>JBBBDQ010002085.1:0-600000 GCA_037127315.1 Ascarosepion bandense
ATATATATATATTTTTAAACATGTCACCCCAAGCAAGGCATTCCACTGCCACTATATCGCAGGTGGTTACATAGAGCGATTGGGTATAGAAAATGTCAGAAGGAGGGTGATAGACAAGTTAGGATGTACATAGGGAGAGAGATGGAGAGAATGGGTGTGAGTTAGTGTGTTAGGAGGTGTCTATTGACCCTACATTTAAACTCCTGGAGGTTATAGCCGTCAGCGAAGTAAGCATGCGGAAGGGAATTCCACAGGCAGGAAGTGCAAGAAAAGTATATATATATACATATAAGAGAGAATGGCAACCCATGAAGATAGAAAGGATAATTCAAAAGATTTTATCTAATTGATACAAATTATCAGTTAGATAGAAATAAAGCGCTCAATGGATATTATCCAGAGCGAATATTGAGAAAAAACTCAATACATAATGGTTTGAATAAGGCAATGGTAGGATTTTTTGTTACATTGCTAAAATAAATTCTGGATTATATGTTGAGTTTTCTCTCCCTCTCTCTCTCTCTCTCTCTCTCTCTCTCTCTCTCCCTATATATATATATATATATATATAGGTGGTATTATTCTTATTATCTATATATATAAGAATAGATGTCTGTCTGTCTGTGTGTTTGTGTGTCTCTATTATAACAAACCCTACTCCTCCAAAACCCTTGGTCCTATTTCAAACAAAATTTGGTCACTTGTCAATCATTACATGAACCTTTGATGTACACAAAAATTTTTCAAATTGATTTACAGGGTATGACAAAAATCACTGAAATACTTAGAATTTACAAAATCTTTTCCTTCGAGATGCCTTATGCAAATTCAACCAAAATTGAGTCACTGGTAGATCAAGATCTGTTGCCTTGATATGTGAATAAAAATTTCAATTGATATACAGGGTGTGGCAAAAGTTAATGGAAAATATTGCTTTTTGTGATTGTTTATTTCTCCAAAATGACATTCCAACAAAAGTCAGGAGTTTTTTTTTAACTTCTACCTTACCATATACCATTACAATTTCACATTTTTAACAAGGTACTAATCCCTCCAACATTGCAGGAACAATGCATCCACTTCTTCTGCATCACAATGTCATCACATCACATTACAGGCTCTTGTAACACCTGTCTCCATTTTTCCAATTGTACATACATCATTCCCGTTTATTGGCCAAATTGATCAAGTGTGAATTCTGTTTTACAAATACAACAAAAATCAGAATTAACTTTACATTTCTTTAACTTATGTGTCATGGCAACCTCATACTGGAGCTTTTTGAATAAGCACTTGACCTTACCATTTCAAAATAACCACTAAAAAACCCCATTCAACATCAGGCTATACAGCTAGTTAATAATAAAAACATTTTTTCCAAAGTGAAAAAAAAATGTTTTTATTATAAATAATAAGAATATTACTACAGATATTGCTCTATTATGTATTGAGTACTGTTAAAAAGTAAATACTATGAACTGTGGATTATTATTCCATTACTTCTTATTACTACTAATATATATATATATATATATATATATATATATATATATATATATATATATATATATATAGTGTGCCTCCTTCTACCCCAAGCACCCATAGCTCAGAGGTAGAATCACCGACTGATGCCATTTCAGTCGGGTTTCAATTCTGGGTTAAAAGCAATCGGATGTCTAACCGTACTGATGAGCTGTGATACAGCGAAACAGATCTGTCTGCGGATGACTATATATATATATATATATATATATATATATATCCTGTTACACTCAGGAGGTTTGAATTATTTTTTTTTCTTATGTCTTAATGTAAGATACTCAATAGTAGGTATATTAATATATATGCTGCTATCATTTTAGACAGCATATCGATATAAATATTTTTCTGTCATTTCTGATGGCATGAGCCCACTTGTGTCATAATAAATGGATAGCAAACACAGTAGGAAAATGAACAGACAGAACATGAATGAATGAGAGTGGCATTACCTAGTAAGACATGGCAGAGAAAAGCAGTCAAAGTCATCATGGAATGAGTTTTACCAAATCCAGTTAGTTAACACCAATTTTATAGTGAAAAAAGACATTGACTTGGTATAATAAAATTTGACATTGTGCAGTTTCCTTAAATTTGTGAGTACAAATCCTGAAATTTATGCTTACTCCTTATCATTAATGAATGTGTGCATAACGTAGTAGTTATCAACATGGAAATTAATATTGATATGCCAAGTTAAAATCATTGTATTCACTTTTATGCAGATATCATCAGAAAAGGTTTGAATTTTTTATGTAAATAACTCCCCAACCCCTGGTGACACAAACAGACTCATCTAAAGACTTAAATAAAGAACACCAAGTAGTCTGAAAAAAGTCTGTTGGAATCAGCTTTCAAGTGTTTCTCAAAGATGTCACAGAAAGTGCCTACGCAGTTGATGTTCAACAGGTTGTTATTAAGTCAAAAAATAATAAAAGCAAATAACAAAAAAAACACCAAATTTTAAAAAATTGATGAAAAAGTGTTTTTCAGAGTATATAAAGATGGAAAAGAAATGTGGGAAGACAGGATGATAATGGCATGAATCGGAAAGATGATATACATGATAAAAGGAAAAAATGGGAACATAAAAAATATTATAATCAGCTAAAGAAAAGGTTTACCAAAGAAATGGAAGAATGGAAGAACTTATGAAAGTATTGTATGATACTTTTGATGTACCTACACCTCAAGAATTCATGAAACGTACAAGTACAACTTCCAGAAAAAGGAATTGAACGGAAAAAGTTAATCTTAAATGTAAAAGATACAAATTTAAGTACATGGGTAAACTCTCCAGAAAGAGTGAGGGATACTAATAAAAAAAAACATTTATTAATTAAAGGAAATCTCAAAAGCAGGGATTTTGTGAAGTAATAACCTCCAATGACATAAAAAGATGAGTCTGGAACTTTAATGAAGCACTCAAATTCATCTGAAAAAAATGTCAATCTTCAGAGTATTTCTTACAGATGTCATGGTAAGTGCCTAAGCAAGACTTTACATAATAACCAACTAGAAGTATAGCCCGGTGTTGCTCGGGTGTAATGAAAACTTTAAAACTAATCCATGGTCTTGGAGCTCAGACTCAGCCTAAAGAATATTTGCGTGAAGTTTGGTGAGAATTGGATAAAAATTGTGGATTTGTATAAAGGACATACCGACAGATAAACAGACACAGACACAAACATCTTGCCTTTTATATATATATATTATCAATTTTCTGCACTATTGTAAGAACTGCAACCTTGAAACTTTTGAATATCGTTCCTTATGTCTTTGTCTATGAGTGTATCAAATTTGATTAAAATTGGACCACTCCTTCTATAACCCGATTTTTTTGATTATCGATTTTAGATATTTATTGGGGGTGTCTCGACACAAAAGCTAAGAACACTCGCAGACGCTAAAAGTACAACTGTGTAAATTTTCAAGAAAATCGGTTCAGCTGTTTCTGAGTCTATAGGTAATGGACACACACACACACACACACAGACATAAAGTTCCGTTTATAAATAAGTTTAGATAGAAATGAATAATAACAGAATCCACCTCTTCTTTCCCACATAGCTATGGATAAAATAGCAGGACAAACAGGGCTCTTTACCTTTAGTTGGCAATCAGTTTAGAAAAAGCAAAACATTGAGTTCATGAGGCTGGTACTCCAACCCATAAAAACTTACTTTCTACAGAAACTACAGCTACACTACCTAGTATGGTGAGGCTGTGGTCATATTCTTTATCAATATGTCTACAAGGTTAACATACATATAGAATTGGCTGCCTAGTTTTGGTTGACAACCAGTCTAGGAGAATTACAACTCTAATATAGTTAGGATGTAATCCTATATTCCACAGGGGTAAAATAATACTAAAAAGAAAGAAGAGAAATGGTCCTAAACTTTGTTAGAAAGAGCACTAAACATGATAAGAATGAGGATATTAAACAATCAGTGCAAGAATTTGGCATAAGCATAGCGCAATGTTAGAGTGTTTGCCTATGGTGCGAGAGGTTGTGGGTTCAATCCCCAGCTGGGTCATATTAAAAACTTTAAAAATGGTACTGGATACCTCTCTGCTAAGCACTCAGCAACAGAGATGGATTGAGGGTAAATGGAGAAAAACAGGGATAGGATTTGCACCCACTCCTAACGCAAGACAACAGGGAAAGAAAAGAGAGCTTCAAGGTTGCCCTCAACCTACAAGTCAACCAACTTACTTCAAAAGTGAGCAAGTGTTTAGGACATCACAATTGCAAAAAATCCTTTACATCTGGTATGTTTTGTTTAATATGGTGCATCAGTTAGGATCCCAGCTATAGGCAAATACTAAACCCCCAAACAAAAATCAACAGTACATTTTTATAGTAAAATGACAACCAATACATTTTTTAAAATCAAAATGGCAATCAATATAACACTAAAAAATATATATTTTAATAGTAAAATTACCAACAATACATATTTTATAAAAAAATGCCAACAATATATTTTTGTAATAAAATTACCAATAACAGATGAAGAAAAACACTACATTATTACAATCTAAAAAATATACACTACCGGCCATAATTATTATTAGGCCACACCAGTGTTTAAAAGAACAATTTCATACTATTTTTAGTACTTATTGCCAAGTGAATAATTGTAAAAGGAAAATAGAATGGTACTACAACATGTGCATCAAATGAATTTATAAATATTTAATAATAACCTATATTGCAGTTTCATCAATGAAAGAATGAAGAAAATTTAGAGTGATTTGGACAAGTTCATCTTTGCTTTCTTGCCTTGTAAATTTTGCAAAGTAATAATAACAAAAGAACCATTCTATTTTCATTTAGAATTATTCACTAAAAATAGTATGAAATACATCATTCCTTTTAAAAAAAACTGGGGTTGCCTTATAATTATGGCCGGTAGTGTATATCAAAAAACATTTTTACTCCAAAAGTCTAAAATTATATACATTTCAGCATTAAATAACTCATAGAGGTGTTGATATTCTGCTAAACAAAATCAACCAGTCAGAGAACATAACTTCAGACAGAAAGAAAGCCAGAGAATATGGTGGCTGAAATATTACGATGAAGACAAAAATGGGGAGGAAACTGATTGAAGAGCAACAGTGTATAATTGTATCATCTCATTTCTGAAGTCAAGCGAGAAAGAAGCTTGAAGTTGGGTATAGTAACTGAAATGCTATGGCAACAAAGATGAGGAAACTGCTTGAAAATAATCTTTGTATAATAGTGAATTGATTTCTCTTTCAAACGATACCAAATTTAACATTCATGATATTACGGGTTATGAGATATGGTTTGTAAAATTTGGAAATTTCTGTTGCCTCTAGTTGATCATGTGACAAGCATTAATGCTATGTATTGAAAAAAGTACTACCCAATTGCGGGTGTATTCAGGTGCTTCCAGATTGTAAGCATAAAAACTTGTAGGTACGCTTGGGTGCTTTCAGCTTTAAAGATTTAATGGATTTTTACAGTAAGGGAATTCTCAATACATTTTTAATGTATACTGTTAAGTATTTATTATTTTATTTTGTTAGCAATGCCTTTTTTTAATTTCTGACTATTGAAGATCTCTTTTTCCAATTTTACAGTGTGCAACACATAGATAGTGCTTAAACTTGCTCAGATATATTATTAGTAAAGAGAATTTGTTTTTTAGTTATCAGTTTTCCCCTTACAACCAGAAATATTTTTTAGTGCAGAAAGTGATTACCATTCAGCAATGGAAATAATGGAGTAGTAGTAAAGTCAGTGGGTAGCAAAAAAAGTTGAAATCTTGCACATATCTGCCAAAATCAGATGCAGTCAGTATGTCATTTTTGTTTTATTTGTTCTCTACTGTCAGATTTTTCTCTAATTATTTGAGGGAATCAAAGTTTTGATGTATTTGCTTAATGAGTCCAATTTATTAAAAAAGGTGCTTATTAATATTATGACCATTAGATCAAACAATGATCAGTATTAAGTGTATCAACCATATTCAAGTTAAATATTTCTGATATTCTCAATTCATTTAATCTGCTAAAATCACCATACCTGATTGATTTGTTTTTTTATGGTTTATCACGCTATTGCAGGTTATCTAATACCAGAAAATATTTTTTAGATTATAAGAATTTTTAAAAGGTAATGATTTTTATTGATATATGTTCTACTAATTAACCCATAGCTAGAGGAAGAAGAACTGAGTTTATATCTTTTCTAAGGCTATTTACACATAAATGAATATAATGAATTTGAGTGAAATTTGATTTCCAATTCTGAGCCTTTCTTCATTACATCACCTGCAAATCTAACCTTACAGCACCTGCTATTCATAAGTGGCCACCTATCTAGGTAATGATCAGGCACAACTTCACTTAACTTTAGTGATCATACAGGAACCAATGTTTCAATGTAATATGGCCATAAGCCACGACACATGTGTCCAGGTTTCAATGCTTAGCTGATATTAAGCATACACAGTATCTTCAAACATATTACTCGTATGATATATAAAAATAAGTCGCAGACAACAGAAGAAATCATAAAACTGCTCAAATTATCTGTTACTGGTGACAAAAGCATATTTGATTGAGAAGGAAAACAGAATGTCAAGAGACTTTCTCGGATTTCTTTCTTGATCAACACTTGAGAAATATACACCTCCAGATTTACAGTAAAAAGGTTTGACTGCATGATTAAAGGAAAAAGCAGAAGAGATAGTCATGAGTCATCTGATAAGGAGGTAGCCTTTTGGAGTTGATATTATTGGTTTGTTTAGTTGTTTTTTTTTTTTTAGCATTACTTGAAGATTTTACAAGAACTGAAATTATATCTTACAAGGGAAGAAGAGTAGAGAGAGACAGCAAATAACCTTCGTAACAAGTTTGTGCAACTAGATGACAGAACAGAGAACTGGGGATAGCAAAAGATGAAAATTGCTAAGATAGGAATGTTGTGGAGAGTCACAAATACCCACATGCTGAAGAGGCACAGCACATAAAAGAAATCTTCTTTTAACTTCTTAACGGATATTCCGAATATAGATGTTTTTATATTTTATTCTTTTCAGAACATCATAAGTTAACTCATAAAATAATTTTTTTTAATTTTGCACCAAACCAGGAATTTGGAGACATCCTGTTCAGTCAGTTAAGTGCCATACGTGATACATACTTGGGCGGTCTCGAAAGAGACATGACTGACTGGGCAGAAGATTATCCCTCAGTAGGTTGCCATTGCTTTCTGCGGTAGACTGGTTGCCGACCAAGGCTATAGAACCCAGTCTGTCCTGCTATTTAACCCATAACTGGAAGGAAGAGATGGATTAATACCTTGCACGTAAGTGAATACAATGGATTCAACTGGAATTTGAACTCGGCTCCCTGGTTTCTCGTTCCGAGCCGATATCCACTGTACCACAACGCACATCCTGTTACATTGTAAAAATATAATATTTAAAAACTTGGAAATAAAAATAGGCAAGAATAGATTGAATCCTAGCCAAGTTCATAATATTCACTTTTGTTAAATGCCCTTTGGAAATATGTGAATCTATTTCTTCTGCCTCTGGCCTTGTGTCAGAAACCAGCCTCTCTCTCTCTCTCTCTCTCTCTCTCTCTTCTCTCTCTCTCTCTCTGTCTTAGCACATTGAGATGCTGAAGGTAACATCAGTCCACTAAGAGACAAACTTTTGTTCATATATTTTATAATGGCTGGCCACTCATATTTGAGGATACCCATCTACTGCTACCGCTACCCTATTGTAGACGCCTGTTCAGGCACACTTGGGTTTGTTCAACACCCACAGAGTCCACCTGTGATTTATACTGCAACTATGCTGAACAGACCTTAGTTACAGTTTCTGGGAGAAAGCATGTTATCTAGCATGAACAACAGTCTGAACAAAGCCCAGATACTCATACCCTCAGTCACAATGTCTTGTGACTTTTAGCTAGCCCAACCATCGATGTCTTCTCAAAGAGAGCCATCTACTCAGTTTCATTCACAAGACTTGGGTCAACCCATGGTATTGTTTTCAAGCACTTTCCATAGGTGCTGCACACTGGAATTGCCTCCTCCAGACCGATAACATCAAGAAATCACCTTCCAAACCAGCCTCTCCCTCATAACTCCCCAGGGGAACATAGGCCATTGACAACCCCTCATCATTGCACTCTGATCTGGGCTGGTTCACTGTCTTTGATGCTTTTATAACTTTATTTTTTTAATCCCTTTAGTCTTCAGGTGAGGGGGTTTTTCAATTCAGAGTTTTTCTTCTCCTAGCCTGGTTGCCACCCAAGGCTATAGAACCCATTTTGTTCTGCTATTTACCCACAGTGAGTGGGTAAGAAGAAATAGATTCATAACTTTCCAAAGGGTATTAGCATGTAAATGAATGTCATGAACTCGACTGGAATTCAAACTCAGCTCTCAGAGAAGGGCTCTGTCAGATTATTTTACCCAAGACACACCACTGCTGATATGGTTACAGTACAATTAGGGCCTCCTCTGATCCTAATGAATTATGGGACTTGCAATGTGATATTACATTTACAGCAAGAACAAGAGTCTATCCTGAATGCTTTATGTCTTGCAACAACACTGTAGCAACAACTAGTCTTTCAATTTTCATTTTTTCTGTCTTAAATCAAGAGCTTTATAACTTCTCCACTTGTTGTAAAGATTTTAATTATATACATAAATATATATATAAGTAAATATATATATATATAAGTAAATATAGATTGAATGCATACATCTTAAGCATCAGCTTTCGTGATTATATTTGACAAATTATAGATGCTTGCACTGTGTTTTTAAAGAATCTTTTTTATAGACTGGGATATAATCTATTTTTAGAGATTTAGTTTGAGTTCTTTTAACTTCCCTCTAAGATAAAATCTAGTCTTTTGCTTACCTTCTGGTGCACAAGTTATCATGTTTTAATCTTTGTTTTTTTTTTTTAAGTAAATAAAGAACAACATAAAATTTACTTTCAGTTTGTCATTCATCATGGCAACTAAAATTTAATGTGAGAAAGTGTGTTGTGGTCAAGATCAGCCACAAATTGAAATACACTTACATACTAAGCACCTTAAGTAAAAGAACAAAGAGATTTGGTTATTCTAGTTTCAATCTGGAAAAAAGAAAAGTTTGCAAATTGTTTAGAAAAGTGGAATGGATGTTGAGATAAGTGCATTGTCAAGGGGATTACTTTGATAAGATTAAGAGGTTAACGCTTGAAATAAGTTGTATTTTTGTTAGCATTAAATACATATTTTGTATGTGCAGATATTTTTAAATTAATCAGCCAGTACTACAATTTTGGGGTACCATATGAAGATTGACTACCTTATAAGATAAAGCATTGAAACTGTCATTTCCTATACATGTGCCTGGAAATTTTTAAGATAAAAATGAAGGTCTATCTTTTTATTATGTATGTAGTGATAATGACACTTGACCAGTGTAAGACTAAATAACATTGACTGGTATGCAAGTGAAGTAGCTCTATGTTATTTTTTTCTTGGAATCATGATTGAAAATGGATTCAAATGAATAAATCCCTCATTTATCAAACTCTATATACTGGCAATCAGTTAAGTGATATACATGATACATGCTTAAGCAAACATGTCTTGAAAGAGACATGACTGACTGGGCAGATGATTTTCCCATAATAGGTTGCCATTAGTTTCTAAGGTAGACTGGTTGCCAATCAAGGCTATAGAAAAAAAATCTGTCCTGCTATTGACCCATAGAAAGAGGGAGAAGAGACGGATTAATACCTTCCTTAAGGGTATTTGTGCATAAGTGAATGCAACAAATTCAGCTGGAATTTGAACTCAGCTCTTTGATTTTTCATTCCGAGCTGATATCCACTGCACCACACTGTACATCCTTTCCACAACTCATATATATAATGTACCTGATTTGTATTATTATATAATGTATATACTGTACCTGATGTATATAGTTTGAAAATGATTTTATTGTTTTCTCTTCATTTTTATTTTCTATTAGCTGAAGTAGAGTGATCCTCTAATTTTGGATAAGGAAACAAAAGATTAAGATGAAAGTGAATACTTGTCAAAATTAATAATAAAAATGGTTATGGATGTTTTTTGATTTGAGCAGCCAAATTATTTAATGCATTTAGAAACTGTATATAAAAAATCCACATTTCTGATAACTGCAAGTCATTATCATAAACTAACGCCAGTTATCTGTTTCAACATGGATGTTTGTTTATAAATAACTAGCAGTATAGCCCAGCATTGCTCGGGTGTAATGAAAGCTTTAAAACTAATCTATGGTCCTGGAGCTCAGACTCTTTGGACATTGGCACAAAAGACTAAAAAGCAATAGTTGTTTCCAGCTAAAGTGAAACCGCAGACTGAAAGAAAAATGAATGGACGTAAGTCAAATTTTGATTTCCTAATATCAAATAAGCTTTTTCATCGTAAACTGAATTTTGAAGGCTAAATAAGTCCTCTGAGTAAATGGTATCATGGCTGAGACTAAGAACTACAATTATACCTACTTAGAGCCAAACCTGAAGCAAAAACTAAAATAAAAGGGCTGAAAAAAATACAGACATACAGGCAGATAAACAGACACACACACAAACATCTTGCCTTTTATATATATATATTATTGATTTTCTGCACTATTGTAAGAACTGCAACCTTGAAACTTCTGAATATCATTTCTTATGTCTTTGTCTATGTGTGTATGAAATTTGATTAAAATCGGACCACTCCTTCTATAACCCGAGTTTTTCAATTATCGATTTTCGATATTTAACAGGGGTACCTCAACAAAAAACCTAGCTAAGAACACTTGCAGACGCTTATAGTATAACTGTGTAAATTTTCAAGAAAATTGGTTCAGCTGTTTTGGAGTCTATAGGTAACAGGCACACACACACACACACACACACACACACACACACGCACACACACAAAGTTCCATTTATAAATAAGTTTAGATCTGCATAGAATGAAATGAGATTGAATGAAAATTTATTAACATCTTAAGCGGGTAGAAATCTGTTGACAATATTTGAATATGAAGGCATTGTTTTTATTTTAATATCTTTAAAATGCACATGCATCCAAAACCTGAATTTCCTTTATGCAGATTTAATAATTTGCCTCAGGATTTTTGAGTTGTCAAATCTTTTTGAATTTTCAAGTAATCTGAACATTATTCCAAAGAAGATACCAATGTTGATAAAATTTAACTTATCTGTAGATAGGTACATAGATATACATTTGTGTGTTTGCATATCTGTACAAAAGGGCATGTGTGAAAACACATGCACTCAGACGCACACAAGCATACATACATAAATATACATTATAAAAAACTAATGATAAACACATATAAAATAAAAAACTCAAGAAGTATAAAGATAAGCAGTCAATTACTGATACCCCCTGACAAGTGGATGGATGGGCCTACCTATGAAATTTTAAAGTTGGTATGCTGAAGGTAACATCAGTCCACTAAGTGACAATCTTTTGTTCATATATTGTATAATGGCTGGCCACTCATATTCGAGGATACCAATCTACCAGGGTGGCTAGCTAATCCTTATTGTAGACACCTGTTCAGGCACACTTGGGTTTGTTCAACAACCACAGAGCCCACTTGTGATTTATACTGCAACTATGCTGAACAGATCTTAGTTACAGTTTCTGGGAGAAAGCATGTTATCTAGCATTAACAACAGTCTGAAAAAAACCAGGATGCTTAAACCCTCGGTCACGATGACTTGTGACTTCAAGCTAGCCTAATCATCAATGTCTTTTTAAAGAGAGCCATCTACTCAGTTTAACTCACAAGGCTTAGGTTAACCTGTGGTATGGTTTTCAGACACTTTTAAACGTGCTGCGATCACCTCTTTCAGACCAATAACATCAAGAAGTCACCTTCCTAACAAATCGACCAAGGTGAGATTTGAACCCAGACTTCATGGTTGGAAAGCGAATGTTCTAACCACTCCGTCACATGCCCATATATTTTATATATATATATATATATATATATATATATATATATGCAAAAGAAGATTAAAAATAATGGAGGCATTACTAATAAAAAAGAAAAATCCTACACTTCAATTATGAACACAGCAGCAATATGCTTACTGTGTTTGAACTTAACATACACATGACTCTATATGCATAAACTTTCCACATGTTTATTTATAAGTAAAACAATATTAATTCTTGATAATGGCTAAAAGTAGAGCCGAAAACACTCAAAAATACAAAAGCTTTGGACAATTCTTATATAATTTGGGTTCAGAAAAGAAAAAAATTATTTGAACACATGAAAAATTATATAAAAAATTTAATGATAATACCTTGTCTGTCATTTTCAAAAAAGAAATAGATATTGTTGCCCAAATACACACACACACACACACACACACACACATATATATATATACATATATATATATATATATATATGATTGGATAAGTAACAAAAAGAAAATTTAAATGAATTTAACATTTTGCTTATTAAAGCTTCATCAGAAAATAAAATATAGAGGAGAATAGAAAGTGGTGGTATTTTTATTAGTGTGTTCTTTGCTTTTGATATTTTCCGGTATGGGAAATAATAATACGAGGTTGTTAAGTGGTTAAAGCAAACCTGGTAGAACAATCTAGTCTGTATTCATAATCATCGTATTTGTCGTATGCAGTGCCCTGAGATGTAGGTGTAGTCAGTAGTAGACTAATAGATCTCTAGTAGAAAGACTGATAGATCTCTCTCACTCACTCAAAATACTTACTCTTCTTCCCCACTTGAGAGAGATGTGACACAAGGTCTTTTTTAACGTGAGGACCCTGAGCATGTACGCCCAGGTAAACTGGTCAAAATTTTACCCATCCACCGCTTACATGGTAGCTGGTTTCAAAACCAGTCTTAAACTGGTCCTATCTGGTCTTAAGTGGTCATTAGCCTCCCAACCAAAAGGCCAGGAAGCTCTCTCACTCACTCACTCACTCTGGACGTTCTTGCCTTCGTCTATATTTATAGCTGATCCCAGCCAATCACATTCCAGTGAAGAGGGACCAAGGTGTATCCATATACATTACATCAGTTTTTCTCCTCTATATTTCACTTTCTGATGAAACTTTAATGAAAGCAAAACATGTTACATTTATAAGTGTTTACTATTTGTTCATTATTCTATCAGTCAGATTTCAATCTATATTTTATTAATATTTGATTGTAATTCATGGATATATATTTTTAATTTGTAAACAAGTTATTATGTGACCTAGGTTTCTACCATGTGGTGTCTTCAGGCAATTTGCTATAATTAATTAATTAATGAATAATTAATGAATAATTAATTATATATATATATAAATAACAGTAAACACTGAGGTCAACACCAAGCATTGACAGCTGTTTCATGCTTCATGGCTTGAAGATTGTGCTCAAGCATAAAACAGACTGTCACCACTTGCTGTTAGCCTCAGTTTTTACTGTTTTATATATATATATATATATACATACATGCACTCTGACACGAAATATTGAGCACTTTTATTCATAAATATAACATATTTTAAAACTATATTCTATCATCATTTATTTTACATATGTGTGTGTGTGTGTGTGTGTGTGTGTGTGTGTGTGTGTGTGTGTGTGTGTGTTTTTGAGTGTATATATATTTTTTTTCACCCCAAGCAAGCAAGTTCACTTAAATAACTGCAATTTGTAAACTAATAATCCGATTGGGCCAAAAAAAATTATATAGAAGTTTTATTAGTGGTGCCATCTATATGTCAGGCCCAGGACTTATTCAGTGATGTGTTAACTCCACATTCCTCAAGACACCAAATAGTAAATTTAAAGCTACCCCATTGGTTGCAATGTATATGTCATACCCAGGCCAGTATAAATATATATATATATATATATATATATATATATATATATACACATCCACAAGTTTCATTCAAAAGTGACTAACAATGTATTGCATTTACTTTCCTTGTTAGCTGTCAGATCATGTAATTTAATAATTGAGTATTTTGGAAACAATTTTATTCAATGAAATTTTTTTAATGAAACATGTATAAAAGAGAGATTGCTGCCCAAATGCTTAATTATACATATATATGCTTTTGGCTATACTTTTAGCCATTTTCAAAAAAAGACTAGAGGCTTTATCAATAAAAAAGAAAAACCCAAAACTTAATAATGTCAACTATAAACATGCTAACAACATGCTGTGTTCAGTATATAACACATACACACTACTCCATAACATACATAAAACCACAGACCTTCTGTTACACTTAAAATAACATTCATCCTCAAAAATGTTTAAAAGTATAGCTGAAAGTGCTCTGATGAACAAAACATTTGGACAATTGTTATATAATTTATATCCTCAAAAGAAAAAAATACATAAGTTCACATAAAAATTACATAAAAACTTAACCACAATAACTTGTCTGTCATTTTTAATGAAAACTGCAGAAAATGGAGATTGCTGCCCAAATATAATGTATGTATGTTTATATATATATATATATATATATATATATATATATAAACACACCATATGACACATAAAATACGATAAGTTTAGTGAAAAATAGAGATATTTTGAATCCATTTGTTTAATTCAATATAAAAACCATTTTTCTATAACAACCTGAAAGTATTTTACACTGTAGAATTCAAATGGTTCACTTTTGAGTAAAGGCTTCCAAAAAGCATTTTGTACAAGGAATGAAGATTAATAAAAGCATGTGTCACTATGGCTTGTAACTTTATTTAACAGAACAGTGCATTACGCTTGCAAAACAAATGGATTTATTTAAATAAAGAACACATCTCTCTCCATTCCTTATGAAAGATCGTATTTTTATGGTTCATAGCCATCAAAACGCCCACCAGTTCTATCAATGCATATTTTGGTTTCAGCTCACATTGATGCCATCACTTTTATTCTATTAGATTTGGTTTGTCTTTCAACTGTTTAAAGATTATGACACTAAGCCTAAAATTGTTTTAGATAGCTATAGAAAACAATTTTCTAGGTTGAATAAAACAGATTCTAACTATCTCTATTTTTGTGCACATCATTCAATCTTTTAACAATGGCTGCATCTTTTGTACTTTTCAGCTTCCTCTCATTCTCTCTTTATATATATATATATATATATATACACACACACACACACACACAAATATATATATATACATATACATATATATATGTATATACATATATATATATGTATATATATATATATGTATATACATATATATATATATATATACACACATGCTAGAACATGCACATATCTAAATATTTTTCTGTTACAAATAAAATCATGCTCAATATAACAGTGCTATAAAGTATATATTAATAAATATACATATTAGCCTTTGTCTATAGCATGATCCAAAGTTTCATGCACTATGCAATTATCAGGAGCTTATAGGGCATGAAACTCTGAGTTATGCTATAGACATAGGATAATATGCATATTTATTAATATATATATATATATATATATATATATATATATATATATATATATATAGTGTATCGAGGCAGCAGATAATTATCTAAACATATATTGTTAAATATAACAGACAATGAATGTCTATTATGAGCCGTTCTAAACATCCTATTTTGGCTTTAATTTCAGGTGAAAATAAAGACAACAATTGTCCAACATTTGGATATTTATTTATTATGCTGGTTCTAAGCTTTCAGCTCACATGAGCCATCTTCAGTGAGGTTACAGGGTATATTGGAGGCCATCTACATTAAGTTAAAGCACTCAATAAAATCACATTTCAATCTAGTAACAATACATTACATTGCATTTAGACATATGGTTTTGTTACTAACATTTTGGTCTCTCATGTGGTATGATGTCATAGAACCACATTACAAATTTATGACTTGTGTCTGTATTCAGTGACTGTTATCGTTGCATAGCAATGTTTTATGTCAACATAATATAACATCTTTGATGGTGGATGTCTTTATGTTAACATCTCTGTAACCTCTCTGAAGATGGCTCATGGGAGCTGAAAACTTAGGACCATCATCATAAAAAAATATCCAAATGCTGGACAATTTTTGTCTTTATTTTTACCTGAAATTAAAGTCAAAATACAATGTTTAGAACGGCTCGTGATTAAACATAATAGAGATTCATTGTCTGTTAAATTTAACAATACACACACACACACACACACACACACACACACACACACACACACAAACAAACAAACAAATGAACAGGAGTAGACAATTTTTATTAAATATTCATTGTGCCATCTGCATCTTTGTTATTAGCCTAGGGATGTTTCCTAAATATGGCAAACAAAAAATAACTCAAGTTGATTGGATGATTTACAGCTGAGGAGATCCAGAAAGCTCTATGGTAAGAACATTGTTAAAAGTAAAAAAAAGGTCAGTATCCATTTTCCTTTATCATTTCTAATCTGGGCTGTTTGATTGCTGCTCTCAACTGACAGTCCACATAAGTTGCCATATGCATTATGGCTGGCAACTTGTATCCAAAAATGACTGTCTAATAGGGTGGCTAGCTAGTCCCCGTTGCAGATGCCTGCTCAAGCACATTTGTATTTGCTCAACACCCACAGAACTCACCTGTAGTTTGTACTGCAAAAATGTTGAGTGGGCCTCAGTTACAGTTTCTGGGAGTGAGTTCTTTATCTAGGGTGAACAACTGACTGAACACAGCGAGGCTGCTTAAACCCCAGTCACAGTGACTTGTGACTTGCTTGTACAACCATTGATGACTTCTAAAGGAGTCAATCTACCCAAATTCATTCACAAGGTTTTATGGTTTCTGTTATATGGTTTCAGGTTTGTTCCAAAGGTGCCACATGCAGGATCGCCTCCTCCAGACTGATAACATCAAGAAGTCACCTTTCTGACAAATCAACCAGGGTGAGACCTGAAGCCAGGCTTCATGGGCAGAAAGTTGCCATAAAAAACAAATAAAAATGAAGCTGAAAAAAAGCTACTTGATAAAATTAAAAATGATAATGTTGGCATTAGCTGTTTCCTTACAAGGAAACATTTATCATTCATTGACCAAGCATCCAGCGACACTTTCAGTTGAAATTTATAAAAGCATTCTATTTTTTTAGGAAAATAGGTTTCTCAACCTCACTATTATTGCATTTTCCAGTATTGTTAAACCAGCCTTTTGTTTGAAGTACTGTAGAATGTATATATATTTCATTATTTTGTCTTTGAGTTACATTTGCTATACATTTTAGTTGTTACTACTGTTAAATGTTCACAAGTAATGTGGTTTCTAATTATTTGTACTGTTGTTTGTTTATGATTCTGCAGTACCAGTCCTCTAAGTTCCAAGAAGGATTGTTATCTTTAAGAATGGTAATAATATTAGCAATTTATTTCCCTACAAGTAAACATTTGGCATTAATTGAACAAGCAGCCAGAACAGCTTTTGGCTGAAATTTACAAAATATTTTTCTTAAAATAATTTTTTAGGAAAATAGATTTTTCAAGTCTAGTAGCTCTTATCTCTGTTTCCAGTATTGACAAGGGTTTCCTTTTATTTGAATTGGCATGATATGTTAATGTTGTGGGGTTCTCCCTTTTCATAAAGATGAACTTGTCCAGAGTATACTTATACTACTGCTATAGAAGCTATTGGAGAATACCCGTTTTTCATAGAGAGTTAACTGGAGAATACGAGAGTCCAGAGAGAGATTAGCAGTCAGTACACAGTAGTTCTTAGTAGCTCTGTGCTCCACTCATCGAGCAGATTATTATACAGTACCTGTCAGCTTCTGACACGGACATACTCAGTATACTACGGCTTCACTTCCAGAGACTCGTACATATACTTTTTACTAACCCACATTCCTGGACTACTAATCTTCATTCAAGTCTGTATCCTTATGTTAATGCATTTATTTTCTATCTCAATTACTGGTCGTTGTTCATTTATTTGTGCGAGCCCCATTTCCAGGATCCACAACAGTTAACATCTCGATTATGTCATTATTTTCTCTTCAAGTTACATGTGCTATCCATTTTAGTAGTTGCTGCTGTTGGTAGTTTTCAAGTGATATGTTTTCTGTTATTTGGTTTGGTTCTTCATTTGTGATTCTGTAGTGCTAATCCACAATGTTCAAAGAAGGATGATGTGTGACAACAAATAAATGAATATAATATTGCTCATACTTAAAACTTAATTTATAATACTTAATTTATAATACTTAATTTATAATACTTAATTTATAATACTTAATTTATAATACTTAAAACTTGCTGAATTAACTGAAGTAATAAAAAGTCTTTCGTTTCAATACTTCAGACAACAAATGAGAAATACTTCAATACTTCAGACAACAAATGAGAAATACTTCAATACTTCAGACAACAAATGATTCATATATTAAAGCAAAATATTTCATGCAATAATGATGTAGTTACTATTATTAAAGCTGCAAAGATTTGATCAGAAAAAATTTGTTGGTTTTTACATACCTCCATGTCCTTCAGCTCAAGTGTTGATGCTATGTATTCTTGTTTGAAGTCCTTTGTCTTAAGAATGACTTCATGGTCACCGTACAGTCTAATACTGGATATATCTTCAGCATCTGGACAATATGGTGTACCCTTTGGCTGGAAGCAAAATAAAAATAAAAAAGATTGTTCTTTAAACTAAATGAACATTTTTTAATCACAGAAATAGAATTAGATTAATAATAGGAAAGTAAAAATGAAACAAGCTAGCAAAATCTTTGGCACTACTTAGTCATACTGGTCCACTCATAAAAATCGAGAAAATAATTTAAAAAAACAATTTTTGTAGACTAGCTAGTGTTTCTCAACTTTTTTAAGCAACAGCACATACAGGAGAAAATGAAAATATTATAGCACACTTAAAGTGTTTAAAGTATATTCATTTAAATGTTATGAAATAAAACCATAGATTAAAAAAAAATATGCACACAAATATGATGCTACTTTATTTCAATGTTTTTATTCAACTATTTGTGCAGCTTATTTAGTGTGAAATCTGTGCCTGGTGCTTTTTTGTGATTTCTCCAATGTTTGATCATATGTGCAATAATTTTCCTCAGATTAGGTGTAATCTTTCTTGTGTCTTATTTTTGATGTTATTTAGGGTTGCAATGCTTAATTCACATAAATAAAACGTAGAAAATTTGCAATAAAACTGATAAAGCCATTTTAGTTAATGTGGGATATTCCTTTTGTATTGAAATCCAAAATGTATCAATGGATTCTGTTGAATGTTTAAAATAGCATAATCAAAGAATAGTGACAAGAAAAAAGTTTAATACTTATTGATTTATTCAAATACTAATGCTGTACCATTACTACTGCCACATATATGTATATTCAAATGTTGTTTGAGAATCACAGCAGTTGAGAATTACTATATTAGATATTTCTGAAGATCTTCTATTTTTCAGATTCAAAAAATATTAATTTTTTATTATTTTAGAAAAAGGTTCCTGTTCATAATATCCATACAGTATAAAATCAACCTATAACTTCACACTCTATCAATATTATGAAAAGGACTCCTGTTTTAAATAGATAAAAATTCAATACTCTTTTATTCTGAGAAATGTTGCGGCTTAAGGAAGGTCTAATGGATACTAATCTACAAAAGTTATTCCCTGAAAAAATTTTCCTTATATTTTACAAGTAGATCAATATATTAAATAGTGCCAAATCTTCATTCATCATGGAGTGAATAAATCTGCCAATTGGACCATAGCAGAAAAGCAAAAGATAGCAATGTTATTTTGCCGACCATCTGTTAATCTGTAAAGAGGTTTGTTTACTTGCTGAGATATTATCATATTGGTAAGGTGCTGC
The DNA here is from genome assembly GCA_037127315.1 of Ascarosepion bandense. NCBI lineage: Eukaryota > Metazoa > Mollusca > Cephalopoda > Sepiida > Sepiidae > Ascarosepion > Ascarosepion bandense. The sequence goes on from JBBBDQ010002085.1 coordinate 19,971, forward strand.
CTGATAATGAATCTCCAGGAATTAGACTTGTAATGTCAGAGGTCAGTATTCAGGTATTATATTACTATCTAGTGCACAGGTATTATATCACTATATAGTATGCAAGTATCATATTCCTATGTAGTGCACAGGTGCTACAGAATTGAAATGAATAGAGTTATTTTTGGTCACCAGTGTGAAGAAGGGGCAGCTGTGACTTGTTAATTTCAAAGTAATATTCTTTTTTTCATTGGTATCACCCTATGAAAGGTAGTAAAGCCACTAAGACACAAGGGGATTACAGGGTGTAAAAGAATGAGGAACAGAAACATTAATAATGAGCAGAATAAGAAAAGAGTAATCAGGAGGACAGTAGATAGTGATTGACATTGCATTTAAATTTTTGCTCATTAAGGTTAACTGGAAAATATGGAACCACTATGTAATATCAGTCCTTATACAGAGCAGTGAATGTTGAACAAAATCCTCAAAAATGAAGATTTGATTTGAAGTAACAGAGATATAGTTCTACAGAAAGATGCTGATAATTAACATATTTTTTTTAATCATTTCACCCAAAGTAATGCGCAGGGGGTTGCATAAGAGAAGAGTGAATGCTTAAGAGAAAGATGAACCAGTTACAGGGGGTATCAGAGAAAGGGCAAGAGATGGATGGGAATACCAGTGTGAAGACAGTTGCAAGGGTAGAGTGAGAAAGGAAAAGAACATGATACACAAAGTAATGAAGAAAGGACGAGAGAAGGACTGGAGTCAAATGGACAAGAGACGGGAATTAACATTGCATTTAAATTCTTGGAGATTGTAGCCATCAGGGAAGCAAGTGTATGGAAGAGAGTTCCACAGGCAGGAAGTGTGAGAAAGGAAGCTGCTGGAGTAGAAGTGGCAGCTGCATTTAGTTAATTTAACTGTAAAAGGGTTGGACTGTTGCCAGTCTGGTGCTTGAGTAAATTCTTGTGGTGGGGGCATCAGTGAGCTAAGTTCATTGGAGCAGAAGCCATGAAAATATTTGTAGAATAGACAGAGGGAAGCCACATCCCGACAGTGAGAAAGTGGCTGTTATTTCTTATCTTGTCTCAAACCAAAATGGAAGCATTTTATTAAAATAAAAAAAAGATTAAAAAATTAGATAAAAATATATTTTGTTAGCAGAGTTGATTCATTTTCCATTTGTCAATTAATCAAATTTTCTGTTGCAAAATGATTTCTCAAGAGAACAAAAAATTTCATTAGTTCTTTACTTCCATATTTGATTTTAAGTTATGCAAAATGTTTATGGTGAAACAATTTTTTCCATCCCTCAAGAGAATATTTAAAACACAATCATTTTAATTTTTGAATTTTTCCAATAATTTAAAGAAGAAAAACTTGAACAGAACAATTGCACAAGTCTTTCTAAAATTATTGTCTTTCATTTAATATTGTACTTTTTTGCTATAAAAATCAACTTGAAATTGTCTTTTATCTAAATGTTGTGTTTTCTTGTCATATAATAAGAATTATGTATGTACTCATATACAAAATATGACACAAAACAAGGTCGTACAGAAAGTCCTGTTACATTGAAAACGGAAAAGAAATAAATATTTATTTGGTCTTAATTCATATATTTAATCAAAATAATACTTTCCCTCAATATCAATAAAATAATCCTATCAGTTTGAAAAATTGTTGATCCATTGGCATAAAATTATTAACACTCAATATCAGTCTTAACAGATTCACAATTAATAAAGTCCTTTCTCTATAAAAAAATGTTGCAATAATCAAAAAAGATGATAACCAGATGGAGCAAGGTCAGAAGAATAAGGAGGATGAGGTAAAACCTTCTAATTTAGTACTATAATCTTTTTTCTGAGTATCTTTGACAATATGTGGTCTCACATTTTTGTGTAACATGCATTTACAATTAACTAATGATGGGTGATTTTTCTGCAATTTTTTAAAAAATGTTCTCGGTATTGTTTTAATTTTGGTTTAGCATTTCATGAAAACACTTTTCTTGTATAATTTCAGCTTAGGGTTTGACTCACCTTTTTCAGTGTGGATTTTAACATTAGTATTTTTGCGAGATAATTATGCAGTATCCGCTTTTCATCACCTGTGATTCTCCTACTTAAGGAAAGTTTGGTAGCAAATTTAATCTTTAATAACAAGTAAAGAGCAAAAATATATAGTATTATATATATCTGCTTTTCATCACCTGTGATTCTTCTACTTCAGGAAAGTTTGGTAGCAAATTTACTCTTTAATAACAAGTAAAGAGCAACTATATATAGTATTATATACTATCTACTTTTCATCACCTGTGATTCTTCTACTTAAGAAAAGTTTGGTAGCAAATGTACTCTTTAATAACAAGTAAAGAGCAACTATATATAGTATTATATACTATCTACTTTTCATCACCTGTGATTCTTCTACTTAAGGAAAGTTTGGTATCAAATTTACTCTTTAATAACAAGTAAAGAGCAACTATATATAGTATTATATAGTATCTACTTTTCATCACCTGTGATTCTTTTACTTAAGGAAAGTTTGTTAGCACATTTACTCTTTAATAACAAGTAAAGAGCAATAGGATGTGCATTGTGGTGCAGTGGATATCGGCTCAGAACGAGAACTCGGGGAGCCAAGTTCGAATTCCAGTTGAATTCATTGCATTCACTTATGCGCAAATACCCTTGGGAAAGGTACTAATCCATTCTCTTCCTTCCAGTTATGGGTTAAATAACAGGACAGATTAGGTTCTATAGCCTTGGCTGGCAACCAGTCTACCACAGAAAGCAATGGCAACCTACTGCAGGATAAACTTCTGCCCAGTCAGTCTTTCGAGACATGATCACCCAAGCGTGTTTCACATATGGCACTTAACTGACTGAAAGAGCAACTATTTGACTAAGCTGAGAAACAGTCAGATGCTGAGAGACCAACTAACAAAATTTAGACATGTTGTCTGGATATATGAAAGTCTTTCTTTTTTTAGTATTTAATCATTTCATTCCAACCAAGGCAATAAGCCTATTAACACATAGGGATTTACTGAGTGCAAAAAGATATTAGAAAAAAGAAAAATATCATTAAGCAGTAAGAACAATAAAAGAACAAGAATGAAGAAAACAGAAGATAACAATTGACATTGTATGTAAACTTTTGAAGATCAAACTTGACTGAAAAGCAAGGAGCTAGAAGAGAGTTCTACAAACAAGAAGTCCAAGAGAAGAAGCTGTAAGCATATGATTTAATGTTTCATTTAGCTATTTCAACTGTAAAAGAATAAAACTTTGCTGTCAATCCACTAGTACACTTAAATTTATAAAGTCTTGGTGCCAAAAAGGAAAGCTCATTAGAATGCAAATGCACAGTATACACACATTATGACAAACATATATTACAGCAAAAATAAAACATTATTAAAAAGAGAAAACAATAAAATAACAGACATTAATCATTGACATCGCACTGAAATTTTTTCAAAGATTTAAAATTGTTTAATAAGAAAGAGGCTGGAAGAGAAGTCCACAAGCAAGAAATGCAAGGAAACCAACTGTTAGCATAGAACATACAGTTACATGTAGCAATCTCAACTGTAAGATAATGAGACCTTGCTGCCAATCTAGTACCACACTTAATTTCATAAAGTCTAGGTACCAAAGATGAAAGCTCATTAAAATAATTACAATGAAAATGCTTATAGAAAATGCAAATCTATATTATGCAATCTAGTACTTATTTGAGAATAATTATTTTTTCATGGGTGAATACCGAATTAAAATCTTTTTGGAAATTTTAATTTTTCTTGATATTAATTTAACCCATAGCTGTGGCAAAGATAAGATGAAAAGAAAAACTGGAAATTCTTAACAAAGAAAATGTTTTATCTAATTCATTTATACTACATGGTTACAGTTAGGTAATGTAGCAACAACTCTAAGTAGAAGCTTATGAAGCTTTATTTTACTATTTTGACTTTAGCACAGAAAAAGTATATTTTATTGTAATGGAGGTTTACAAGCAAGAGGGGAGATAAGATGCATTTATTTTATTATCACAATTGACTACTACTAGGTGTACAAATATTCTTCTTCATTTTCTATGTCCCTTCAGGACATAGGTGGTCATGGACTTCTACTTGGCTCTGTCTCTTGATGTTCACAAAAGTTTTCCTCTGGGTATCTTTCCCAAACCCCACTTTGCTATCCATTTGCTCAGGCCTATCAAGTAGGTCTCGCACTGCTTTCCCCTGTCCCTTTTTCCCTTTATCCATCCTGTGATTATTAAATTCTCCAGGCCCTCCTTCCTCATTACATGTCCCAGAAACCTCATCTCTCTCTTCCTGAAGTTATGTTTCCATCCTCTTCAACACCTCATCATTAGTCACATGCTCAGTCCATGGTATCCTCAGTATCCTTCTGTAAAACCACATTTCTGCTGCCTCGAACCTCTCCTTCATCCTTGAGGAGATCATCCAACATTCACTACCATACAGAAGGACAGACATTACTTAGCAATCCAGAACTCTCTTTTTTGTTTCAAATGAGATTTTCCTGTCTTTCAGTATTCTGGTTAACTTTTGAAATGCATCCTTGGCAATGCCAATGCTTCTTTGGTTCTTGAAATCATACTTTCCATCCTCTGTCAGCATACTTCTCAGGTATTCAAATTTCTTGTTTTATTTGAGTTTCTCCGACCTGTAGTTGGCATTTTGGGGTCTTCTTTTTACTGATGAACATAAATTCAGTTAAAGACAATATAGCATTGTGAAAATTTGAAAAATGCCAACGTTTTTTTATAAGTAAATTATAGATGTGTCTTTTTGGTGAGATCTGTAAAGCATTGTCTATATCAGATAAATTTCAAAGGATCAGGAATTCAAGTTCAAATCTTGAAAGCTATTTCTGATCCATTCAACTTAACAATTGTAGAATATAAAAATGACCTGTGCATTGAAAGATAAACAAAAGAAGTAAAGTTAAAGAATAAAATATTAATAATTAACAAATCTTTATCTAAGAAATTTAAATAATATTACAGGATATTTGTTAGTTTGGACATTGGGATTTTGAATGTATCTAATAGTAGTGATTTTTTAATTCCACATTTTCAGTGTAGACATGACTGATTCATGTGATATGGGAATTTTGTGGGGTAACAAGAAAAATGAGGAGAAAGCAATACTAATCAAAAATAAATAATGATTGAAAATATGTTATTTAAGAAATTCCAATAATATTACAAGAGTTTCTTTAGTTTTTGGCATTGAGTCTTTGAATATATCTAATAATAACAGTGTAATAACAAGTAAAAGAAATAACATGAAAGAAATACTACTCAAACATCAATAATAATTGGCTAGGCTTCATCTGAGAAATTTAAATAATATTATTGGGGATTTTAAACGTATCTAACACTACTTGAGTAGGGAAAAGCAAGAGAAATACTACTAAAAAATTCAATAATAATTCAAATTCTAAGAAATTCATATAGTATTACAAGATATTATTTAATTTGGATATTTCTTACTTCCTGTTTCTTATTCTGAGCACTTCCCCTACCCTTGTGCAGACAAATTCTTTCAAAGTCATTCAAGGACATAACCTGGACAGTTTGTGTTAGATTTGGTCAACTTGAACCTAATGCTTTCATGACCATAACTAATCCTGTCTGCTAAACACGATATCAGTTCTCATGCTAATCTAGAGAGATTATATCACCCCACCCATCAGTTCAGACAATCCATCCCAGGAACCAACAATTTTTCTGCCTATTTAAATATGTGAATCAGATGGCAAACTTCCAAGTTTTAAAAAGATGATATTTGTGTAATCACAACAGGCTTTGCCATCATATTTTTAACCTTTAAGAGACAACTGAGGTTCCTTGGACACATAATGAGAAAGGAGAGTTTAGAGAATCTAATACTCATAAAACAGATAGAGGGAAAGAGAAAAAGGGGAAAATAGCACAGGATATATTTGATGGGTGTAAGTGAGTGAATGGTGGAGCAGGGTTTGGGAGAGATGCCAAGAGGAAAAATATTAAAAGTGACAAAGGATAGGGGCAGGTGGAAGTCCATGATTACCCATGTCCTGAAGGAACACAACTCATGAAGAAGAAGAAGAAGAAAAATATACATACCAGCACTGTACTCATAAAAATATGAAGGAAGCATTTATGCATAAATCATTACTTGTGCCGAGGATGAGATATTTTACCTAAAACAATGAAGAGTGTATCTATGTAAAAATCAGCACCTCAGTTCAGGCCCTGTGCATTCTGCCTAAAAAAAATTATAGAGTGGTTTTATGTATAGATTCTCATCTTTGCATAGGATCAGAAGATCTGTGCCTTCTATCTAAAAACACTGTAGGGAGTATTTATGTATAGATTGTTATCTTTGCATAGGATCAGAGGATCTGTACCTTCTATCTAAAAACACTGTAGGGAGTATTTATGTATAGATTGTTATCTTTGCATAGGATCAGAGGATCTGTGCCTTCTATCTAAAAACACTGTAGGGAGTATTTATGTATAGATTGTTATCTCTGCTTAGGATCAAAGGATCTATGCATACTGTCTAAAAACAGTGAAAAGAGTATTTCTGTATAGAATTTTACCTCTGCTTAGAATCAGAGGATTTATACACACTGCCTAAAAACAGCAGTGAGTGTATTTATGCATGGATTGCTATCTCTGCTTAGAACCAGAGGATTTATACACACTGCCTAAAAACAGAAGATCATTTTCAATGAAGGCCATCATTATTCTTGTTCAAATTTTGAAACACTTAGGAGCAGATATGATAGGTTATCTATAATATTTTTATACATTAACACAAATTATATATTTCCAAAAATTCATATGTAATGTCAATTGCCATCATCTATCTACTTGATTCCCATTCATCTTTTATCCTTTCTTCGATATACCCCATACCCAGTCTTTTCTCTCACTGTAAACCCGCTGTGCACTAGTGGTGGTTCCAGCCTTGCTTGGGGTGAAATGATTAAAAAACAAAAATTCATTGACAGCAAGCTCTCAACATTTTACATAAGTTCTATGCTAACAGATTCTTCTCTCACATTTCTCGCTTGTGGAACTCTCTTGCTACGTTCAAGGCAACATTGATTTAAAAATACCTATATACAATGAAAATGATTATTTTCTGTTCTTGCTTGGGGTGAAACTATTAAAAAAAACAAGCTACATTCCTTGATCTCACTAGTCCTGATCTTTGCCAGTGGGACCCACTATGTCACACGCACAAAGAGTAATCATCATCCATTTCCTTTGTATTCTATTAGTAAGAAATAAGTCCAAATCGAACTGTTTCTTCCCAAGAACTGCTGCTTTGTGGAACAAACTTCCCAGTAGGAGGTTTCCCCAATTCTTACAATTTTGACTTTTTTAAAATCTAGAGTTAACCCTTATCTATCCTGATTAGTGCAATGAATCTCACTTCTTGCTTTTCTTATGCACATAATCCTCTACCTTAAGTTGCTCTTGAGCCTTGTATTGGTTGAACATTAGTACATAAAAATTTTTTATCTCCTTGATTTCCATCATTTTCCTATCCTTTCCCCAACACTCCCTGTATCTTGTTGTTCTTCTTTTTCACTCTATTCTCACATAATCCCCTTCCAACCAGTATTCCCATTCTTCTCTTATCAATTCTCCAACACTCCCTGTATCTTGTTTCTCTTTCTTTTTGCTCTCTTCTCATGTAGTCCCCTGCACATCAGTGGCAGTACTGCCTTGCTTGGGGTGAAATGATTATAAGAAAGAAATTTAATGAGATTGTGTAAACAGTTGGTAGAACATGGATTAGGAGAAATAGCAAAATTGACTGGAAAAAAGAAGCCATAAAAGCATTCCACAAGTGAGAAGTGCAAGGGAAGAAATTGTTAGCATAGTACTTACGCTTACATCTAGCCATTTCAACTGTAAAATGATGAGACCTAACTGACAATCTAGCACTGTAAAGTCTAGATACCATAGAGGAAAATTCATCAGAACAATGACCATGAAAGTATTCATAGTAAACGCACAGGGAGGTAACTTTACAGTGGCAGTAGAGTGACTGAAGTCAAGATGCTAGGTCAGGACCAATAATATTGCAGATTCTTCATTGGATTTCATCTCTAAATACATAGAAGAAACATCAATCAAGATGTAGTATCATTACTCAAAGCATGGATGAATGGTAGACTTATAAATGCATAAGATAAATTCTGACAAGAAAAATTGTCTAGCATGACAACGTGAACCAACTTTCTTAGCAGTTGACCCAGCAACTGATTCAATATAATCATTCAACTTCATGTCATTGGAAAATGTCATATGTAAAATTATTGTTTGTTCACTTCTGAATCCTGTCAAATTAATGTCGGCCATTAAAATATGTGGGTTTTTTTTGCGACTCTCTTTGAATATTTGATCTTCTTCTTGTGACAACATGAACATTATACTCCTCCTTATGAGTCAGGTGTTTATAGTAATCATCCAGATATTTTCACGGCACATATCCTAAGTTCAGTCTGAGTTGACTTTCTGTTTATATAACAGCAGAACCACCAACATCTTCAATGGTTCAATTCTGGTTGATAGTAGATAGACTAAACTATTGACCGGTTCCCACTCCACCCACATCTATTGAACAGGTGAAGAGGCTCATTCCTTGTTCTCTGCTTAGGATGTGGTTTCCAGCTTTCTCTTTTCCAATCTTTTCACTCTTTTGTTTTTCCTTTTTTTTTTTCAATTGGAGTAGATAGACTAAACTATCATCTGGTTCACACTCCACCCACCTCTATTGAACAGGTGAAGAGGCTCATCCCTTGTTCCCTGTCTAGGATGTGGTTTCCGGCTTTCTCTTTTCCAATCTTTTCACTCTTTTCTTTTTTCTTTTTCAATTGGAGTAGATAGACGAAACTATCGCCCGGTTCCCACTCCACCCACATCTATTGAACAGGTGAAGAGGCTCATCCCTTGTTCCCTGTCTAGGATGTGGTTTCCGGCTTTCTCTTTTCCAATCTTTTCATTCTTATGTGCCCCCTGTGCATCAGTGGCATTACCGGCTTGCTTGGGGTGATATGATTAAAAAAAAAAATTAGTTCACCTTCAAGATCAACTCTTTCAACCTATATTTCTTGATGTTCTCATGTGACACCAAGTATAAAGCTTAATTTTCTATTTCTTAGAGTTAATGAAGTATATAGGGTATTGCCACATATCAACTCCATTTTAGATCCAAAGTTCCTGATTGACATCAAATTCAATTAAAACCTCTGTTATTTCCTGGTACGAATCATATACTATAGATGAAACAACAACTGAATACAGCTAAAAATAATCACCAAAAGCAATCAGTATTCTGCTCTCTTTTTGATTTCCTTTTGATTTAGCCCTTTTAGCATTTTATAGCATTATATAAACAGGCAACTCGTCAAAAGAGAGTCAAATGATGACAACCTACAAATCAACATCTCTAGGATTAGATAGTGGCACTCAACAAAATTATTTGTAGTAAATTATCATACTGCCAACATACTAATAAATGTTTATAATTTATTTACTAAAGTATTGGTTATCATATACTGTTGAAAATATACTTCTACCATTATGAAAAAGAACCCACACCAAAAAAAAAAGAATGCTTCCTCAAGAACTCTTCAAATTTTATCATTTTTAGTTGATTATAATTCAGTTGTCACATGAGATGTGCTTTGTGGTGTAATGGATATTAAATTAGAAATTGGAGAGCGGAGTTTGAATTCCAGTTGAATTTGTTTCATTAACTTACACACAAATACTCTTGGTAAAGGTATTAATCCATCTCATCTCTCTCCAGCTATGGGTTATATAGCAGGACAGATTGGGTTCTATAGCCTTGGTTAGCAACAAGTCTACTGCAGAAATTAATGGCAGCCAACTGCAGGAAAATCTCCTGCCTAGTCAGTCAGATCACAAAAGAAACACGATCACCCAAGTGTGTATCATTTATAGCAGTTAACTGACAGACTGTCCCATGAGTTCCTCATAAATTTAACTGGTTTTTCAGCACACAAGGGTAAAGAAAGCTGACAATCCCAGCTTCATCAATGAAATGAGTAGATCAGAGAACTGACTCTGGATGCTAACAAATGTTTTTCACTATATGTCAAGTTAAAATTAAGTAACATTTTTTTACATTCATTTATTAACTTGATCACATTTTTTCTTTCGAAAGATTTCACAGAAACTATCTGCCAGGATTTATTTCTGCAGCTCAGATGACTGGCAGAATAATATTTACTCAGATGTCAATACTATAAAATACTATACTGCCAGTATTATATAATACTGGCAGTATAATATTTTATATATATATATATATAATTTCTTCTTCTTCTTCTTCCTCCTCCTCTTCTTCTTCTTCTTCTTCTTTGTGCCTTGTCTTTTCAGGATGTAGGCAATCATGGCCCTACACGTCTCCCTATTCCTGGTGGCTCTTAGAACACTTTCTCCTGTAATGCCATGCAACACCCGTTCTGTCATTCACCTGCTCAGGCCCTTCAAATATATTTTCCCTCTATCTGGCTTATTAGTATCAGATTCTCCAAGCCCCCACTTCCTCATTGCATGTCCCAGGAACTTTAGCTGTCTCTTCCTGATGCTCAGTATTAATTTCCTTTCTGATTCCATCCTTTTCAAAACCTCGTCATTGCTCACATGCTCAACCCATGATATCCACAGCATCCTTCTGTAGAACCACATTTCAGCTGCTTCATTTTATTCCTTCATCTTTGATGATATTGTCCAGCATTCACTGCCATTTTGAGGAACTGACATCACATAGCAATTCAGAACTCTCTTTTTGTTTCTAGTGAAAGTTTCCTGTCTCTTAATGCTTTACTCAGTTTCTGGAACGCATACTTCGCCATGCCAATTTGCCTTCAGATCTCTGTGCCACCAAAATATTTATACCAAGCTTAATTTCAAAATATTTTCACTTAAACAGAATATAGCACAAAGCCAGGTTTAAAGTGAGTATACAGGAGACTGGAGGTAAAAATTTCTCCAGTATTTCCCCTTTTGGAGACATTTCAGTTGCCAGGGATTAATCCTAACCTCCATGATTAGGTGAAGCACTGCTTGGTGCCATGGGAGATTGGCAGCCTGACACTGAGCATGTTATAATTCATTTGAACTCAGTTAGGGTCCTGAATATTATAATATTAAATAAAAACAGTGGGTGGGGTCATAGTCCAAAAGCTGAGTAGAGTATTAAGAGACAAGAAAAATTCATTGGAAACAAAAAAAAGAAATATTACTGAACTATTATGTGATGTCTGTCCTTCAATATGACAGTGAATGATGGACAATCTCAACAAGGATGAAGGAGAGACTTGAAGCAAACAAAATACTGTCAATAATGAGCAATGACTGGTGGCTCATTTCTGAGTATGCTCATCTACTACAATATCTAGCTAATCCCTGTTACCATCACTTACTCAGGCATATTTTTGTGTAAGTCTGTGCATTGTGGTGCAGTAGATATTGGCTTGGAATGACAAATCAGGGAGCCGAGTTTGAATTTCAGTTGAATTTCTTGCATTCACTTATGCACAAATACCCTTGGAAAAGGTATTAATCCATCTTTTCCCTCTCGTTATGGGTTAAATATTAGAACAGATTGGGTTCTATAGCTTTGGCTGGCAACCAGTCTACCACGGAAAGCAATGGCAACCTACTGCGGGATAATTTTCTGCCCAGTCAGTCATGTCTCTTTCGAGACATGATCACCCAAAGTGTGTATTGTGTATGGCACCTAACTGACTGTGTTTCTTCAGCAACCAGAGAACCAACATTTATACTGCAACAATGATGAGCAGACCAAAATTACAGTTCCTGGTAAAGATCAGATAATCTGGTAGAGATCACATAATCTGGCATGATCAGTGGGTGAATAAAACCACTACACTTGAATGTTCGGTAATAAAGTAAAGATGAACTTCCAGTCAAAGAGCTTCTTCCTCAGAACTGTTATGTTTTGGACTAGAACCCCACCCCCACCCCCCAGAAATAGAATGCTCTCCCAATCAGTACAATCTTAACCTCTTAAAGTCTAGGGTCAGCTGTTATCTATCCTACATATCCTCATGAATTGCCCCTCTTAAAACATCCTTGTATGCCTTTACAACTACCTCATTTAGTAACCATCTATCTTGACTTGTTCCTGAGCCTTGTATTGAATGAACAATAGGATAAAAAAAAATAAAAAGACAGTTCAGAAAAGAGATGGTTTCCCTGAAATAAACTTGCAAATTAGCAGTTACCTTGTTAAGCTACTGAGGAAAAGCACTAAGCCTGTTGAGTCAACTCGGTGTGTGTTGATCTCTATTTTATTATAAACAGTATAGACAAAAGAAAGGTGTGCATGCTAAAAATAAACATACTATCCTTCTCTGATCTTCATAAGTGAGGAACAAATCAGCACAATTCAATAACTAGAACTGTAAATGTATTGATGAGATGAAAAAATATATTAAAATTATTCAGTTCAAACTGAGTTAAGATGTTTTGTCATTGTCCTCTATAAAAAAAAACAAAACACGAGACTCAGATTGATAATGAAATTGGGTTATTTTGCAAAGTCTGTGAAGAAAAGGTCATTATCTGAAAAGAATTATTTTGCTGGTTGAAAAGATAAGTTGAAGAAGTCTTGGTTACCAGAAGACACAAGAAAATAAACATGGAAAGAAAAACAAATTAATGAAGAAAATATTGTAAAAATAAAAATAGTTCATGTTTTTCTAAGGAAAAAAAAGAGTGAAATAATTCAGGGTTGACAGCAGAAGTTTAGTATGAGTGTAGATTCTGCTTGAGAATTACATATTTGTAGACTTTTACTATTTTCTTTGCTTTCTTTATTTGTTTCTTTCTTTTACGCCCTTTAAAAAAGTTAACAGCTGTTGTGTGGGTGGGTTGGAAGCCACTAGCTTCTCACAGATCTGACATTTCCAAATCTTATCATGATTTATATAAAAGATTCTTAAAAAGAAAAAAAGAAAAAAATGTATATATTAAACTTAGCATTGTCCATCACATAGCTTTAAAAATGGAGTGCTCAACATGGATCAACAGTGAAGCTTTGAAGAAAATGCAAACAAAAAGGAAACTTTCACTTAATATCAGGAAGAAGCAGTTGACATTTCTGAGGCATGAAATGAAGAAAGAGGGTTTGGGAAAACTGATACTCACAAGACAGATTGATAGAAAAAGGAACAGAGTAAAGCAGTGTGTAACATACTTGATAAATTTGAGCAAATGGATGGAATAACAGGATTTGGGAAAAGTAAAGAAGGATGCTACGGATATCGTGGACTGAGCATACAAGCAACAACGAAGTGTTAGAAAGAATGGCAACAAAAAGGAAATTGATGCTGAGCATCAGGAAGAGACAACTGAAGTTCCTGGGACATGCAATGAGGAAGGAGAACCTGGAGAACCTGATACTGACTGGACAGACAGAAGGAAGGAGAGACAGAGGAAGGCAGCGGATAACATATTTGCAGGGTCTGAGCAGGTGGATGACGGAACGGGGGTTGCCAGGAGCAACAGGAGCAAACATACTAAGAGCCACAAGGGATAGGGAGACGTGGAGATCCCTGATCGCCTACGTCCTGAAGGGACAGGGCACATAGAAGAAGAAGAAGAACAAAAAGACAAAACTTATTAAGAGTTATAAGGAACAGGAAAATGTGGAGGACCATGATCGTCTATGTCCACACAAAAGAATTAATGGACTAAAAGACTACCTTTTCAACTATTTCTTCAAAGCAGTTTCCTTTATGAATTTATTAAAATTAGCCTCATCTGAAGCATAGCTATAGATGTGGAGTATTCAATGTGAATTGAACTTAATACAGTGGTAATGTTCTACAAAAGTACCTTACTCAACAGCAATTGTCTGCATCTCTATTTAATAAACTTCTTTGTTAGACAAAGCTGTCTGATATAGAAGAAACCAAAATATGATGCTTGAGTTAAAAAAATGAATTTAAATGACAAGAAATCAATAGTGTCTTTTTGCTATAAGTTGACAGCTGAGAATGTTACACTGAGATAATCTTAACTCTGTATTTGTGCTTCTATGAAACTTAAGATTTGCTGATATTTACCTGTGTAAGAAATATTACAAAGAAGCAAAACGAACCAATAACATTTATGTTATTAACTTTTTTAGAATATGGCATTTTTATGAGAATAATATAAATTTTACAAAAAAAAAAAATACACAACAATGGAAAAGACACATTGACCAAAATATACTTATGAAAAATATGTATGAGAATCTGAACTTATTGAAGAATAATGACAAGGGCTCATATCAAAATTTCAGATGATGAGGAAAGCTGAAGAGAGCATTGGTCAGAATGTTTTTGTAAAAACAAGGATATGGGTATTGCTTTTTTCTTACATTAAATAAGCTACAAAATGTTATTATGGCTTTAAAAACGGAGCATAAGGATGCATTCCAAAAGCTAAGCAGAGTATTAAGAGACAGGAAAATTTCATTGGAAATAAAGAAAAGAGTACTGGACAGTTACATGATGTTTGTCCTTCATTATGACAATGAATGCTGAACAATCTTATCAAAGATGAAGAAAAAACTTGAAGCAACCAAAATGTGGTTCTACAGAAGGATGCTGAGGATACCATGAATTGAAGGTGTTATCAACAACAAGGTTTTGGAGAGGATGGAAACGAAAAGGAAACATACTTCTACATAGGAAGAAACAGCTGAAGTTTTTGGGACATATACTGAGGAAGGAGGGCTTGGAGAATCTGATACTCACAGGACAGATAGCAAGAAAAAAACAGAGGAAAGCAGAAAGCAAAACACGACATACTTGATGGGATTGAACAAATGGATGGCAGAGCAAGATTTTGGAGGGGTAACAAGAGAAAGGGTGTTAAGAGCTATAAGGGATAGGAAGATGTGGAAGACCATGATTGCCTACATCCTGAAAAGACACAGCACAGAAGAAGATATATTTACATAACATATCATGACCACAAGTTCTGTAACTAATTTGATGATTTTAGGGCATCATATCTATTGCAACCATAGTAAGAAACCTGTCGTGGTGGACAGACATAATCTCGCTGCTGACCTTGAGCGGGATCTACACTCTGTGGTGAACTGGGGCAAGAAGTGGCTTGTCAACTTCAATTCATCTAAGACCAAGCTGTTGTCTGTCAACCATTACAGGCAACCTCTCCTGCCTCCCATAAGCATGGACCAAGTGATTCTCCCTGAAAGTAATACACTACACCTCCTCGGACTTACCCTGTCCTCAGACCTCAAATGGAACCACTATATTGAATCCATAGCAAAATCTACTGCTAAGAAGGTTGGGTCACTATGTCGATCCAAGATGTTTTTTCCACCTGAATCCATCCTGCATATATACAAATCAACCATCCGTCCGTGCATGGAGTACTGCTGCCATTTATGGTCAGGTGCCCCTGCCGTTCTCCTCAGTGTTCTTGACAAGCTCCAAAGGAGAGTCTGTAATGTGATAGGTACTGATCTGGTGACTCGACTGCAGCCACTTCCCCATCGTCAAAATGTGGCCTCCCTTTGTCTCTTCTATAAATACTTTCATGGCTTCTGCTCGGACGAGCTTGTCACTGATGCCTCCTCAACAGGTGTTTACTCGTGCAACCAGACTGGCAACTGGGTCCCACCCATTCACAGTCAGGTTAGCCAAATGCAGATGACAATTCTACTCCTGCAGCTTCTTCTCTCGCACTTCCCGCCTGTGGAACTCACTCCCGTATTCTTGCTTTCCTGATGGCTACAACCTCTAGAAATTTAAATGCAACGTCAATACTCATCTACTAACCACTGGACTCTAGCTCTCTCCCCACCCCTGTATAACCTTCCCTTTCTCTCCACCTATGTATCTGTCATCGCACATGCTTTCTGTTGTTCCTTTCTAACTAGTTTGTACTCCTCACTCTTTTCTAATTAATCTTTTTACATTTATGTAACCCCTTGCACATCAGTGGCGTTTCCACCTTGCTCAGGGTGAAATGATTAAAAAAAAGAAAAAAAAAGTAGCAGTGGTGTGTTTTAGGCAAGATGGAGTCTGATGGAGGACAACTCTCTGGGCTAACATAATATATGTAAGTATATTAAAATGAAGAAAGAAGAAGAGCAAGGATAAGAAAAAATATTACCGAAAATATAGCAAGAAAGAAACTAACTTGTTACAGAGCTCAATCATGAACAAAAATAATTGCGCAACAATTAAAATACTACCAGAGAATTAACATTATGAATAAAAGAGATATTACATTAAGACCCAGAAACATTCTTTTTGCTTACAAAAGTAAGGTTCTTCATCTATGAGTCATGTTCCTTTGAAACGTGGGCAATTATGGCTCTCTGCAACTTCCTATCCTTCATAGTTATGTTTGTATTTTTTAGTATCCCTCTCACTCACTGTTCTGCTATCTATTTACACATGCTCATTTGGTAGGTTCTGTCAGTTAATTGCTATATGTAAGACATGCTTGGGTGATCATGTCTCAAAAGAGACATAACTGACCATGCAGAAGATTTCCACACAGTAGTTTGCCATTACTTTCTGTGTTAGACTAGTTGAAAACTAAGGTTATAGAACCCAGTCTGTCCTACTATTCAACCCATAGCTGAAAGGAGAAGAGATAGATTAATACCTTTCCCAAGGGTATTTGCACATAAGTGAATGAAATGAATCTGAGTGGTTTTCAAACTCTGCTCTCCAATTTTTCATTTTTTCATTTCAAGTCAATATCCATTACACCACAACTCAGTTTTCTTCCGTCCCCCTAGCCTTCACTAGGTGTTGTGAGTATCAAATTCACCAAGTTCTCTTTCCTTATTACTATATGTCCTAGAAATTTCATTATTTCTGATTCTAAGTATAATTGTCATTTTGTTTCGATTTTCTTTAAGATATTCTTGTTGCTTACATAATCTCTCTAGGGTATTCTTACCATCCTTTAATAGAACTATATCTCTATTGTCTTCTGTTCATCTGTAAGAAAATTGTCCAGTATTAGCTGCCATGTAAGAGGACTAATATTGCATCAAATTTTAGCACTATGGTTTTTGTTTCTAATAATATTTTCCTGTTTTTTAATACTTTGTTTAGTTTTAGAAAATATCATTTGCTATTTCATTGCACCTTTGGATTTTTGTGTTACATTCTTCATCTGTTAAAACTAAGCAAAATATTCAGAAACAAAGACAATAACACTGGAAGCCACTGTTATATCAATCTTTCCATGTGGTAATGGATGCTAGACAATTTCCTTAAAGATGAAGAGGAAAGTTGAGGCAACAGAAATTTGGTTCTACAGAAGGATACTGAGAATACCAAGGCATATGTTTTAAGTAAAATGGAAACAAAAAGGACACTTACACTTAGAATTAGAAAGATGCAGTTGAAACTTATAGGACAGATAGAGAGGAAAGAAAACTTGGGGAATTTGACACAAATAAGACATATTGGAAGCACAGAGGAAAGCGGTGAGTAATCAACCTAATGAGATTCTGTAAATGAATGGCAGAACAGGTAAAGTGATGGATACTAAAAGACAAACATTGCTAAGATTTTCTAAGGAAAGGACTTCCCTCTGTCTCTTCTATAAATATTTTCATGGCTTTTGCTCTGACGAACTTAGGTCAATGGTGCCCTCTCCACAAGAATTTACTCGGGCAACTAGACTGGCAACAAGGTTCCACCTTTTCACAGTTAGATCAACCAAATGCAGGTGACAATTCTACTCCAGCAGCTTCTTTTCTTACACTTCCTGCCTGTGGAACTCCCTTACATATATTTGCTTTCCTGACGGCTACAACCTCCAGGAATTTAAATGCAAAGCCAATTCCCATCTCTTATCCACTTAACTCCAGTCCTTTCTACATCACCCCATGTATCTTGTTCTTTTTCCTTTCTCTTTATCTTCGCAACTGTCTTCACTCCTGTTGTTATATATCGCCGTACGACAACAAAACAACAAACACACATATATAAAAATATAAGGTTATATTTCTATTAATAACGACGAACCGTGTGGAATAGAGAACGGAAGGGTGAGAGTGCGCACAGAATGGGTTGACGGGAGTGTAGTCTTGCCTGTGGTGTTTCTTTGCTTCCACTGGCCGTTCTCTGCTACTGGCAAATCCGTGTGTCAAGGTCTTTATATAGTCCTCTAGAACCGGGACTTTCCTTCCGGTTTTTGCCTCGCCCACGCAACACCCACGTAATTCTAAGAGGCACCTGATCTGTTTGCCTCTGTAGCCATTTCCGCCGCTGTCGGAAATAAGGTCAAAACAACATCCGCTCCGGCTTCGACAGGATGTATTTCACAAACACCTGTTTTGTCGCTTCGCCGCCCCCTTCACCGATGGAAAACACCATCGCTTGCATCACTTCCTCGGGTGGGGCCAGATTGTTATATTACACTGTGTTCACATCCTTCTCTTGCTCTTTCTCTTTCGCCCCCTTTAGTTAGTTCATCTTTCTCTTCACTCTCCCCCTGTCTAAAACTTCAACTCTCTTATGTAACCCCCTGCACATCAGTGGTGGTATCGCCTTGCTTGGGGTGAAATGATTTTTAAAAAAAGTTGTGAAAAGCCATGGTCACTCAAAACCTGATATGATACAAAAGAAATGAGAAATTATATAAACAAATTTTACACATCAAAACTTTTAGTTTCAAAATTAATTTTCAATTATGAATTAAACTTTTAAAACTTTTAACCTCATTTTTGTAGTATGATTTGGGACTTGCCACTTTTGTTGTGAGGTGTGGACATTTTTTAGTAAATCTTTTAATGACTCCTGGTACATTTGTCCCACAAACCATATTGGTGGATGCTTGCTAGTCCAGGCAAAAATAAAACACAGTGACATAGAATTTAAACAAACAAATGTTTATAAATATACTAACATCATAGCCCTGTGTTGCCCGTGCAACTCAGAACATTTTAGTAGTAGGAGAAGATGACATATTTTTTTTATATATTTTGTTTTTGTTTGAAAAAAACACTATTTTTTTTTAAATATTTCTTTTGTCTCAAAATTATGGAGAAAAATATTCACATTTTTTTGTTGACCAAATGAATTTTTAAAACATCAAAATAAAAATTAAATATAAAGGCTCATTTTCTTTTTTTTGTAAATAAAAAAATATTTTAATTGCCTTTGACATGTGTGATTTGATTGCTGTGACGTAATTCAGTAACCATCTTAGATCTGATGTTTTACAGAGCAAATGTAAACAATCTGCTCTATTGGCCAAAAAGGGCGAAAGGGAAAATTTGCTGAACTTAAACTCAAAAAGTATGTGTCGACCTGGCTTCCCTGTATATATGTGTCCCTAGAAAGTTTGAATGGCGTAGCTTAAAAAATGTAGGCGTGCATAGGGAACAGTCACACACAGACTCACAGATCGCCTTTTATATATAGAGATTAAACAGACATGTTGCATAAAGAAAAATGAGAAATAAAGTTGTGACGATTGATTGATTGATTCTTTATTTGTTTTACAAGCATATCAACCTCTGTGATTCATATAATGCTGAAAATGGATTTTTAAATCTGGTTTGTTTCAAAACATAAGTTGCAAGGCTCTATTTTCTATAGAAGTTGAAAGTATTTTGTTTTCTTCAGATATTCTATTATTTCAGCCATAGATACATTTTTGAAGAGCAGGTTATGATTTTGTGCTTGGTAATAGTTGATACATTTTTGCTTTTGCTTCTTGCATTCTATCAAGTGACAGTGAGAAATTGGTTGCAGTGAGTACATCAAGGTGGAGTTTTCACTTTGAGCATGTGTGTGTGTCAGGCAAGTGTGTCTAATTCTTATTCTATTGAGCAATATGCCTTGTCTACAGTCAGCCAATAGCTCTATATTCTCCTTTCTTATTGTTGACTGATATTCATACAGTTTATTATTTGGGAACATGTCCCAAATTGCTTGCCATTTTCTTTTGATGTGTTGCACTTTATTTTTTATAATCTGTATATGAGAGTTTGATGTTGACTATTTTTATTTTCGTTGCTTCTTTTGCCAGTCTGTTGGTTTCATGTTTTCCCTTGATGCCTATATGGCTAGAAATCTACACCAATATTATTGTTTTGGGCTTTATTAAATAATGACAAGTCTCTAGGATTTCTTGAATATAGGTATGATTTGTGTTTTCTTTAATTGCTGTTAAACTAGATCGGGAGTCTGACAATATTATAAAGTTCCTATCTTCTAAAGTGCCATTTTAATGACTTGTAGTTCAGCTGTATAGATAGATGCACTATTTAGTATCCTGATTTTTTATGAATATGTCTGTTTATGGTTGCTGCACCTATTCTATTGAGTATTTATCTTTTTTTTCCATCATTTCACCTCAAGCAAGGCAGTTTTACTGCCACTGATGTGCAGGGGATTATATTGGAGGAAAGTTATGAGAAAGAGGAATAAGTTATAGGGGGTGTCAGTGAATGGGTAAGAGAAGGATGAGAACACTGGTGGGATGAGAGTGGAGTGGACAGAAAAGAACATGAGAGAAAGGATGCAAATCAGAGAGGTAGGAGATGACAATTAACCTTACATTTAAATTCTTGGAGATTGTAGCTGTCGGGGAAGTAAGTATACAGAAGGGATTTCCATAGGTGAGAAGTACAAGAAAAGAAGCTGATAGGGTAGAAGTTGCGGTTACATTTTATTGGTTTCAATTTAAAAGAGTGGTACCTAGTTGTTAGTCTAGTAGCTTGAGTAAATTCATGCAGAGGGGGCACCAGTGAGCTAAGCTTGTCAGAAAAGAAACCATGAAAGTATTTGTAGAAGAGACATAGGGAAGCTACATTATGATGGTGAGAAAGTGACTGCAACTGCGCTACCAAGTCAGAATCAATCACATTGCAGATTCTCAGTTGGATTTTGTCAAGAAACCTCAGGTGAATAGCAGGGGGCACCCGACCAGATATGGCAGCAATATTCAATACACGAGCAGATGGTAGATTTATATATATGCAGGATGGATTTAGACGGGAAAAAAGTTCCTGGCTTTACACAGTGAACCAACCTTCCTAGCAGCAGATTTAGCTATGGATTCAATGTAGTCATTCCACTTAGGGTCTGGTGAGAGAGTTAGGCCAAGAAGGCACAGTGTTTTACTTTCTGGGAGACTAGACTGATCCATGCTAATTGCATGGATCAAGCAATTGTCTGTGGTGGTTAACAGATAGCAGCTCTGTTTTGGAAGCATTAAAATTCACAAGCCATTTCTTGCCGTAGTCCACCACAGATTTGAGGTCCTTTTCAAATTCAGCAGTGAAGTTTGCTTTGTCAGCCTCAGCAGATTTTTGATTGAGGCGAGAGTAAATGGTGATGTTGTCAGCATCCTACTTGGGATCTGATTACATCAGGAATGCAGGTCATTTCATGTTTCCCTCTACTACCAAATAATATGTCCCCCTAATAACACCCATGTCCCCCACTTGACCATCCATTTACACAAACTCATGCACATCTATTCATGTTTCCCTCTACCACCAAATAATATGTCCCTCTAATATCACTCATGTCCCCCACTTGACCATCCATTTATACAAACTCATTCAGTTCATGTTTCCCCTCTACCACCAAATAATATGTGCCTCTAATATCACCCATGTCCCCCACTTGACCATCCATTTATACAAACTCATTCAGTTCATGTTTCCCCTCTACCACCAAATAATATGTCCCTCTAATATTACCCATGTCCCCCACTTGACCATCCATTTATACAAACTCATTCAGTTCATGTTTCCCCTCTACCACCAAATAATATGTCCCTCTAATATCACCCATGTCCCCCACTTGACCATCCATTTATACAAACTCATTCAGTTCATGTTTCCCCTCTACCACCAAATAATATGTCCCTCTAATATCACCCATGTCCCCCACTTGACCATCCATTTATACAAACTCATTCAGTTCATGTTTCCCCTCTACCACCAAATAATATGTCCCTCTAATATCACCCATGTCCCCCACTTGACCATCCATTTATACAAACTCATTCAGTTCATGTTTCCCCTCTACCACCAAATAATATGTCCCTCTAATATCACCCATGTCCCCCACTTGACCATCCATTTATACAAACTCATTCAGTTCATGTTTCCCCTCTACCACCAAATAATATGTCCCTCTAATATCACCCATGTCCCCCACTTGACCATCCATTTATACAAACTCATTCAGTTCATGTTTCCCCTCTACCACCAAATAATATGTCCCTCTAATATCACCCATGTCCCCCACTTGACCATCCATTTATACAAACTCATTCAGTTCATGTTTCCCCTCTACCATCAAATAATATGTCCCTCTAATATCACCCTTCTCCTCCACTTGACCATCCATTTATACAAACTCATTATGCATATCAGTTCATGTATCCACCTTGCAGCAAATAATATCTATCTCCTTACTATTGCCCTTAGACCCCACTCTGCCATGCATTTATACAAACTGATTATGCAGGTCAAACGTTTCTCTCTTGCAGCAAATAATAACTGTCTTCTTATTATCCCTCTTAGCTATTCATTTTTAAACACATTGCATAAACACGCTTGTTAAGTACTTTACTTGTATTTTTCCCTCTATTCCTCTTACCTACAACGTCATATGAGTGTTAAATTCTCCAAACCATCTTCTTCATTTTGTATCACTGAAATTTCAATTGTCTCTTCTAAGTAGAAGTGTCCTTTTCATTACTATTTTTATTAAATATTCCGTTGTTGTTCACAAATGTTTTCAGCATTCTTCTTTAGTATCACATCTTGCTTCAAACCGCCACTTCATCTGTGAGAAAATTGTCTAACAGTCACTGTCATATAGATGCTATATATCAATTCAGCACTTTCTAATGAAATTTTCTTATTCCTTAATACTTAGTTTGGTCTTTAATCTCATGATTAGATCTGATGAATTCAAAAAAACGGATACTAATCGTCATGATTTACAATTCACTCAGTATCTTTACTACTTGAATACTACAGTGTGCAGAAAGTGAGAATGATTCCACATTCTGTTAATGTTCTTCAACAATTCACTGCGAATTCTCATTTCAGATTGTTCTGTAGTCAATATAAAAAAGGCCATATAATAATTGTATAATCCATTATGTGAATATTTAATGCAAAATCCATTATGTGAATAACAACTCTTGTTCAAAGATATAAACTTTGATCAAATCCTAAGAGAGATCTTAACCATCATCTCTATACAATCCAATATCTGTTATATCTAAATCACAATGATTGTGATGTGGATATAAATCTAGTTCAAAAATAATAATCCCCTTAGTAAAATTTTTAATAAAAATACACTGAAACTTAGTTATAGCTGCATTTATAATCTTGCTATGATAAGAAAATACAATAATAAAATCCTAAAACAGCATTATGATATTAATTATCACCAACTTACTATAAATAATGATAATAACACAATTTCCTGCAATTTTCATAACCCTAATGTATGTCCTTTCCAAAATAAATGACTTACAGATTCAGTAGTATACCAAGCTACCATTTTAACTACTGAAAATTCTAATCTTACCAAACATTATATCGGATGTACTAACAATAATTTAAAGTCTCGATTTTACCAGCACAACTTATCTTTCAATAAGATATATAGGAATTCTACATCTCTCTAAATATTACTGGCAATTGAAAGATGCAAATAAATTTCCTGCCCTTAAATGGAAAATATTAACTAAAGCTAGAACACGTAAATTGTTACATGAAATGTTTCCTTTGCTTACAAGAAAAAATTAATATAGTACAATTCCCAAAAACTGACTTATTAAACCAACATAATGAAATCACTAATTTTTACCACCATAGAATTTTCTATACTCTTAAATATGTCTGAAATTATCTCAATTTCTATCTTAATATTTTTACTATTTTTTCTTAAATTGTAGCTTATTTAACTGGTAATATTTTATCATTACTATCATTTTTATTTGTACTTATTAACAAATCCCCTTAAAAAATATTTTAATTTTTATATTTTTTATATTATACTTTTCCTTGATATTGTTTTTGATTTTCTTTTAATTACTTTATTTTATTTTTTCTTTCAATTTTTCTATCGCCTTAGTCTTTCTCTTTATTTTCTCCTTTCTCTTCTCTTTCCTTTTTTCTTTTTGCTTTTTTACTTTTATTTTTTTTTTTTCTCTTTTTTCTGGTTTAAAATTTTTGACATTTCTGGCTTTCTGTGACAAAATATTGAAACACTACTGTCTTTGAGTCTTACACACACCATTTTTTAAAATGTCATAACCTCCCAACCCTACTTAGTTCATCTCATTGGATGACCTCTTATGTTTTTATTTATTTGTTTACTTTTTTATTTTTATTTGACTTTTTTAAAATTTCCTTATTTATATATATTACCAAGTAAATTAACCACATTTTACTGCCTGATGACGGTGTATTGAACACCAAAACTTTATAGCTATTGAGTTGCAGTATGCTATAATTATAATAATAATAATAATAATAATTGCTATATATATATATATATATATATATATATAAATCAGTCAATCAGTTAAGTGCCATACATGATACATGCTTGGGCGATCATTTCTTGAAAGAGACATGACTGACTGGGCAGAAGATTATCCTGCAGTAGGTTGCCATTACTTTCTGTCATAGACTGATTACCAAACAAGGCTATAGAACCCAATCTGTCCTGTTATTTAACCCATAACTGGAGGAATGTGACAGATTAATACTTTTCGCAAGGTGTATTTGCGTGTAAGTGAAAGCAAAGAATTCAACTAGAATTTGAACTCAGCTCCCTGAGTTGTCGTTCTGAGCCAAACTTTTTCATTTCTAAAAATTCATTTTAAAAGTAACTATGCGGTTTTTTTTCACGAATATAGTGAAGGTACCTATATATATATATATATATATATATATATATATATATATATATATGCATGAAAAACTTATTTCACTTATGTGGGTGTGCGTATGTATTAATTACCATAAGACATCTTTCTTTCATTATTAATTAATGTTGATTTAAAATCTATATTTTAGATAGTTTAATGTCGTAATATTTGAAATTATTTTTACAGCTGTCATTTTAAAAGAAATAAAATCAAGTGGAAGAAAGAGTAACATCAACTTGAAAAAAATCCCGTGACCAGAATTTCTCTTATCAGTCAATACTAGTTATCTCCCTTGCATCAACTCTCACACCGAAGCTTAGTTCAAAAGACACGTGAGTCCCGCACGTGTACCAGCAGCAGATTGGCGCGCGTTATACTCGATTCACCCTCAACGCCTGAACCTCTACCCTTTGCCACCACCCACAGCTTACGCAAGAGGAAAAAAAAGGCCCCGCCTCTTCTTCCACCCGCTTAACCTGTTTTTTTTTTTTTTTCTACAATTTGTAATCGTTGTTGCTACCGACTGCTGCTTGGAACATTGATAGAGAGGCGGTGAACGAACAAGTGATGCTTTATAGAATGATTTCGCTTTTAGTGATTTGTTGAGGGTTAAAATGTGGATGACGGTTGTTGCAAAATGAAATCTGCTCGGTGGCCTGGACTTTCGTTTTTTTTATCCTATTTGTTTTTTTTTTTTATAACTTTTGTTTTTCATGACTGCTAGAGATTTAAAAATGAGACTATATTTCCAGTGCTTCTGAAACGATCCGTAAGAATAGTGCTCTGCATTAAAAAGATTTCATCATTTCACTGCATAATGATAATCAGAAATTTTTTTTTTTTTCGTTTGATTGTACGAGAAGACGCTCAACTCAATCGTTCGTTTTTCACTGAGGTTATTTAATTTATTTAAATGTTTATTGTTTACGAGTCAGTTCTTGTTGAAAGATTTCGGGATCTGTGTTCCTTAAAAAGTTCAAAAAGAATCAATAAAGGTTTATTTTTGTTTTGTACCTAAAAATAAAAAAGAATCGGATAATAAAAGTTTGAAGAAAGAAAATGCATCTTAAAGAAACAAACGAAAAATCATTTTTGTTTTATACCATTATTATTTTATAATCCCAAACTTCCTAACTTACTAGCTAGAGATTAAAATAATAAATTTATTGCCGATAAGCAAAAAATAGTTTAACTTCGGTGTATATTTCAAACCTAATTTTTTTAACTGAGTGGAATGTTTTGTCTTGTTTTCTACTTATCAATAAGATTTTTAAAACCTTAAATTCGTTCATTATTGACAGACAACATAATTTTCTCTTAAATCTTTCAAATATAATTTTCTGAAACTTTATTTCAGAAAAGTAGCTGATTTAACATTTAATTCTGAATAAACACAAAATATTACTTTTTTATTTTAGTTTAAAAAATATTGGGGAAAAAAGGCATAATCTTTTTTTAAGATGAAGGGGGTGTTTTTTGAGTGATTTGACACCCTGATTGGCAAAAGTTTAAATGTTTAAGGGGAACATAATTAAAAAATAATTTATGACATAAATACAACATAAATGTCTTTTTTTAACTACCCAGTAATGAGTAATCTTAAAGAGCGGATGTCTGTTGTGGCAGAGTTCGAATTCCAGTTGAATTCCTTGCATTCACTTACGCGCAAACCCTTGGGAAAGGTATTAATCCGTCTCTTCCCTCCAGTTATGGGTTAAATAATAGGACAGATTGGGTTCTATAGCCTTGGTCGGCAACCAGTCTACCGCAGAAAGCAATGGCAACCTACTGCGAGATAATCTTCTGCCCAGTCAGTCATGTCTCTTTCGAGACATGATCGCCCAAGCGTGTATCGCGCATGGCACTTAACTGACTGACTGAATCTTAAAGATTTATGCATTAAAAATGCGCACATGAAAGAAAAGTAAGATTAAACTTGGAAAAGAACAGGACAAGTTATTAATTAAACCTTGAAAAAGTGAAGTAAAAAGTAAGAAATTTCTTACTTGAAATATTGCATTCAAATTTTATTTTTAGCTGTTAAATTTTAAGTAGGAAATTTCTTATTATTTACGTCACAAGCTTTCTCAGGTTGTCCTGTTCTTTTCCAGGTTTGAAGAATATTACATTTCATGCACGCATCATTTTTGCTTGTAAGTAATCTATGATTTTCCCAGGCATTGCTACTTATTTTAATATAAATTTAATGCTGAAAACTGCATTCAAAAATATTAAACAGAAAAAAATTCATATGCAGTAGATTAAAAAAACAACAAAAGTGATTATTCATAATTAATTCTGACAATTACTTTTGATAAAATGACAAGTGATAAGCAAAGTTTGACAAAAATGATATTTTTCTCATTTTTTTATCATCAGAATTTAAATGTTGAACACCACATGCAAAAATATTAAACAGAAAAAAGTTATAAAGAATAGGATTTATTATTAGAAGCGTTAGTCACTCACTCATTTATGTAGATATGTAGTTAGTCTACCTTTTCAGACTCACTTATTTTGATGTAACTTTTTTCTGCTGAACCAAAATTCAAAAATCTTTCTTCAAAATGTAGCTAAGGAGGTGTCCTATCTAACTCTGTAAACTGTTGGAAATTTAGTTGAGAACTGAATTAGCGGTGAAGCTTGAAAGTTGCCTAGATTTAAATGTTAGATTTAAGAATATATTCAATCAATGCCATGGTTGAATATTAGAATTTTAAGTACTTTGCCTTACTTCTGAAGATGCTTGTTAAGAAAATTTGATAAAATTACAAAAATATATTAAGTTTTCTATATGTACATCTCATAGTTTCTGTGTGACATATATGTCATCTATGGATGTATGCTGTGGTGCAGTGGATATCGGCTCCGAACGAGAAATCAGAGAGCCAAGTTTGAATTCCAGTTGAAGTCGTTGCATTCACTTATGTTCAAATACTTTTGGGAAAGGTATTAGTCCATCTTTTCTTCCTCCAGCTATAGGTTAAATAGCAGGGAAGATTGGGTTCTGTAGCCTTAGTTGCTATCCAGTCTACCACAGAAAGTAATGGCAACCTGCTACAGGAAAATCTTGCTCCTTGTCAGTTATGTTTCTTTCAAGACATGATCACCCAAGTGTGTATCACTTAATTGACTGACATGTATGTGTGACACGATAACTAGATATATATGTATTTTATTATAATAATAGATTAAAATAGAAAATAGATTAGAATAGAAAATAGTTTAAAAACATATTTAACAAAAGTGAAAAAGAAGAGAAAAAAATAAATAAACGCTTTTTCTTTTATGAGGAAAATTGTCCTCAGATATTTGACTCAGTGATAAAGGTCAGCGGGTAGGTTTGCGATGACCACCGGTCAAAGGCTGTCCTTTATTGTATCTTGACCACACCTTAAGCCTTTTCCAGCGGAAGCCTTATTAAGATAAACAAAAAAGATAACTGAAATTTCAGACTTACAGTCGCAGGTGTTTGTCACCGGTGGTCTAAAGCATTTCCGGATTTCCGCATTTCCGGATTCATATTAAATAAATAGAGCCAGTTAAGTTAAGACTAGAGAGAAGTGAAAGGAGTCAGCCGGGTGCGAACTTGAAGTAAGGATCTCCGTTCGTCTTGGTATCGTTCAGTTCGGGTTTGTTGATCTCCATTAGAGTTAGAACTGTGTGTCACATTCGCCTGCCCCAACAGACAAGGCTAACTCTAAACGAATAAAGCTTCCTTTTCAACTCATCCAAATTTTGGAAGTTCGTTCCTTACAGTCAATCTTGTACCCCCAGCTGTTTGGCCGACATTTTCTACAAATTTCCGACAACATCACAGCGTGGAGAACGGCCGCCGGAGGAAATTGTTCGGGACGGCCGTTGGGGTGGTACATATGGATATCCAGATTTACAAAAATTGACATGTTTATACACACTGTAGTAATAACAATTGATAGCCACTGAGAAACTCCCTGACGTATGAAGGTTATCAGCCTGTAACAAACTCACCTCGACTACATATGCCACAAGGTGAGCTTGTAAAATTAGTTCATTAAATTTTAATGAAAATAAACAATGATCATTATGACTTAAAAAGCTTTATTTTACAAGCTAATGTCAGCAACTTAAAAAGAGAGAAACCAAGAAGAACGTGACTGGAATGTTAAAAAATTTTTAACAGCGATCAAAGCTAAAAATCTTACACTTCTGTATCCTCACTTAATATTCTTAGCTACTGGGGAGGTAATAGGATAATTAAACCTGACACCTGGATGTGCATTGTGGTGCAGTGGATATCGATATCGACAACTCAGAGAGCCCAGTTCGAATTCTAGTTGAATTCCTTGCATTCACTTATGCACAAATACGTTTGGGAAAGGTATTAATCTGTCTCTTCCCTCTAGTTACAGGTTAAATAATAGGACCGATTGGGTTCTATAGCCTTGGCTGGCAACCAGTCTACTGCAGAAAGCAATGGCAACCTACTGCAGGATAATCTACCCAGTCAGTCATATGTCTTTTGAGACATGATTGCCCAAAGCACTTAACTGAAACCTGACACAGAAAGACTTCAGCTACTCCAAGACTTACCCATGCCAACAAATGTGAATTCCTTAAGGAGAGCTGTTGGTATGTTTGCATATTATGCTAAATGGATGCCAAAGTTCTCCAATATAATCAAATTACTGATTAAAAACAAGATTTTTCCACTGGACGCAACAGGTTTTAAAGCATTTAGAAATTTAAAGAAAAAGCTGGAGAATGCCACTCTGCAAAATATAGATGAAGACTTAGCCTTTGTTGTTGAATGTGATGCTTTAGACGTGGCAGTGGCAGATTCTCTAAACAAAAGATGTAGACTAGTGGATTTTATATCAGATTCTGCAAGGAAGGGAATTGCATTATCCTTGCATGGAAAAAAAAAAGCAACAGTAACAATTGAATCTTTTAGGAAGTGGAATCACCTCCTTGCAAGATGATTTACCTTCATTACTGACCAACGTTCAATGGCATTCATGCTTGATAGCCACAAGAGAACAAAAATTAAAGACAATATAATTTTAGAATGGCAAATTGAGCTGTTTGCCTTTAGCTACTCAATAAGATATTGACTTGGAAATGACAATGTTGTCCCTGACACATTTTGTGCTTCAGTGTCTTCATAAATGTTTGCTGACCTGCATCAAGAACCATGTCATCCTAGAATTGCACAAATGCTTTATTTGGTATGGACTAAGAACCTACTCTTCTTAACAGAAGTAAAGAAAGTATGTTTTTTATATGACTATGTGCAGAACTCAAGATTTTTCACACAGAAAAGGGAACTAATTAATAGAATGTTCGTTGTGGTGCAATGGATATCGACTTGGAATGACAAATCGGGGAGCCGTGTTTGAATTTCAGTTGGATTCCTTGCATTCACTTACGTACAAATACCCTTGGGAAAGGTATTAATCCATCTCTTCCTTCCAGTTATGGGTTAAATAATAGTACAGATTGGGTTCTATAGCTTTGATCGGCAACTAGTCTACTGCAGAAAGCAATGGCAACCTACTGCGGGATAATTTTCTGCCCAGTCAGTCATGTGTCTTTCGAGACATGATCACCCAAAGCGTGTATCACATATGGCACTTAACTGATTGACTGAATTAAAACTACCAAACCAATGGAATGTCTAAGCATGAATTTTCAAGGTTTCCAACCTTCAGCTTCGAGTAATGTTTATATCCTTACAACTATGGATGAATATTCCCAATTTACATTTGCTTTTCCGTGCTCAAATATACATTCATTGATGGTAATAAAATGTCTGGACTAGTTATTTGTACTAACTGGTTTTCAATGTTATATCTCTAGAGACAGTTCTTTTCTATCAAAAGAAATAAAGGCCTATCTATTAAGTCAGAGCATCTCTGCAAACAAGGCATCAACTAATGGATAGGCAGAAATGGTATCATCCGAAAAGCAATTAAAATTTTCCTTATGTCAAACAGACTGGATGATCATCAGTGGGAGTCAGAATTCCCCAACACTTGACATTGCATTAGATCTCTCCTGTCAACTGTGACCAATTCCACCCCAAAAGAAAAGTTTCAAAAGACACTCTTCTTTCAGTACTTCTCTGCCAACTTGACTAACAAGTCCTGGACCAGTGCTTTTTCATCGGTTCATTAGAAACAAGAATTATCCTCTGGTAGATGAGGTTGAGCTGATAGATGTAAATCCATCCTATGCTACCGTTAAGCAACAAGATGGACAAAAATCAATGGTATCATCAAGGGATCTAGCACTATGTCCAGTATCATATGCCAAAAACACAAGTGTAATAAAGGAAACCTTCAAGGTCCCTTCAATGCTGATAAAAAGAACTCATTGCATTGAAACTGAAGATATTGATAGTAATGAACAGTTGTCATGTAAGTCAGCTGAACTTGATGCACCCACCCCTTCACTAACTAAAGCTGACTGTTCAGTACTTTGTAGGTCTTCCAAACTGGTAAAACCTTCCCAGCATCTGGACTTGTAACCAAATAAAAATAGAAGGGGGAAGATGTAGTAATAATGATTGATAGTCATTGAGGAACTCTCTGGTGAATGAAGGTTATAAGCACTTTAGGAACTCTCCTGGACTACAACACACTCCCAGTCTGCCACCAGGAAACAAAGGTGGACTTTTTAAATTAATAACAGTAGCTGTAAAATTAGTTTATTAAAACCTCTTAAGTTGTAATAATTGTTGGTTATTTTCATTACACATAGAAAAAAAAAATAATTCTTTTAAAATAATGAGGGAGGTGGTCATTCAATTGTTATGAGCTTTCCCATTTATGACTGGCAAATAGAGTTTTAATTTAATAATCTCACTTGATCACTACAGGCTTACGGCCATATCACACTGAATACACCGGGTCTCACTTGATCACCGAAGTTAAGCAACGTTGAACCTGGTCAGTACTTAGATGGGTGACCGCTTGGTAATACCAGGTACTGTAAGTTTTTAGTGATGGATGTACATTGTGGTGCAGTGGATATCGGCTCGGAAAGAGAAATCGGTGAGCCGAGTTCGAATTCCAGTTGAATACCCTACATTCACTTAAGCACTGGTACCCTTGGGAAAGTTATTAATCCATCCCTTCCCTCCAGTTATGGGTAGGACTTGGGGACCCTGCCCTTTAAAACAAATCCCAATGAATCTTGATACTCGAAAAAGAAAAATATATTACTAGACACAAAAACTTATATAAACAACAATAAATTGTTGAAAGAAAAAAGGTATTACCAGCAATAAATAAATAAAGTTTAGTTGGCAATAAATGACCCACTGAGGTTGATTTGCCATAAAAACAAAACAACGAATTGACCACTACAAATTAATCTTCTATATATGTTGTGTTCTTTCAGGATGTAGGCAAATACAGAATTTTAAAAGTTAATAAGTTATCATAATTAAAATTTTAAAAAAATTAAAACAATTCTTGTAAAAATTCATTATTCATCAAATTTTTTTTTTAAGGCAACAGGGTCCATAAAATATTTTATTTGTGAAAGCAGTTAAGAGCTTTATAATTAAATAAAGCCTTGGTTTTATTGCATATTTTATTTTACAATTTCAAGCCAGTTTTCAGGTTGATTTAAATTCTTTGAGTACTTGTGCTTATAAAAATGATGAAAACATTAAGCAGTACAAAAAAAAATTCTTGAAATTCATAAAATTAAATAAGGAAATAAGGGGTAACAAATGTTATATATATAAAGATTTTTTTTTTAAATATTTAAAAAATAATTTATTTCTGAATAAGTTCTGAAAGTTTGATTAAAACTCAACAATCGTCAACACATCACTCAATAAATCCCAGGCCTAACGAATAAAGCAACAACTTTGAGGCAAAATTCGACTTTATTCATCAACATAGTCTCCTTCTAGGGTGATCACTGATTACAACGCTTCTCTAACAATTTGATACCTTATTTGTGGATTGATTTGTTTTTGGCCTCAGCTTCCGATATCACTTCTTCATTGGAGCTAAATGTCTTTCTCTGGAGCATACTTTTGAGGTCTGCAAACAGCCAGGAGTTGCTGGGGGCCACATCCGGAGAACAGGGTGGATGCAAAAGCAATTCAAAGTACAATTCATGTAGTTTTTTCATTGTTGTGATCGACTTGTGACATGGTGCATTGTCTTGGCGAAAGATCACTTTTTCTTCTTCATTTGTGGCTGTTTTTTGGCAATTTCTTCCTTCAAACACACCAGTAATGCTTTATAATATTTGCTATTGATGGTTCTTCCTTTCTCAAGGTAATTGAAGAACAAAATACTTTAAGCATCCCAAAATAGGGAAGCCAAAACCTTGCCTGCTGATGTTTGCATATTTGGTCGCTTCGGACAGCTTTCACATGCTGCTGTTCACTCAGCCAATTGCTGATTTGACTTCAGAATGAAGTGGTGGATCCATGTTTCATTCATTGTCACATATTTATGAAAAAACTTCTTGTTGTTTTGAAACAGTTGCAAACAATGCTCTGAATCATCGAAGACTTGTTGTTTTTGATCGACTATGAGCAAACACAGCACCCACTTTGAACACTGCTTTCTCATTGGCAAATGTTTATGCAAAATAGTGAATACACTGCCTTCTTATATGTTCAACTTTTCTACTATCTCACACAACTTCAATTCATGATTGGCCAACACGAGTTTGTGGATCTTTTTTTGGTGTTTTCTGGGACAACTGCCGATTTAATAATTCAGCATCATTTGTGTCTGTACGACCACATTTAAAGTCAGCATTTCCACCTCTTAACCATTGTTTCCAAGAGAGCAAAGTTTGAATAACACTTATCAAGCCATTGCTTTGCTTGAACAGTATTTTTTCCCATTTGAAAGCAATGTTTTATCAACACACGAAATTCAGATCTTTCCATTGTTTTGAAAATTTGCAACAGTAGCCTCACTTAAATAATTTATAAACTAATAATCCAATTGAGCTCAAATTTTGTCACATGCCATTTGAAGGTTATAAAAATCATATGGATTTTATTTTACTATTAGCACCATCTATATGTCAGGCCCAGGACTTATTGAGGAATGTGTTAGATTTTCACAAGACTTTGCAAATCAGTGTGTTTTCCATTGCAAAATGACACTTCAATTAGCTGTTCAGATTTATGGTTTGATGTTCATGCCAGAAAAACAAGATATTTAACCAAAATTTTGAAGGTTCTAAAATGGTTTAAAAAAATTTCCATGAAAAAATCTTCTAAACTTGCCTCTTAATACTAATAAAAATATTTTGGGGATAAAAGTTTGTTTTGATTATGTTTTTAATTATTTTTTCATCATGTATATGCTGAACAATTTTTTCAAAGATGAGGAAGAGACTGGAGAGAACAGAAATCTGGTTCTACAGAAGGATGCTGAGGATACCATGGTTTGAAGATATTAATGATAACAAGGTTTTCGCAAAAATAGAAACAAAAAGGAAACATACTTAGCATCAGAAAGAGACAGTTGAAGTTTCTGGGGCACATAAAGAGAAAAGGTTTGGAAAATCTGATACTCATAAGTCAGTGTGCATGAGAGATACAGGAAAGCAGTGCATAAAATACTTGATGAGTATAAATGGATGGCTGAACAGAGTTCAGGAGAAATAACAAAAAGACAAAATTTATTAAGAGCTACAAAGGACTAGAAATTGTGAAGAGCCATGATCTCTTACATCCTGAAGGGACATGGCAAATAAATTATAAAATTTTTTCAAAGTATTTAACCATGAAAGATAAAAATAAGAGATATCTTTATTTATTCTTCTATGGGCCATGTTCATTCAGGATGTTGGAAAACATGGCTCTCCACAACTTCTCCTTTGCATTTCTTAAAAACATATCTGTTTTCACCATCCTGCCCAATCCCTGTTCTCTCATCCATTTACACTAAATTGTTAGGTAGGTTATTCACTAATTTCCTGTGTCCCTCTTGCTTTCGATATGTTCTGTAAGTGTCAATCTTAGAGTCCAGAGTGAAGGAAGGAGTTTGAGAAAGAAAACAACACTTAACATACTTAATGAGCTTGAGTAAATGGATGGCAAAACAGGGTTTAGGAGAAATAACATAAAGACAAAATTTATTAAAAGCTACAAAGTACAGGGAGTTGTGGAGAGTCATGACTGCCCATGTCCTGAGGAGAGATGGCACATAAAGTCAGAGAGAATGATTGCTCTATATTCTGTTAATCTTTAAAGCAAAGCCATCAGCTCTTTCATGGCAACTACTCTGGGAAGCTTTTTTTCCCTGGTACCCCAACCACTTAGATTTACTCTGGCTACTAGATTGCCATCAAGGTCCCACCCTTTTACTGTCAAAAGAGTTAAATGTTAAAGCCTCTTCTTTTTTTTTTTTTAATATCACCCCAAGCAAGGCGATAACGCCACTGATGCACAGGGGGGCTACATAAGAGTGTAAAGATTGGAAAAGAGAAAGCCGGAAACTGCATCCTAAACAGGAAACAAGGGATGAGCCTCTTCAACTGTTCAATAGATGTGGGTGGAGTGTGAACCAGGCGATAGTTTAGTCTACTCCAATTCTACTCTAATAGTTTCTTTTCTCATACTTCCTGTTTGTGGAACTCACTTCCATTTGCTTGCTCCTCTGATAGTTACAATCTCCAAAAGTTTAAATCTAAAATCAATTGCTGCCTTTTATCTACTTGATTCCCATCCATCTTTTATCATTTCTTTGACATCCCCTGTATCTTTTTTATTCTTTCATTGTAACCCCTGCACACCAGTGGCATTTCTGTCTTGCTTGGGGGGAAACGTGTGTAAGAAAAAAAAGTTTAAATTACTCAAAAAGGAAAATAACACAGATATCAGCAACAACATTGTTTAATCTTGAACATCAAATGCAATTACTATGTGACCAACACCAAAGTCCTAGAAAGAGCTAAGAGTCAAAGCATTGAATCGCTGATCGTTAAACACAGTCTATGATGGTCAGGACATGCAGCAAGAATGGAAGAATCCATGTTAAATTTTATTCAGTGAGCTCACTTTAGGGGAATGACCACAGGGTTACCCTCTTGAGAGATATAAAAACCAATTCAAAATAACACTGAAAGCCACTAGACGCAAGCTTAAATTGTTTGAAACACAGGTACAAGACCGTAACAACTGGCAATGTTCCATCACCATCAGAACCAAAACCAAAATCTTCAAAGACTTCAAAAAGAAAGAAGCAAAACGATGAGAGAGAAAGGATTGACAGAATCGACCTCATTCTTCACTCACATTAAAATGAAGCCAATGCCATCAGCTCTTCCATGCAAGAATTAGACTACTTAATTATCAACACCATCATCATAAAGGAAGTAATTGTAAAAGAATAAATTAAATTCTTGGTTAGAAAACAAAACTGTCACTGCCAATGATGTTTTTTTTATTTACTGGATTCTCCTTATTTTCTTTATTTCTATCTTATCACTCTTCTGAATGTTTCCTTATTCTGAGGAATGGGTATTCTTTAAAGAAGAGCCTTGTGCCTTGAGCACCTATTGAAACTTAAGCTCAACCCAGATCTCAAGTGGAAGTCATATATATGACCCATCACTAAAGATGTTGGAAAAATGGCTGGTTCCCTGTATCGCTCCAGTAGTTACCTAACTTCACCTGCTATCCTGTACCAGATTAAGCCAAAAATAAAACACTGCCACCATAAATGGACACAAGCTGCCCGGTGTTCACTTTCCAGTCTTCATAGAGCCCAAAATTATCTCTACTGCCTTGTAGTTGACAAATCATTTCCCAACCTACAACTACTTTCCCATAGAGGAAACATTGCAAGCCTCTCACTGCTTTATTGTCATTTCCATGGAAAGTGTTCAGATGAATGAAAATTCTTAGTTCCACTAGACATATAAAATCCAATATACCATGCACATTTCAGCAAACCACCGTTATACCCTTTGTATTCCATTGGTGAGATGTAAGTTCCACTTGAACTGCTTCTTCCAATGAACCACTGATTTGTAAAATCAACTCTCAAGAAGATGCTTCCCTAATCACTACAATTTTAATCTGTTCATGTCTATGATTAACCATTATCTTCCCCACATATCCCCATAAACTCTTACTTTGTAACTCTCTATCTTGAGTGACACTTGGGCCTTGTACAGTGTGAACATTCTTTTTTTTTTCTAATGCTATTAACTTTGATATTTATAATTAAAGATTTTGCACTGTCTTGAGATGTATTTTTCAAATATACATACTTTTCTCAGTCAGTTAAGTACCATACATGATACTCACTTAGGCAATTATGTGTTGAAAGAGACATGACTGACTAGGCAGAAGATTTTCCTACAGTAGGCTGCCATTACTTTTGGTTGTAGACTGGTTGCCAACCAAGGCTATAAAACCCAATCTGTCCTGTTATTTAACCCATAGCTGGAGAGAGAAGAGATGGATTAATACCTTTCCCAAGGGTATTTGAACATATATGAATGCAACAAATTCAACTGGAATTCAAACTTGGCTCTTTGATTTCTTATTCTGAGCCAATATCCACTGCACCACAACATGCTTTTCTCAGTACAGTCTTGTAAAGCATGCTGTGCTCATTGTAAAACATTGTTAAACATACAATTTACATGTTTTTAAATAAATAACCGCCAAGGAATTTAGAAATTTACTTCAAATAC
This sequence comes from Ascarosepion bandense, assembly GCA_037127315.1. NCBI lineage: Eukaryota > Metazoa > Mollusca > Cephalopoda > Sepiida > Sepiidae > Ascarosepion > Ascarosepion bandense. The sequence continues at coordinate 57,648 of JBBBDQ010002085.1, forward strand.
TTTGTCACGGAGTGTGTACTGAATGACATGACAAAAATGCTGGGATGTAAACAACACATTTTATAAAATGGCTTGCTCTCTGTTCTCTGGGTAAGCAACGAGGAAAATATTTCTTTTTTAACAAAGTCATTTTTTTTCTGAAAGAAATACACTTTCTGTTTTCATCCTTATTTATTGATGTGTACGTGGCTGCTTCATAGCCAAAGTTTCTGAATATGAAAATAAACATTTATATGATCTCTATGCATACTACTGGGCAATAATTTAAGATTTATTTATTTATTTTTAGTGGAAGTTGGTATTTGTTATGAATTTTAGTAAATAAACAAAATTAATGATAATAGTAATGTCTGGTTGCTCATAACTGGGGATACCTGTCTGCTAGGTTGGTTGGCCAGTCCCTGTTGCAGACACCTGCTCAGGAACATTTGTCTTCAACACCCACAGTACCCACCTCGGGTTTATACTGCAACTATGCTGAGCAGACCTTAGTTACAGTTTCTGGGAGAGAATTCATTATCTGGTGTGATAAACAGTCTGAATCAGGTCAGCATGCCAAAACCCTCAGTCATGATGACTTATAACAATCGATGAATCCAAAATAGTTCTGTTTTTTTTTTTCATGCACAGGGCTTGAGTCAAAGGGGCTGCATCTAGGATCAGCTTCCCCAGGTTGATAAAATCAAGAAGTCACCTTCCTGACAAATTGAACATGGTGCAATTCAAATCTGGGTCTCATGGTCAGAAAATGAATGTTCTAACCACTCAGCTATGTGCACATGAATAAATTAGTATCATTAAATAAAACGTCACTTTCTTCTTAATTTTCCACAATTCCTTATATTTCTTTCAAATCTCTCCAGCAGGTAATATAGATTTACAAATTTCTTTACTAAGCAGAATTTATTTATATTATCTATAATAGGGCTAACATCCTCATCTTTGTTAATATCTACTGGGCCTTCTTCTGGTATATATACTTCTGGGTAATTTTACTGGGAATTTTAAAATAAAACTTTTTGTTACTCAATAGGCGTAGAGTATTCTCATTTTGCTTCTTTTTATTTTTTTATTTTTATTTTTTTATTTTTTTACTGTGAATATACAGAAGGCACTTATCTTTCTTTAGTGGCGATAAGTTACATGGATTACATGACAGCTGCTTAATGACATCACTCCATATAGTGACAAAAGCAACAATTTTCAGTCTGTTTTACAGTAGCCAAACCAAAAGATTGCTTTCTTTAGTCTGGGCTCCCATAGCCTGGGCAGAGGCTAAGTCTGCTTCTGCAGCAGCTTACAAGTCTATTGTGCAATTTCCCTTTGGGAAAATATCTTTTCCAGATACAGAAAGAAACTCTGGCTTGCAGTCCTCAATCTGAGACTTGCTGTTTCCTGTTTGTGGAACATACTTGTCTGGGTCATCGATGAATACAGCCTGTTAGAATCTGGAGTCCTAAACATAACTTCTCCAGACACAGCACAGGATTAGCACTATATTATATCTAAGAGTCTCCTTTTTTGTTTCCTTTTTACAATATGTTTTGCTGAGTAGATATGTGATATATTAGCCATTCTGTTCCATCTATGAATAACAGCCTTATTACACCATGGATATAATAATGCCCATAATAGGGGAAATATAAATGGGAGAATAATTCTTTCTTCCCTAGCTCTCTCCTGTTACATTACTAATCTTCTGCTTCATGTGCAGTGTCTCTTTAGGATGTAGGCAATCATGGACTTCCATTTGGTTTTGTCACTTGTCACTCTCAAAATTCTTCCTCTTGGCATCTCTTCCAAACCCCGCTCTGCCATCCATTTGCTCAGGCCTATCAAGTAGGTCTCACACTGCCTTCCTCTGTCTCTCTTTCCCTCTATCCATCCTGTGAGTATTAGATTCTTCAGGCCCTCCTTCCTCATTACATGTCCCAGAAACCTCATCTGTCTCTTCTTTATGTTAATTATGAGTTTTCTCCTTGTTTCAATCTTCTTCAACACTTCACATGCTCAGTCCATGGTATCCTCAGCATCCTCCTGTAAAAACACATTTCTGCAGCCTCAAGTCTCTTCTTCATCCATGAGGAGATCATTCAACATTCACTGCCATACAGAAGGACAGACATCACATCCAACAGTGGGAGAATGTGATAGAAGACCCAGGCAAATGAATGCGAGAAAATGAATGCTGCAATTTTCCACCATGAACCTGACCTTAAATGAGGACCCTCTCTACCATTCATACAAGAGATGCAAGGATCAACTTCTTTCAAAAAAGGCTCAAGAAAACCATATGACAAAGTCCTGAACAAGATGAAACAACCTGTTAAAAAAGGGAAAATCTGGTTCTACTCTGATGAAAATAATTTTTGTCAGAATCAGCTGCCCAACAGCTTGCCTACAGTCCATATGACATTCTCGTGTCATGAAGACCAAGTTTCCCCAAACTTTGATGGTTTTTGGGTGTTTCTCCATTGAAGATGATGTCATGCCACCTCACTTCTTTGAACAGAGTCTCAGGCCCAATTTAGATGGTTATGCAGTGTTACTGAACACTCTGGTCAGGCTTTGGATGGAGAGGGTGACTGCTGAAAGAACATGTGTGGCAGCAAAATCCCCCTCTCTGTGATATCTCCACAAAGAGTTAGAAATGGTGGTCAGTTAATTTTACAATTTCACCAGCTCCATTGTCTGGCTCACTAACTTCATTGATTGTAATCCTGTGTATGAGGCAAAGTTGAGAAAGACACCAACCATACTCTCTATAACACCAAGTTTCAGCTATTCAGCAGGATTAAGAAGGCATTTAAGGTTCTTCCTGCGAACATTGTGAAAGCCACAGGTGCCAGACTCCAGAGTAGAATCAAGGCTATTGTAGATACTTTGAGTGAATTGTCTTTTGATTATTATAACCAATCTGCCATTTTTCTGTTTTTCCAATAAATTGATTTTTGGCTTAGATATTCACAATGTTAGCTAATTAAAAATACTGTCAAATTTAACTGGAACATCTTGTAAGTTCTGGGTTAACAGTTTCTTCTCTCGCACTATTTGCATTTAAAGCTCTCTTCAAACGTCATGCTTTCCAATCAACTTTCATCTTCAAAAATTGAAAAGCAATGTCAATCTTCATCTATTTCCTTAATTCCTGTTCTTTTATCTCTCTCCTTAATATTTATTTTCTTTCACACTCAGTAATCTCTTGCATCTTAGTGGCTATATTGCTTTGCTGTGGGTGAAATGATTAAAACAAAATCCTTCTGTAGAACCACATTTCTTTTGTCACAGGTCTCTTCTCTAATTTGTGAGATGATTGTCCAGCATTCACTGCCAAATAGGATGCCTATTATTACATATTTTAGTACTCTTTCCATTGTTTCTAACAAAACTTTCCTGTTTCTTAATACTTTGCTCAGATTTTAGAAGGCAACTTCGCAATTTTAATGTACTTTCAGATTTTGAGGATACCAAAAATTAACACCTGCTAATCTCTTTTTCCTGTTTCTTAATACTTTGCTTAACATTTGTAAGCCATCTTTCACTACACCAATGAGCCTGTGGTTTTCCAGGATACTAACAACTGTAAATATTTTTTTTGTTTCTTAATATTTTGCTGAGCTTTTGGAAGGCATCTTTCCCTATCCCAATGCTCCTTCAAATTTCTGTATCACATTTTCCATCTTCTGTTAAAAGTTTCTAGATTTCAAAATTTTCATACTTACTTGATTTTGTTTTTTTTAATTGATAATTTGCATCAGTCAGTCACTAAATACATTAAAAAGTCCCTTTACCCAGATTAATGAACTTATTTAGCTGTTTTCTTAATTAAAAGTGGAAAAATTAAAAACATGTTTTTTGTCCTCTGGTGACCAGAAATATGATTGAAAGTAATAGATATCAACAATCTGGGCAAAGTCATTAAGTCCAAACATATGTGCTCATGTATATAAACATGATATTTCAATTTAAAAAATATTCCTTGTCTGTGGTTTTTAACAAAATAACTGCATAGTAACATATATTGTTAAATATAGCAGGCAATGAATGTCTATTAAACAACATTTCTTAGAAAAACATAGCCATGTATGTAATATTAAACATATTTTAGTCAATAACACAATAATACTCAAACATACACACAGTAAAAAGAACCCTCATATATTGGAGACCATCTACATTAAATCAAAGCAACCTACACTCAATAAAATTACATTTCAATCTAGTCATAACACATTACATTGCATTTAGACATACGGTTCTGTTGTTGATATTTCAGTCTCTCACATGGTATGTTGTCATAAAACCGCATTACTAATTTACAACCTTTGTCTACTATTCAGTGACTGTTATCGTCACAGCAATATTTTATGTCAACATAACAGAATATCATCTTTATGTTAATGTCAATACAGCCACTCTGAAGATGGCTCATGCAAGCCAAAAGCTTAGATGAAGGACCAGTGCAATAAAAAATATCCAAATGTTGGACAATTTTGTCTTTATTTGCACCTGAAATTAAAGCCAAAATATGATGTTTAGAACAGCTCATGATTAAACATAATAGACATTCACTGTCTGTTCTATTTAACAATATATGTTTAAATAATTTTCTACTGCCTCAATACACTATATATATATATATATAATGATAAAAGGAAAATTTATCTTTGCTAATGTCTTTCATCCTCTGATTAAATTTATTTATACAAATGTAAGGATTTTATTTTGAAACAACTATTTATAAACGGAAGTAAAAATGTTGCTAGTTTTTCAAATTTTTTAAATTTAAGAATATTCATAAATATTCATTAAGCTAACTGAAAGTCAAGGTAAATTATAGACCTGAGGTTTGATGTAGTAATACTGAAATTATAAATTAGATTCATAGCTTTTACCAATTTTTGAGCATTTAGTTTTAAAAATCATCTGAAAAATATAAATACCTAATTTACCTAGGCTTACAAACTGACTTAAAAATTTTGCTATTTCAAGAGTAAATCCAAATAAAATTGAATATCTTTAGTATTAAATACAATGGAAAAATATATTAAAACCAGAAATTGAAGTATGAATCATCAGAAACAAATATGCAGTCATTTTACTGAATTCAATAAGTAAAAACTGTAAAAAAATTGTGCTCAACTGCAACCACTTCCCCATCGTCGAAATGTGGCCTCCCTTTGTCTGTTCTATAAATACTTTCATGGCTTCTGCTCAGACGAACTTAAGTCACTGATGCCTCCTCAACAGGTGTTTACTCGTGCAACCACTGGCAACTGGGTCCCACCCATTCACAGTCAGGTTAGCCAAATGCAGACGACAATTCTACTCCTGCAGCTTCTTCTCTCGCAATTCCCGCCTGTGGAACTCGCTCCCGTATTCTTGCTTTCCTGACAGCTACAACCCCCAGAAATTTAAATGCAAAGTCAATACTCATCTACTAACCACTGGACTCTAGCTCTCTCCCCACCCCCGTATAACCTTCCCTTTCTCTCCACCTATGTATCTGTCATCGCACCTGCTTTCTCGGCTTTCTATTGTTCCTTTCTAACTAGTTTGTACTCCTCACTCTTTTCTAATTAATCTTTTTACATTTATGTAGCCCCCTGCACATCAGTAGCGTTTCCGCCTTGCTCGGGGTGAAATGATTAAAAAAAAAAAAAGATTACAAAGAAGTTTACTCAATGAGAAGATTTGTTAGATTATTTGTTAGATCATAATTAATAAAAACAAAATATTTACAAACATGTATATAACACCATAATACTTTGGACACAAATTATAAGACAAAATGTTTCAAATTTGCATTGTTTATTGAAAATCACACTAAAACTACTGCATTGTATAACATATTACATCATAATACAACTAGATTCAAGATTATTTTCCTTTGAAGTAAATGAAGGTCAAATTTGATGGCAGAATGATTTAGTAATAATATGCCTGTATCATGCATCTTGTCTATATACAATTTGCAAAGCTTCAGTAAATTATATCTTTTATAAGGTTGTGTTATAAGGCCTTCACTGATCAGTCACTTAAGTGTCATATGTGATACACACTTGGTTAATCATGTCTGAAAAGAGACATGAATGACTGGGTAGAAGATTTTCTTACAGTAAGTTGCCATTACTTTTTGTGGTAGACTGATTACCAACAATTTTAATCTGTTCATGTCTAGAATTAACCATTATCTTTCCCACATATCCCCATTCACTTTTACTTTGTAACTCCCTCTCTTGTGGCTCTTGGGCCTTGTACAGTGCGAACATTCATTTTTTTTTTTAATGTTATTAACTTTGATATTTATAATTAAATATTTTTGCACTATCTTGAAATGTATTTTTCAAATATACATACTAGTGCCTCTATCTTTTCTCAGTTAAGTGCCATACATGATACTCACTTGGGCAATCAAGTGTCGAAAGAGACATGACTGACTGGGCAGAAGACCTTCCTACAGTATGCTGCTATTACTTTCTGTTATAGACTGGTTGCCAACCAAGGCTATAGAACCCAATCTGTTCTGCTATTGAACCCATAAATGGAGGGAGAAGAGACAGATTAATACCTTTCCCAAGGGTATTTGCACATAAGTGAATACAATGAATTCAACTGGAATTTGAACTTGGCTCTCCAACTTCTCCTTCCAAGCCTATATTCACTGCACCACAACACACATCACCAGAATGAAATACCAATGTAATGATTTTGAACATAAATTTAATCTCTAAACTCATTTCTTCAAAAATGGTAACAATTTGGAAAAAAATATTTTGTATCAATATTTATCAAGTCCAAACCCAAACTTTTAAATTGAGTGCAATACCAGGGTTCCAAAATCAATCTGCCCGAATGCACATATACATTGGCGATTATGAAATTCTGAAAGTGCTAGGGACCCACTTAAGGACTGAGATTTTTCTAAGGAGGAGGAGGGCAAACTCAAGTAGTGTCTTCATTTTCATACTACACTTCTATTGTATACATATCTTAGGAATGAGTTTGAGTATAAGTATGTTACTTCACTGAATGAAACAATAACTTTTCATTCATAGTAGTGGAGTTCTAATCTATTCTTGCTTTCTTTTCCACTCTCAAGCTGTTGGAACCATGAGAGAGGTTAATTTCAAAGCAAAATCAAAGAGTTGATACTAATGTCAAAACTCACAGAACTGTGTGATTTTTCTGCTCTGATTTTTGAAAAAATGAAAAAGAAAATGCAGAGGGAAAAGTACTGAAGATCAAATCTTATTTAAATCAAAGACTGATCAGTTTCATTAATTTTTGAAGCTTATAAAAGTGGGGAAAGAACCAAGGGGCCAGCCAAAATTTCAGGGTCGGGGTGCTTTGGTTTCTTCTGTAGAATTGCCACTGCATATATATATATATGTGGTGGAGTTGTACAACAGGCACTATTACTAGAGATAATTGTTTTTTATTAAAATTATTTTTTTATATTAGTGTAGTTTAAGCATTTCAAATCATAAATATCAATTTTATTTTTAATTCATTTTTATAAAAGTTAATAGGATGTCCAGTTTGCTAAGTAAATTTATTTTAAAGTGATCCCTTTATGGAACACAAAACAAATATGCTCGTACAGTGAGATTTCTTAAAACCTATAACAGTCTCCCTTGGCCAAATTAATAACAACACTTTGGCTATCAATAATTTCTTAAAATGAAAGAAAGTGAAAAAAGGTTTTGGATTAAAAATCAAGGCTTCATTTTTCATATTTTTCTATAAAGGAAACATTCCAGATTCAAAATTTAAAAAAATATTTTACATTTTAATACATCACATTGTATGAACATGTTTTGTTTTGCCTTCTGTAAGGGGATCAATTAAAAGGAAGAGGAAAAAAATTGGAGGTTCGTGTGTCACAGCATGTACAAAAGGCTTGTCTTGGGTTTTCCTTTTTTTTTAAGCAGATCTTTTAATCTTTTTGAAACATTTTCTGTTTTAATTGTTTTTAAGTGATATAATTAAAATATTTGTTTTTTTTTGTTTATAGTTTGACATTTCTCACCATAGTCCTCCTCCTTAAGTATATATATATATGACTGGGTGGATGTATATGTAGGCACATGTACTAAGAATGCATATATGTATGTATGTATTGTTCGGGTGAATGTATGTACATGTCTATATGTATGGTTGTATGTGCATGTGGGTATATATGTGTATAAAAAAAATAAAAAGTCTTCTTGAATTAAAAACCTATACTAATACCAAACAATTCTGATACAGATATAGATAAAACAAACACAGAGACGTACAGACTCTCTTAAAGTCTCAAGACAGAAAGTGATAATCTAGAGTAATTAATGTGATTTACAGACAAGCAACTCACCTTCAGAGATCCCAAGACTCTCTTCTAACACAGTTTTGTCTTTCTTTTTTAGTCATGATGCTAAAGAGAACATAAACTTTTCTTTGACAAATATGTCTTTGATTAAAATAAAAAGTAAATCAGAATTAGAAACAGAGAAAATATCGATGACCTTCTTCTTCTTCTATGTGCTCTGTCCCTTCAGGACGTAGGCGATCATGGCTCTCCACGTCTCCCTATCCCTTGTGGCTCTTAGTATGTTTGCTCCTGTTGCTCCTGGCAATCCCCGTTCCGTCATCCACCTGATCAGACCCTGCAAATATGTTATCCGCTGCCTTCCTCTGTCTCTCCTTCCTTCTATCTGACCAGTCAGTATCAGGTTCTCCAGGCTCTCCTTCCTCATTGCATGTCCCAGGAACTTCAGTTGTCTCTTCCTGATGCTCAGCATCAATTTCCTTTTTGTTGCCATTCTTTCTAACACTTCGTCGTTGCTTGTATGCTCAGTCCACGATATCCGTGACCTTAAGCAATATATTTGTGATGCATTTGCAGACTTAAGCTGTTATTAACCAGAACTATTTTAATAATCAATTTCTGGATTGTTGATTAATTGCATTGTCTTATTGTTATTGTAAGTAACTGTATAGCGCTTTATTGTGTGTGTGTGTGTGTGTGTGTGTGAGAGAGAGAGATAGTGAATGAGTGAGAGAGAAAGAGAGAGAGAAAGTGAATGAGTGAGAGAGAAAGAGAGAGAGAAAGTGAATGAGTGAGAGAGAAAGAGAGAGAGAAAGTGAATGAGTGAGACAGGACTTCATTATTAAAACCAGACTGATTAAAGACAACAGATCAACAGTGATGAGTATTTCTTTATAAATTTTTAGTTAGTTTTTCTAATTTCCACACAAAAAGAATATGTTGAATCCAATTAATACAAATATTTTACAAATAGTTAGAAACTATCATTTTCACCCATATTTCTGGCCATTATCAAGATAATGAAAAAAAAAAAATGAATCTTTTTATTTTTATTCTTAAATAGTTACTCTTTTCCTTTCTTTTTCCCTCTTATACACCCCAACCCTAACTACAACCACTCCTACATTTACACACACTACTTTCTGCAATACAGTCAAATCTCAACATTATACTTCCTAATAATCATCTATAACATATTATAATATGAAGTTAACATAAAAATTATTTACATTAGATTAGTATTCGACAGTAAAATTATGGTAATTATAAGAGGAAAGAATGACTTCATGGTCATGTGTTGTATGACATCATCGACACATCCACCAATGAAAGACCAGGATATTTTCAATGTCTTTCCTTCATGATACATGCTGATTTTTTAATACTGTAAATTTCAAAGTCTCCGTTTGTTCCACTCCAAAACAAAAACTCTACTATTAGAAATAGGAATAATTTTTTTGTATTATCATTTATATGCCATGTCTCTTCAGTATGTACATGATTATGGTGTTCACTGACATGTGTATTATGCTGCATGAGGGTGGAGTAAAAGCAAAATACATACTTTATCATGTAATACACTTGACTGCCATTCTGTATTCCAATGGCATTTGATTTAAATGGCTGACTCCAGGTTTCATTGGATTTTTCTATTTCAAAGATGAATTGCCATCACTATGTCTATGGAGTTCAATCTAACCATGACAGTAACAGGTTATACTGGTTTACCACTTTTCAGTAGCAGGAATTGAGTAAGAATTATGTTAACTCTTGTTGGAATTTAGTATAAGTCCAATTATCCCACATAGGGTTATCAGTCAGTTAAGTCATACTTAAGTCAGTCACTCAGTTAAGTCATACGTGATACTTAGGCTATCATGTCTCTTTTTTTAATCCATGTCTGACTAGGCAGAAGATTTTCTTGCAGTAGATTGGAACTTCTTTCTGCAATAGACTGGTTGCCAACCAGAGCTATAGAACCCAGCCTTTTCTGATATTCAACCCATAGCTGGAGGAAGAAGAGATGGATTAATACCTTTCCTAAAGGTATTTGAGTGTAAGTAAATGTAACAAATTCAACTGGGATTCAAAACCAGTTCTGTGATTCCACATTCCAAGTTGATATATTGAGATGTTTGGAGAGGTCAGGGAGGGATCAGAGATGAGTAGTAGTGGTAGTAATAGTAGAGATTCTAACTCAAGTGCTGGCAGTTTTCAAATACTAACTTTAAGTCGGGGACCTTTTTTTTTCTTTTTTATTCTTATTTTTATCCTGCCAAAGGATGGGTTGGATGAATAAGCAACCTTTTTCCAATCAACTTGCTCGTCACCAAAAATAACAGAACCAGCTCCATGTCAGATCCATTAATTGCAGATCTTGGATAGGAAGTGATTAATATTACAATCAGTAATTATAGTATTCATAAAATGATTCTAGCAACGGCTTCTGCTCTGATGAGCTTCTTCTCCTGGTGCCTCGACCATATGAATTTACTTGTGATACTAGACTGGCAACTTGGTTAAACATTTTTACTGTCAAAATGGTCAAATGTAACCGCCACTTCTACTCTGTCAGTTTCTTTTCTCACACTTCCTGCTTGTGGAACTCCTTTCTATGTACTTAATTTCCTGTTAGCTTATCAGTCAGTTAAGTGCCATATGTGATACTCACTTTGAGCAATCATGACTCTTTCAAGACATGACTGACTGGGCAGAAGATTATCCCGCAGTAGGTTGCCATTGCTTTCTGTGGTAGACTGGTTGCCAGTCAAGTCTATAGGACCCAATCTGTTCTATTATTTGACCCATAACTGGAGGGAAGAGATGGATTAATACCTTTCCCAAGAGTATTTGTGTGTAAGTGAATGCAAGTAATTCAACAAGAATTAGAACTCGGCACCCTGGTCTCCTGTTTTGAGTTGATATCCACTGCACCACAGTGCACATTAGATCTGTTAGCTACAATCTCCAAAAGTTTAAATGCAACATCAATTGTCATCATTTATTTCCATGATGCCCATCTTTCTCTTATCCTTTCTCCAACATCCCCTGTACCTTGTTGTTTTTTTTTTCTCTCTTTTTCTTCTCTCACTGTAATTTCATGCACACCAGTGGCATTCTTGCTTTGCCTGAAGGGAAAAAATTGTAAAAAAAAAAAATTAATAGCTCTGTTCTTCCACTTCTTGTTTATCAGGATGTGATCTAGTTGGGTTTTCATGCTATTGGCATGGGTGAATGTCTATTGTGTAGAGATCTTCTGAAATTTGGTCATCAGGAATACAAGATTGTTTTCCTGTATAAAGTCTTTGAGAAAGATCCCATTTCTGTTGGAGGACACATGATATGCAAAGTTGTGTATATCACTGACACCAGCCTAAGTATTTCTATCTCTACCAATAGTCCAGAGGTTATTAGATTTTTGTCTGACAAGAGAAGAGTGAAATTAATAGAAATATGTCATCACTTCTTCATTGCTAGAATTTGTTGGTTAATAGCAGGAGATGATGGTCATTATAGGGTTGCCATTGAAGCTGGGTTCAATTTCTTCAATGTTCATGACACATTTTGTAGGTTAATAGACTGAGTAATATGCCAACATTACCAATGGTAGCACCTGTGAAATTTTTCCAAGCTGAGACTGAAATGAAGACCCAGCCTTTTATCAATAGTGAGTTTGATTTTGATGCTAGGATGAAAATAATGGTGTTCAAGCAGCTGATTTATGGAGTTAAGTGTGTGAACTTTGAAGGATGAAATTATTGCAGATTTTTTCATGCAAGAAGTTTTGTTTGGTGACCCCATGGGTGATTTTTCAAACACTGTGGAACATGCCCCTTTGTAACCTACATGATGGGTGATGCATACTGGTGTTGGGATACAGAAGACTCTTATCTCCCCTTGGTGGATATAAGTCAAGTTGGTCACATGTAGCATCAATCCATATAGCAACTAAAAAGCTAGTTATTTTTCAGTTCATGGACAGCAGTAAAACAAGAAGGTTGTTTTCTGTTTTCCTTGGCCCTTTGGCCCAGGCTAAGGCTAAATCTGTCTTCCTCCAGCATCTTACAAGCACATGGTACCATGTCCTTTTGAGACAAACACATGGTGTCATATCCCTTTAGGATGGGACATAAATGAGTCCTGCTATATTTTTTGAGACATAGATTAATCTGCCCACTTTAAATTTAGAGTCCTCAAAATGTCTTTTCCAGTTCAGAAGTATCTTTAAACTATATGTAAAACCTTTCCTTTTGTTTCTCCTTATATTTTACTTAGCAGTGGATATGTGATATGTATTTCTCCATGTATTTCTCCATGTATTTCTCCATGTGAGATACTTATAGATATTTTTTTTTTTTTTTTTTTTTAATCATATCACCCCGAGCAAGGCGGTAACGCCACTGATGCGCAGGGGGCTACGTAAGGGTAAAAAGAATGGAAAAGAGAAAGCCGGAAACCACATCCTAAACAAGGGATGAGCCTCTTCACCTGTTCAATAGATGAGGGTGGAGTGTGAACCGGGCGATAGTTTAGTCTATCTACTCCAATTGAAAAAAAAGAATAATAAAGGAAAAGAGTGAAAAGATTGGAAAAGAGAAAACCGGAAACCGCATCCTAAACAGGAAACAAGGGATGAGCCTCTTCACCTGTTCAATAGATGAGGGTGGAGTGTGAACCGGGCGATAGTTTAGTCTATCTACTCCAATTGAAAAAAAAGAATAATAAAGGAAAAGAGTGAAAAGATTGGAAAAGAGAAAACCGGAAACCGCATCCTAAACAGGAAACAAGGGATGAGCCTCTTCACCTGTTCAATAGATGTGGGTGGAGTGTGAACCGGGCGATAGTTTAGTCTATCTACTCCAATTGAAAAAAAAAAAAAATAAGGAAAAGAGTGAAAAGATTGGAAAAGAGAAAACCGGAAACCGCATCCTAAACAGGAAACAAGGGATGAGCCTCTTCACCTGTTCAATAAACGTGGGTGGAGTGTGAACCGGGCGATAAAACTCTCTCTGAGAACAAGCATTTGTCATTCGTTTTTCTTTCAGCCATTCTGTTCTGTCCTGTTTGTGAGCTTCAGTGTTGTTATATCCTGGATATGACAATGTCATTAATGGGAGAATAAATATTTTTCCATGCACTTGCATAATAATGAGTTTCTGGTATTCATGATACTTATGCTTGATTTTCAGTGGCTTAGTCTATATTAACCAGCTATGTTATGACACAGAAGGTCACCTTAATGACCTGATGCTGGCCTGTGATGCAGGGGCATGATAGACTCATGAATGTCAGACATGGCTTGACCAAATAAAATAACTACCTGTTCATTTTTTTCTTCATATTTGTTTAAAATATGCTGTAATACAGAGTGTTCATAAAGTTAATGTGAACTTTAAAAAGTTTATAATTTTATTTGTATTTGTGATAGAAATAATCTGTAAAAATGTTATAAAGTTTAATGTACCTAGTTTTAAATATAATTGTTGAATAATTCTTTACCATAAAATTTGCAACAATTTTTAGATAAGCAAAAAAATATTTTCTTTTTTTCAGAATCAATTTGATCCATGTCTTCAACTGACATGTGAAAAGAATTGTGTATGCAACCAAACCTAGTTCATTAGAAGATTTGAAAGCTAAAATCACTAATGTGATTTCAGGCATTACTGTAAGCCAGTTGGCAAATGTTTTCTGTGAACTGCAAAATCATATTACCTTTTGTATTGCTAATGATGGAGGACATGTGGAAACTTAAATAAAATTTCATTAAGACCTTAAAAATATAGATTTACTTCTTTCTAATCCTTTTTTATAAATTATTTCTACTGCAAATACAAATAAAGTTATGAATTTTTTAAAGTGCACACAAACTTTATGGACATGATGTAATATAAGAAATAGTAAACTTTAGGTGAAGTGAAACTTTAAGTGAATTTAGTATATTTCAGGACTTATAATTTCTTCAGTAAACACCGCTAACGTTTCTTGAATGGATCATTTTCTTTTTAACTTGGCTACCAATAATAAATAGATAAATAATTTTTGTCCTTTACAAAATCCAATGGAGAATCTGTAATATGATTGATCCCAACTTGGCAGCTCAGATACAGTCACTTTCTCACTGGTACAATGTGGCTTCCCTCTGTCTGTTCTACAATTGGAGTAGATAGACTAAACTATCGCTCGGTTCACACTCCACCCACATCTATTGAACGGGTGAAGAGGCTCATCCCTTGTTTCCTGTTTACGATGTGGTTTCCGGCTTTTGCTTTTCCAATCTTTTCACTCTTACGTAGCCCCCTGCACATCAGTGGCATTACCGCCTTGCTCGGGGTGATATGATTAAAAAAAAAAAAATACTTTCACGGCTTCTGCTCCGATGAACTTAGCTCACTGGTGACCCCTATATATGAATTTACTCGAACCACAAGATTAGCAACTAGGTCCCACCTTTTTACTGTGAAACCAATAAAATGTAAATGCACATTCTATTCCAGCAGCTTCTTTTCTTGCACTTCCCGCCTGTAGAATTCCCTTCTGTTTACTTGCTTCCCCAACAGCTACAATCTCCAGGAATTTAAATGTAAAGTCAATAGTCATCTCCTATCTCATTAACTTGCATCCTCTCTCTCATGCTCCTTTCTCCATCCACTCCACTCTCATCAGTATTCTCATCCTTCTCTTACCCACTTCCTGACACCCCTATAACCTGTCACTCTTTCTCATAACTTTCCTCCTATGTAGCCCCTGCATACCAGTGGCAATAAATTAACTTGCTTGGAGCAATATGATTATAAAAAATAAATAAATAAATAAAACTTCCTTCATAAAAATATCAGCTTTAAATTTTTTTTTAAAGTTTTATTTCAACTTTGCTAAACAAACCTAAATGTTTCAATATTTGTCAACCCTATTTATGTTTTGTAATTAATATATATCAACCAATTACATATTTTATAATTTGTTTTTTTTTAATCATTTCACCCCAAGCAAGGCGGTACCACCACTGATGTGCAGGTGGCTGCATAAGAGAGTTAAAGTTTTAGGCAGGAGGAGAGTGAAGACAAAGAAAAAACAGCTACTGGGGATGAAAGAGAAAGGGCAAGAGAAGGATGTGAACACAGAAGTGAAGACAGTTACGAAGGTAAAGAGAAAGGAAAAGAACAAGATACACAGGGTGATGTGGGAAGGGTTGGAGTTAAGTGAATAAGAGATGGGAATTGACTTTGCATTTAAATTCTTGGAGGTTGTAGCCATCAGGAAATCAAGTATATGGAAGAGAAGTTGGGAAACACAAAAAAAGAAACTGATGGAGTAGAATTGTCACTTGCATTTACTTGATCTAACTGTAAAAGTGTGGGACCTTATTGCCAGTTTGGTTGCTGAGTAAATTCTTGTGGAAGTGGCACCAGTGATATAAGTTCATCAGAGCAGAAGCCATGAAAATATTTACAGAAATATTTCAATATTTATCAATACTATGTATATTTTGCAATATATACAAACCAAATATATATTTTGTAAAACATTTATAAACAATAAAATTTTTCTATTCTCTGTTTTTGTTTTGTTAACATTGATTGATTGACTGATTAACTTTTTATGGTATATTAACCCATTGCAGGTTATTTAAAGAAAATATTTTTAGATTGTAAGATTTGTTTTTAGATAATAATGATTTTAGTGTGATACAAGCTTTACTAATTAACCCATAGCTGGGGAGAGAAGAGGTGGACTCATCTAATTCTCAAGGGTATATTAAAATTTACAAGTGAATATAACGAACCCAACAGGAATTGGAACTGGGCTCTCTTATTAACAATTCCAAGCCTTTATAGATTACACCACCTCCACATAAAAACTTATAGCATCTGGTATTCTTAAGTGGTCACCCATCTAGGTACTGATCAGGCTCAACATTGCTTAAATTCAGTGATCATACAGGAACTGGTATTTCAACATGATGTCACTGTAAGCATTTTGTTTCATTAACTTATCAGTAATTGTTCAGAATGAAATATGTGATCATATGGTCTTTTTTTTGTCTTGTCTAAATTTCTGCTATAAGATAATACTAATAGTTTCTGATATCAAAGTGTTGGGTTAACATTCCTTTCTCTTTGTTTTGTATTAATAAATACAGAGTTAATTTACCTTATAACTATTTATAGAGAACAATCACATTTTCAATGCCTGCAACTACTAGCAGTCAGCATTAGTCATGATATATGTTGCTACAGATAAGCACACAGTACATTTTGTCTTATCATTCACTGTTACTGACAGCTGTCCAGCATAATACAGCATTAACATGATACATAACGTCCAGTCTACGATTTCTAAAATCCAGTTAACAAGCAGAGAGATGCCATGAAAGCTTTAAAAGGATTAAAAAAGAGAGGAAGAGAAAGAGAATCTTTCTACTTAGCTTTGTTAGAAATGCAAAATATTATTATTTTTTTAATCATTTCACCCCAAGCAGGGCAGCACTGACACTAGTGCACAGGGGGTTACAGTAAGAAAAAACACAAGGTACAAGAAGAAAAGATTAAAGATGAATGGTAGTCAAGAAGATAGAAGATGACAACTGATGTTGCATTGAAACTTTTGGAGATTCTAGCTATCAGGGAAGTAAGTAAGTGGAATGAAGTTCAACAGGTGGAAGATGTGGAAAAAGAAACTGTTAGAATAGAAGAGAAATTTGTATTTAATTATTTCAATGGTAAAAGAGGGGGACATAGATCCCAATCTAGTAGCACGTGTAAATTCATGTAGTCAGGGTACCAGGGAAAAACACTCATCAGTGCAGTTACCATGAAAATATTTGTAGAAAAGACAGAGGGAAGCTACATCATGTTGGTGAGAAAGTAACTGAAGTCAGGATGTCAAGTCTGGACTGATTACATTGCAGATGGATTTTGCTGAGAACCTCAAGATAAATAGTAGGAGCACCCAACCAGATATGGCAACAGTATTCAATGTATTGGCAAATAGTAGATTTATAAATGTGCAAGATGGATTCTGATGAGAAAAGCTTTCTGTCCCGACATACTGACCTAAACTTCCTAGCAGTAGATACAGCTATAGTTCGATGTAGTTGTCTCACTTCAGGTCAGGTGAGAGAGTGAGGAAAAGGAGGCACAGTGTGTTGCTCTCCAGGAGACTAACATCATCCATACTGATGGCAGATAGAATAGTTTTTCTATGTTGATTAAAGGAGAGCAGCTTAGTTTTGGAGTCATTAAAATTTACAAGCTATTTACAGATTTACTATTGAGATGGGAGAAAATGGTAGTGTTGTCTACATAAATGTCAAATTGAGAACTGATTACATCAGGAAGATCATTGATGAAGATCAGAAAAGACCTCGGATAGACCTGTGTTTGTATAAAAGGATCTTGAAACTCCAAAATAACCTTCATTTCACAATTTAATAGGAATGATTAGATTAAATAAAACAATCGTCTGGAAATAGCCGTAGCTCTTGAGTTTGTACCAAAGGCCAATATGCCAAACCCTGTCAAACACTTTTGAGATATCAAGAGCGACAGCTCAAGCTTCATCATTCTTATCAAGAGCCTAGTATATATATTCTGTGATGGCCGTTAGCATATGTTGTGAATCTTTGTCACCAATTTGTTGTGGAGTCATGGTGTAACTTTGCCGCAAATTTGTAGTGACCAGTTTGTGCCAGAAGACACAGAACCAGAAGGTAGGTTCAAAACAGTGTATTAGCATAACAAGAAACAAGATATTCAAAGAAGTGTTAATAAACAAAGAAGTGTTAATAAATACAAATAAGTAAGTCTGAAGGTATTATTATGCTGCCTGACTAGTCAGTCAGTCAGTTAAGTGCCATACGTGAAACACACTTGGGCAATCATGTCTCGAAAGAGACATGACTGACTGGGCAGAAGATTATCCCGCAGTAGGTTGCCATTGCTTTCTGCAGTAGACTGGTTACCTGCCAAGGCTATAGAACCCAATCTGTCCTGTTATTTAACCCATAACTGGAAGGAAGAGATGGATTAATACCTTTCCCAAGGGTATTTGCGCGTAAGTGAATGCAATGAATTCAACTGGAATTTGAACTCGGCTTCCCGATTTCTCATTCTGAGCCGATATCCACTGCACCAGTAGCTGTTGTTAACTGTTCTGTTAACTGCTAACTTGACTGCTTTTAACTGCTCGTAACTGCTTCCTAGAAGTCATGCAAGTAATTTATATATATATATCAAGAGGAAGTGTTCATTCCTCTTAGGAAGGTATTATAGCAGCACATCAGCAGTAGACCTGGTTATATATACCAATAGACAAAGTTTGAAAATTTTCTACACAATTTCTAATGAACTGCTATTTAAGAATATTATTTCCAATTCTATTTTCCTTTATCCACATCCAGAAAATCCATTTGTCGTTCGGAAAAGTCACGCTAAACATAAACACAGCAGAAATATCATAACAAACATACAGTAAAAGAACTAGCATTATTAAAATTAGGTGATCGTGTACAAATACAATTATAGGACAAGACATGGGCACCAGTAATTGTCACTAGTAAATGTAACAAACCAAGATTATACATTGTCACAAGCACATCAGGACAAATATATAGAAGAAATAGATGTCACATATGACTATCAAGAGCAAATGACAACCAAAGATCAGCACATATCTGAAGAACCAAATGTGTCAAGCACTTTTGAGCAGGCACAATCAATCATGTCACACTCAGAAGCTAGCAGAGTTGTAACAAGAAGCGGTCACATCATAAACAAACCCATTAGATCTTCTACTTCCACTTGCCCCATCCCTTGTCACTTTTAATATTTTTCCTCTTAGCATCTCTCCCGAACCCCACTTCCCCATCCATTTGCTCAAACCTGTCAAGTATGTCTCATGCTACTTTCACCTGTCTCTATTTCCTTCTATTCGTCCTGTGAGAATTAAATTCTTCAAAACCTCCTTCTTCATTACATGTCCCAGAAACCTTAGCTGTCTCTTCCTGATGCTAAGTATAAGTTTTCTTCTCATTTCTATTTGTCCTGTGAATATTAAATTCTTCAAACCCTCCTTCTTCATTACATGTTCCAGAAACCTTAGCTGTCTCTTCCTGATGCTAAGTATAAGTTTTCTTCTCATTTCTATTTGTCCTGTGAGTATTAAATTCTTCAAACCCTCCTTCTTCATTACATGTTCCAGAAACCTTAGTCGTCTCTTCCTGATACTAAGTATAAGTTTTCTTCTCATTTCTATTTGTCCTGTGAGTATTAAATTCTTCAAGCCATCCTTCTTCATTACATGTCCCAGAAACCTTAGCTGTCTCTTCCTGATGCTAAGTATAAGTTTTCTTCTCATTTCTATTTGTCCCGTGAGTATTAAATTCTTCAAGCCCTCCTTCTTCATTACATGTCCCAGAAACCTTAGCTGTCTCTTTCTGATGCTAAGTATAAGTTTTCTTCTCATTTCTATTTGTCCTGTGAGTATTAAATTCTTCAAGCCCTCCTTTTTCATTACATGTCCCAGAAACCTTAGCTGTCTCTTCCTGATGCTAAGTATAAGTTTTCTTCTCATTTCTATTTGTCCTGTGAGTATTAAATTCTTCAAACCCTCCTTTTTCATTACATGTCCCAGAAACCTTAGCTGTCTCTTTCTGATACTAAGTATAAGTTTTCTTCTCATTTCTATTTGTCCTGTGAGTATTAAATTCTTCAAAACCTCCTTCTTCATTACCTGTCCCAGAAACCTTAGCTGTCTCTTCCTGATGCTAAGTATAAGTTTTCTTCTCATTTCCATTTGTCCTGTGAGTATTAAATTCTTCAAACCCTCCTTCTTCATTACATGTCCCAGAAACCTTAGCTGTCTCTTTCTGATGCTAAGTATAAGTTTTCTTCTCATTTGCATCCTCTCCAACACCTTTTTCTTGCTCACGTGCTTAGTCAATGGTATTCTCAGCATCCTTCTGTAAAACCACATTTCTGTTGCTTTGAGCCTCTCCTTCATCTTTGAAGAGATTATCTAACATTTGCTGCCATATAGAAGGACAGATATTATGGAGCGTCTAGCACTCTTTTATACGTAACAGAAATTTAATAATTGCTAGAATAATGCCAATTATAGAGGTATTAATGTAGTTTACCCATGTATTTGTTCATATATCATATCTTAGGAACATATACTATATAAATATTTTTTGTCTCTTAATAATGAACATTATAATTCTCTAATCTTGACATGAGAGATGTGATTTATTATTAAATAAAGATTTAATTCCCTTGTAACTATATAGACCAATCACATTTCAATAAAGCATAGTGCCTGTGGTTACAAGCAGTCAGAGTTAGGCATGCCATGGGTTGCTACAGATAAGCACACGGTATATTTTATCTTGTCATTCACTGTTACTCACAGGTGTCCAGAACTGCACAACATTAACATAATGCATAAAACTCTTTCCCAACTAGTATCCACCATAATGGCCAGGCAAACCCTTTCTATACAGATAAAACACAGCCTTTTGCAATATTGTGTGCTAGACCCATGAGTGAAGACAGATTTTATAATATTCAACAGCTTTCCTTTTTAATAGTTTTTTTTTATGATCATATCGCCCCAAGCAAGGCATTTTACTGCCATTGTTGTGTAGAGGATTACATAGGAGGAATGTTATGCGAAAGAGTGACAGGTTACAGGGAGTGTCAGGAAGAGGGTAAGAGAAGGGTGAGAATACTGATGAGAGTGGGGTGGATGGAGAAAGGAGCATGAGAGAGAGGATGCAAGCTAGTGAGACAGAAAATGACTATTGATTTTACATTTGAATTGTTGAAGATTGTAGCTGTCAGGAAAGCAAGTAAGCAGGAGAGAATTCTGCAGTCGAGAAGTGGAAATGAAGAAACTGCTGGAGTAGAATTTGCATGTACAATTTATTGGTTTCACAGTAAAAGGGTGGGACCTATCTGCTAATCTTGTGGCTCAAGGAAATTCATATGTAGGGGGAACAAGTGAGCTAAGTTCATTGGAGCAGAAACTGTGAAAGTATTTGTAGAAGAGACACAGGGATGTTGGAGAGAAAGAATGCAAGATATTTCTACATTTTGTTGGCATGTTCTCTTTTAATAAATAAAAATTCCATTTCTGTTCTTCTGACTTGTCCCTAGCCTTTTAGTTTCAAATGTTTGATTAAATATCTGTTCCTATGACTATGCATGAAAGCTGTCTATATGTATTTGGTAACCCAACCAGAGTATTTATTTCAAAACGAGTGTGCCCGTGCTGTCAAAAATGAGAGCAAAGTATTTATATTGATATGTCGTTTAAGATAACAGCAACATATTTATTGATGGACCTGCTATTGAGTATCTTACATTAAGGCATGAGAAAAAGAAGCAAAATAATCCAAACTCCTGAGTGTGACAGGAAGGAAATATTATATATATATATATATATGTATGTACGCAAACATACAACAGTTTTTATTATAATAAAGAGAATATATATATACATATATATCTAAATCAAAACTTATTTATAAATGGAACTTTGTCTGTGCGTGTGTGTGTGTGTGTCTGTTACCTATAGACTCCAAAACGGCTCAACCGATTTTCTTGAAAATTTACACAGTTGTACTATAAGCGTCTGTGAGAGTTCTTAGCTTGGTTTTGTGTTGAGGTACCCCCAATAAATATCGAAAATTGATAACCCAAAAAATCAGGTTATAGAAAGAGTGGTCCGATTTTAATAAAATTTGATACACTCATAGACAAAGACATAAGAAACGATATTCAGAAGTTTCAAGGTTGCAGTTCTTACAATAGTGCGGAAAATCAATAATATATATATATATATAAAAGGCAAGATGTTTGTGTGTGTGTGTCTGTTTATCTGCCTGTATATCTGGGTTTTTTTTCAGCCCTTTTATTTTAGTTTTTGCTTTGGGCTTGGCTATAAGTAGGTATAATTGTAGTTCAATATTCAGAAGTTTCAAGGTTGCAGTTCTTACAATAGTGCAGAAAATCGATAATATATATATATAAGCTTTCATTACATCCATGCAACGCCGGGCTATACTGTTAGAATATATATCTTCACTACTAGACAACATACTTAAAAAATTAAAAAAATTAAAATAAGCCATTGTTAAAAAACAAACATGCAGTAAGTGCTTTCATAGCTGGTAGTAAAGAGTAGAAACTGAGCTGATGCTGCCTTGCTATTGTCTCTCCCTCCATGAGTGTGACAGGAGGGATATATATATATATATATATATATATATAACACCCACTAGAGGGCATTGTAAAAAGCAGTATGAAAAAAAATGTACAAATGCTCTCTCTCTTATTTTTCTATTCAATCACAGCATGCTGTAGTAAAAAGATGTTTTATTTCCCCTCCAAGGATACTTCTTTGTCCCAATTGAACAATAATAATGTACAATACACTCTTCTATTTAAAAAAAACCCCATGAAATGACAATAATATTTCCACTACAGCCTATCATTTAAATATATATCTCCTTACAACATAAGAGAATATCTCAACAAACAAGACAACACTTATACACTTCATTTTATTATCTTGTTTTAATGTTGCTTCTATTATTGTACTGGCCTACACTGATACTTTTATCAACTAATTTTAGGATACTGAGTCCAAAATTCAAGTCTATTTATATTGCTTATCTGACTGAATTTTCTTTTTTTGAAAACATTAAATGATTTTTTAACAAAATTTCCCTTAATATTCTAATTAATCCAGAATTTTTCCTGTAAAAAAAATATCAACTTGATTGAATACTTGATTACTCAAACACCTAATTTTTGTATTATGATAATGCATGTTGATAATGAGATTGCATTGTACTAAGTTATGAATGGAAACAATACAAAGGCCTTGGATATAATCACTTTACAGAGTGTACATTAAAAGAACTTTTTATTTGGAAAAATTACCTGCAAAAACAAATAGTTCAAACAAATATTTGATGTAACTTTTAATTTATATGAGCACACAATAAAGCAGATGACATGAGCCAGATTTAAAAACCAATAATAAACTTATTGTTAACACACAAAATAATGAATGAATTACACAAATTGAGTGCACAGTGTGCTAAATGATGTCCAATAACATGTATGTAAAAATAATCAATGATTATGAAATATACCGTTTTACAATAAAAATTATAATTCGAAAACTACAGATAAAATGTAGAAAAGGAGAAAATGCTTTTCTGACTAGTTTTCAAAGAACAATTTTCAAAACAAAGTTCATGGTAATAGAGAAGAATATAACAATAACACCAGCCAAAGATTTTTCCTTGCTGTGGGAGCAACTTTGATGTTCTTTTTAATTCTAATCTGGTAGTTGTCAAATTTCATCTCTATTGTTTTTCTTTCTGGATCTGAGCGACCTGGGTTCCAGCAACAGGTGTTCATCAACTCTTCAAATTAACTCCTGAGCCCCCTTTTATCAACTACAAGTAGGCTCCAAATTCACTTTTCAGAATTTGAAAGGAAACCTTTTTAGATTGATTCTGGATGAAAAACAAACAGATGTTTTTCCCACATATCAAAATGAACTAAAATTATTTTTGAAATTCAAAAATTAAGCAAGAGCCCAACAAATACAGCATCTGCTTTCTCTCAGAAAAACAGACTATACATGCTCATGTAGCTTAAATTTTTTATAGTATCTACACCCTTGTGCAAATTAACTGAAACAAACTGAATAATGTCTTCCTAGGATCTTTTACACTTTCCTTGATCATATATTCGCTGTCTCTTGGCATTGTTTTTCACTTTTGACTGCATTTTCCTTTATATTTTGGACTGATGGATCCAGTTTGTTTCTTTGCCTTGGTGACATGACTGACAATTGAAAGACTGATACCAACAATATTCTATAAGGCTTGCCAGTGTGTTCATGCAGTGTTACAATTTTAGTATGTTTCCTTGGAGTAATGTCCATCACAGACAATGGCTGTAGAACAACTAATTGACAGTTATGACAATAGTGTCAGAGTGCAATAAAAATCTGATGCAATCATGGATAATGCAATATTTTTCAAGGCCAAACAAATTTCACCATCTATCCCATAAATAGATTTATATTGCTGCACACCACTGCAAATGATCTAATCTGAGGAGAAAATAGAAATCAATTACACCCTGCCACTCCAGTGTATTTAAAACTGACCATATTGTAAAAGAAATGAGAATAAAGCAGTTGTTTCAATTAATTTGCGCAAGGTTGTAACATTTGTGATAGGAACTAGTTTGGCAGTGATATAAATTAATTTGGATGATGCTAGTAAAATATTCCACCAAGACATTAAAATTATGGAAGAACAGTATCAAGTAAGGTAGGACAAAACAATGATGGCTGAAAAATAGTGGAACTTTGTTGTACAGAACTTTAATATGTTTAAAAAAAATTACTATTTATAGCTAAATTTTATATAATTTAGAATATTTTCTGTGAAAAACCCCATGAATGTTATAAAATTTCTAATAGTTTTTATGTTATAATAATGCATGGTAATAATGAGTGCAACTGTATTGTTCTAAATTATGAATGGAAACCATATAATGTTCTTGAATATAATCATTTTACATAGTCTGTATCAAATATTTGGGATATAAATTTAAATCTGTGACACATATAATTTAATTTAGATGATCTATAAAAAAGCAAGCTGAAAGATTCCACCAGGAAATTAGAATTTTGTAAGAATAATATAAAGTAAGATGGGACAAAAGAAAGATAGTTGACAACTGGTGCAACTTAAAATGAAAAAAAATGACTAAGCATTCATGAAGACTGAATAGGTGAAAGTTCTTGCTATGACTATTAATTGCTCTCAACATTCAAATTTTAGTCACTTATTTTGTTGTATTAATTTTCTCTTTCAGAAGATTGTGTTTAAGCTTCAAATGAACATTTTTTTCATGCTCACAGTGACCTAATCCAATCATTTCTCATGTTGGATATTGTATACTGGAGATGGAAAATTAAAGCTAATGGTAGAAAATATGTGTTAATTCTTAATTCAGCACCCCTGCCAAATTGTTCAAAATTTGCCAAAATATCCCATACACCATTTTAAAAAAATATTTGCCTATGTTATTTTGAGAGAGTGAAATGATTAACCATTTTCATTCTTGTGTTTTGTAAATTAAGTAAACAGATATTTAATTTATTAATTTTGATATTTGTTAAAATTTTCAAGCAAATGTCATTACAATTTATTGACTAAAAT
The DNA here is from genome assembly GCA_037127315.1 of Ascarosepion bandense. Taxonomy (NCBI): domain Eukaryota; kingdom Metazoa; phylum Mollusca; class Cephalopoda; order Sepiida; family Sepiidae; genus Ascarosepion; species Ascarosepion bandense. The sequence goes on from JBBBDQ010002085.1 coordinate 83,216, forward strand.
CTTTAGTGTTTCAATCAATAAATATATGTTAAAATGGCAGACAGGAATCAGAATATATATCAGATATAAAATTTGAAATTCACTGAGGCAGACAACTGATAATTAGCTCTGAAATCTGCTAAGATTTGTATGAAAATGTAAGAGTTAATATTTGCAGAGAGGGTTATCTATTCTTTGCACTACAAACAAGGTGAACTTGTCTTTCTGGAAACAAGCCAAAACTTAATGGGACTTAACATATGTCATATCTATTTTGAGAACATGATATCAGCCTGAACAAGAATGTTCAGAATTAAAAAACAAAACAAAACAAATATTATGTTAATTCTGGTTGATTAATTTGAAGCAGATTGTGCTAACGAAAAATTCATTTAAGGATATGAAAAATATTCCTGCTGATTTGTTTTTAGATATTTTTTTTGCAGGGGGTATTTACATAGTGGATGTGCAGTGGTGAAATGAGGAATTAGAGAGCAGAGTTCAAATTCTAGTTGCATTTGCTACATTTATGTATGTGCAAATGCCCTTGGTTAAAGCCATGTATCTAACACATCACTCAATAAGTCCCAGGCCTGACATACGGATGACACCAGTAATAAAAAATCATTATGATGTGCCGTTGTGGCACAGTGGATATTGGCTCAGAATGAGAAATCGGTAGAGCCAAGTTCGAATTCCAATTGAATTCCTTGCATTCACATACGCGCAAATACCCTTGGGTATTAATCCATCTATTCCTTCCAGTTATGGGTCAAATAACAGGACAGATTGGGTTCTATATCCTTGGTCGGCAACCAGTCTACCGCAGAAAGCAATGGCAACCTACTGCGGGATAATCTTCTGCCCAGTCAGTCTTGTCTCTTTCGAGACATGATCGCCCAAGTGTGTATCACATATGGCACTTAACTGACTGACTAACATTCAAATGGGCTTAATCGGATTATTAGTTTATAAATTACAGTTATTTAAGTCTAGCGACCGTTGCAAATTTTCAAAACTATAGAAAAATCTGAATTTCATGTGTTGATAAAGCATTGCTTTCTGATGGGAAAAATACTGTTCAAGCAAAGCAATAACGCGATAAGTGTTATTCAAACTCTGCTTTATTTAAAACAGTGATTAAGAGGTGGTATTCTGACTTTAAACGTGGTTGCACAGACACATTCTGACTTTAAATGTGGTTGTACAGACATGCTGAATGTTCTGGTCACCTAAAATCAGCACTTGTCTCGGAAAACACTACAGAAAATCCCCAAACTCATTTTGGCCAATCGTAAATTGAAGTTGCATAAGATGGCAGAGGAGCTAAACATATCAGAAGGCAGTGTATTCACCATTTTGTATGAACATTTGTCAATGAGAAAGCTGTGTTCAAAGTGGGTGTTGCGTTTGCTCACTGTCAAACAAAAACAACAATGTGCTGACAATTCAGAGCATTGTTTGCAGCTGTTTTAATGCAACAATAAGAATTTTATGCATAAATATGTGACAATGAATTAAACAAGTATCCACCATTTTACTCCAAAGTCAAATCAGCAGTCATCTGAGTGGACAAAGCAACCAAAGATGCAAACATCAGTAGGCAATGTTTTAGCCTCTGTATTTTGGAATGCACAAGGTATTTTGTTCATTGATTACATTGAGAAAGGAAGAACCATCAATAGTGAATATTTTATAACATTATTATTGTGTTTAAAGAAAGAAATCACCAAAAAGATGGCTATAAATGAAGAAAAAAGTGATCTTTCACCAAGACAACGCACCGTGTCACAAGTTGATTTCAACAATAGCAAAACTACATGAATTGCACTCTGAATTGCTTCTGCATCCACCCTATTCTCCAGATGTGGCCCTCATCAACTACTGGCTGTTTGCAGACCACAAAAAATTGCTCTAGGAAAAGATATTTGACCCAATGAAGAAGTGATATTAAAAACTGAGGCATATTTTGATGCCAAAGACAAATCATTCTACAAAAAAAAAGACATCAAATTGTTAGAGAAGCATTGGAATCAGTTTATCACCCTAGAAGGAGACTAAAGTTGAATTTCACCTAAAAGTTGTTGTTTTATTAGTTAGGCCAGTGATTTTTAGACTGAATTTGTTATCACTTCCTCTGGACTAGAGAGCTTTGGTTTGCAACCAGTTTAGGAAAAGGAAAATTCTGAATTTATAATCTCATACAGCGGGCGATGGGTAAATTGTCCCCATTTTATTCTTTGAACAACAGTCTGAACAAGACCAGGATGCTCAAACACTCGGTCACGATGACTTGTGACCGTGCTAGCACAACAATCAACAGCTCCTCAAAGGGTCCTGTCTGCCTAGTTTCACTTACAAGGATCAACCTGTGGCATGGTTTTCTGGCACTTTCCACAGGTGTCACACACTATGATCGACTCTTCCAGATCAATAACATCAAGAAGTCAACTTTCTGACACATCAATCATGCGGCAATTCAAACCTGGGTTTCATGGTCAGAAAGCAAACATTCTAACCACTTGGCTAGAAAAGATTATATGAACACAAAAGTATCTTTTACAAAACAACATACTCAAGTTGATTCATGTCAGGAGTCTGAATATAGTTTTGATTTTGAAAAATGGTGCATTCATTAAAAGAAAGAGTACTTTACTAAAATGAAAGTGTATAGAAAGTGCTCTGATTACTAGATCATACATGGTAAATTTGCATCCAGGTTTTTACAATATTTCACCTTTCTTAGCAGATCTTCTTTAATTACAATGGGGGATAACTTAATAAAAGTGATAAAAACAAAAGCATATAAAAAATGTAAATTAAATTGGCTAGACAGACTGATAAAAAATTTCAATTTCAAAATGTCAATGTCTTAACATTTTCAGCATTTCCTACCTATGCTTAATTCAAACCAATGTTTGCATTTTTATATTTCTGCTCCCCTTCCTAGGCATATATAATTCTTTTTCATGTGACGTGTCCCTTCAGGATGTAAGCAATCATGGACTTCCACTTGTCTCTTTCTCTTGTCACTCTTAATATCTTCCCTCCTGGTATCTCTCCTAAACCCTGCTCTGCCATCCATTTGCTCAAGCCTATCAAATATGTCTTGTACTGTTTTCCCCTGTCTCTCTTTCCTTCTATCTTGTGAGTATTAGATTCTCCAGGCCCTCTTTCCTCATTATGTGTCCCAGGAACCTCAGCTGTCTCTTTCTGATGTTAATTATGAGTTTGCCTTTTGCTTGCATTCTCTCCTACACCCCGTCATTGCTCACGTGCTCGGTCCATTGTATCCTCAGCATTCTTCTATAGAACTACATTTCTGCTGCCTTGACTGACTTCTTAATCCTTGAAGAGATTGCTCACATTCACAGCCATACAGAAGGATGGCTATTACATAGCATTCCAGCACTTTTTTTTGTTTCCAATGAAGATTTTCCTGTCTCTTAATACTCTACTCAGCTTTTAAAATGCATCCTTGGCCATGCCAATACATCTTCAGATCTCAGTGTCACACTTTCCATTCTTTTGAACTTTTGAATATTTTTCATTTTGAAATGAGTTATTTTGGGACGTGGGGTTTTATCTTTCAGTGTCTTCTATATATATATATATAAATTAGGCATGCACACTCTTACACAGATAGATTAGATAGACAGAAACAGTATTGACATATAAATAATTTTTCCTTAACAAGGTTCTACCTCATCTTTGATATTTCAATTTTCATGTTATTTACACACAGTAGTGGTAGTATTTAAAAAAATAACAGCACCATATTAAAACTATCATCTTATTTCAGGGAAATATAATCATATACAAGTTGATAGATGCTGAAACAGGGTAAAATTACTTATCTGCTGTTTACTGAATTTTTTCATTCATAAAGTGGCTCAAGTTCTGCCTTTTGGAGGAAAAAGACTCCAGATTAGTGAGACTGAACCTCACTAATACAGAATCCAAAGATTCTGAACCATCAAAACTATCAAACCTTTGGATTCCGAATAAGTGAAGCTCAATTGTTTATGCCACTGAGTGTTAGTTTCATTCTAGCTGGATAACTGAAAAAATATGGTCTTATACAAAACAGGGTTGATACAGTCTAAATTATATATATATATATATATATATATATGTATGAAATTATTATAATTATGAAGATATGGAGAAGAGATAATAGCTGACTCGAGACTTGAAGAGTTTAAGATTATAGTTATCAGAGGAGCATCCTCTCAGGAGTTTGTTTCACAAAAGCAGTATCTTTTGGTAAAAAGATGTTAGAGTAGTACTTTCTCCTTAGTAATGGAATAGGAAGGGATTGAGGTTGATTTGTCTCTGTCTACATGGCATGGTATGTCTAAGTTGTAATGGTCTGGGCAGTTGAAATTTTTCTTACAGACTAATGTAGGTACTTCCACTCATTTTCAACATGTAACTTTTAAATTAAATTTTTAGAAATTAAAATTTTCTTGAAACTTTTATTTTTAATTGAAAGCTAAATGATTAAATTTACTATTTCCAGTAAGCAAAATACTCTGGTGTATTTCAAACAAAAATGATATTGGTTGGAATCTAAAATTTTGAGATTTTAAAAAATGTTTCAAATATTTAGCTATTTTTGAGCAATTGACATATTTGTGAAAAAAAAATATCTTGTGAAAATAAAATATAGATTTGTGACACATTATTTTTGGAAAATTAGCAAATTTAAGGTTAAATTAATCTGATTTACACAAGTATTACTTATTTATAGCATGAAATTTAGAATAAAACTATTTCTTACACACAGTGTTGAACATTCTGACGTTTCCCTCATATTTGACATGTGATGACAGCTCAACAGATGCGATGTAAGTTAAGGATATGGTGACCAGAATTGATAAAATTCTCCAAATTCTTTTCTTGTAAAGGGAAAAAACCGTGAAACACATGACCTTTTAATGTACACACAGAAATTGCTATACAAACTTCAAATACACCAAAAAGATTTAAAATTATTTTAAAAATACGATGACGCACTGATTTGTATTAAACTTTTCAGTTTTCAATTAGTAAATATAATCTTCACTTAATAACTTAACCTAACATCTACAAGTTTTTGAATTATTTAAAAAATATTTTTGAAACTTTATAAACTATTATAAATAAAAAAATGAAAACAATACTTTTAAAATTTTATTATTAATTGAAAAATGTTTTTTCTTCAGACTATATATTGTCCTCAATTTATATTATTTATTAAAACAAGTAAAAGCTCATCTAATTAAATAATGTCATAGTTTTTTTCATATTTTATTTTACTATTGGGAGCAGATTTTCAGAAAGAAGGGCCAAATGGTTGAAAAAAATAATAGTTGATTTATATTCTCCAATGAGTCCTGCTCTTAACTAATGTAACCAATATAAATAGTGTTATATATATATATATATATATATATATATATATATATATATAAATAAATTATGCTAGTAATTCTCCCACATACCCCCAAATTACGCCTATATTTTCAATTTTCATACATCCTCACATCCATACCTATATATGCTCATAAATGTGTTCTTCATACCTACATTTATCTCTTTATATCCACATACAATTATTGTGTTCACACACTTGCAAATCTACGAGGAGCAGATTCCCACATACATGTATCTGCCTAAGTCCTGACTCTCTTTTCCTTTTTCTCTTTTCCTTCTTATTTTTATACTTTTTTATCCTTCTCTTCAGTTAAAGAAAATGTTTATTCCGGCAAAATTGTTTGTACCAAATGGAAGTAATATTGTGTGGTCTGATGAAATGAGCTAATTAAGCTCATTGAAATGAATTATAATTTATAACCAATTTACATAACATATTGAATTTTCCTTTATAAATATAATATATTTATATATGTTTGTGTATTTACGCAGTAAACTTTCTTTTAGATATGTCAGATTAAATAAATTGCAAATATTGTGACTGCTTATTTTTAATAAAATCCATTCATACTCACAGATAATCTTTCACATATTATAATTGAAAGATGTAAGAAATGAGCTGTAACTTTAACAGGTGATTTTATTATTCATTTCTTGATATTTCCAAGTACTTTCAGTCTTCTTTGGACATTATCTTCAGGGGTGTTACAGCTCGTTTCTAACATCTTTCAATTATAATACATGAAATATAATCCGTGAGTATGAAAGGATTTTGATAAAAATAAGCAGACACAATGTTTGCAGTTTATTTAATCTGACACACACACACACACATGCACAAACACACACCACACACTAATTAGGCTTACTGATATAGAATGGAATAATGAGAGAAAGAGCAAGGTAGCAATAAAACAACTTAACTTACCATTCCTCGTTCGTCCATGTCAGTCAACATGACAATTACTCTTCCCTGTTGTTCCCACACCATTCTCCAGAAGTCTGCTACAGTACATTCCAGAGGTGCTTGTGTTGCTATGTAGGCTTTTTTTTCTTCGTTGGGGCCCTGAAATGTGGAATTATATTTCTGACTAACTGGCTGAGATTTTAAAGAGGTATCTTTACAAATATGAGAACATTCTGACTGACAAAATTAAGACTTTCTAAAAATTTTACATTTCACAAACTGAAACACTGTGAGAAGTATGATATGCATGTGTGTTGCAAAAAATTCCAGTTGATTAAAAAGTTAGTGTTACTGTTGATTGACATTTATAAAATTATTCTTTTAAGACAGTTTTTTCTTAAAAATAAGTTTCTCAAATTCATTAACTGTTCTTGTTCTTTCTAGTATTAACAGGAGTTTCCTTCCAAACTTTTTCTTTAATGTAGTATGAAAGTTAACATCTTTTATGTCATTATTTTCCATTCTAGTTACATATGCTGTCCATTTTAGTTGGGAATCTTCGAACTGTCAAATGATGTGCAATTTCTTTCATTTTTGGTCATTTACTCTAACTGAGATATTTTATTAAAACAGAAAATTAATATAGAGATTAGCATAAACAGACAATAATATTCAAAAGCACAAATCTTGGCAACATAGAAATTAAAATATGAATGTTTATGAAAGTATTTAAACATTACGTAATTTTGAAAAGAGTTATAATCATTCAAAATTTTGTTTAGATGAATGAGCCTATTTTTTTTTACTTTTGCTCTTGATACATTTTGGTCAATCAGTTTTCCAACATTCATCAGGTGTGCAATCCATAAAGAATACAAAGGAGCTCTTTTGTTTTTTGTACTACAAAGGAAAAGAAAGTGTTTTATAGATTTAATAGCTGAAAAAATCCCAAGGATATGTAAAATGTTTTTGAAACAACTGAGTATCAAAAAAAAAAAAGAACTAGTTCTATATACTCATGAGTACTGTGTGACTTGAGATTAAGGATAAATTGTTTTTGAAATAATTTATCCTTGTAAAATATATTGGATTCTTTCAGAAGTAAAAATAGAAAAATATGTAGAAAGTGTCTTCACACAAAATGGAAATACCAATGAAAAAAGAAAAACAAATGAATTCTGGGATACAGGTGATATCAAGTCTTTTTTCAGTTTTTTACCATGAACTGAACATGTGATCAACGACGAAGTTTTTAGAGAGGATGAAAAGAAAACTTCTACTTAACATCAGGAAAAGTTAGCTTGAACCTGTAATGAGGAAGGAGGGCTTGGAGAATTTGATACTCACAGAGAAAGAGAGACAGAGGAAAGCAACACATGACATACTGGATAGGCTTCAGCAAATGGATGGCAGAGCAAGATTTGGGAGGGGTAACAAGGGAAAAGGTATTAAGTGCTACAAGTGTTAAGAAGATGTGGAGGGCCATGATTGTCTACATCCTGAGGAGACACAGTACGTAGAAAAAGATGAACTCATGATAAAGATATTTTTCAGCTGTCTAACTAGTGAGAAATCAATTAAATAAAAGAACAATATATTTGAAAGCCTCAAGCTCAGTACTTTAACCAGTGACCTTTTTTTAATTAAAATAAAAACTGAGAAATCAATTAAATAAAAGAACCAAATATTTAACAGCCTCAAGCCTAATACTCTAATCACAGAGAATTTGTTTTTTAAATTAAGTTCCCCCCAAACAAGGCAGTAAAGTCAATGAGACACAAGGGTTTCCTAGTTGTAGAAGAGTTGGATACAAGATCAATTTCTTGTGAGTGATAACAGAGGAAGAATAATCAGGAGGACAATAGATAGAGATTAACATTTAAATTTTTGCAGATTAAAATATGCTGGAAAATATGGAGCTGCAAGTTCCACAAGAAGTGCAAGAAAAGAAACTGTTAGCATGGAATTTACAATTATATTTAGCGAGTTCAACTGTAAATTGGTGAGATCCTGCTACTAGTCTAGTACTGTGCTTAAATTCAAAATTCAAATCACCATAGCAAAAAGCTCTTCTGAATAATTACCATGAAAGTATTTAAAGAAAAGGCAAAAAGGGGCAACCTTATGGCAGTGGGAAATTGACTGAAGTCGAGACGTCAGATTGAGGCCAATAATATTGCTGATTCTTCTTTTGATTTTATCAAGAAGTTCAAGATAAATAGCAGGAGCACTGAATCATATATGGCAGTAAGCATGAATGAATGGTAGACTTATACAGTAGCGAGCATAAAGATCACAACGCTGTTAAGAAAAAGTCTAAATATGAACTAACTTTTTATTTTAAAGCTTCAAAGAACATTTTATCAAGGAAAAAAAAGGACATCGAGATTTTATCTGCATCATGTAACTTGACTATCAGTTTTCTAAGTTCCAATGACATCACAGATTTTTTAGCCATGTTTACAATGCCAGTAAAGAGCTGGTGTAATTTAGTAAAATACCCAATTTTATATTCTTAGCCTAAAAAAGTTTCAATAATGCAAAATAATTATTAAATTTCATGGATTTATTTGATCGTTCTGATCTTTTTGATCATCTATTTTTTTTAAAGTTATATAATTATTCTTATAACTTTATCAAAATAAGTTTATTTAGCTTTATATTTTAGAATTATATAATTTACCTTTATATCTTTATTTTTCCTTGATAAAATATTCTATGAAGCTTTAAAATAACAAGTTATTTCACATTTAAACTTTTTCTTAATGTCATTCTGATCTTTATGCTCGCTACTGTATATATGAGAGATAGATGCTGGAGAGAAAAATCATTGAGTCTGACAGTGAACCAACTTTTCTAGCAGCTGATCTAGCTGAGAATGTTAGCCTATGAAGGTGCAGCAAGTCACTTTTCTGGAAATCAGCATCAGCCATGCTGATGAAAGGCAGAGAAGGTTCTCTCAGATAATTAATAGAACAGTTTAGTATTAGAGTTGTTAAACTTAACAAGCCATTCTTTGCCCCTTTTAACTACAGACTGAAGGTTGTTTCGGATATCAGCTGTCATTTTGACCTTATTAAACTGATCAAGTTAGTATCAAGACAGGAATAAATGGTTGTGTCATCAACATAAATATTAAGTTGATGGCATCGTGAAAGTCATTAATTAAAATCAAAAACAAAGTAGGCGAGAGTCCTGCATTAGTACAAAAAGAAACTGGAAGAGTGACAGTTTAGGATTACTTCCATTTCACAATTTGATAGATAAGATTTACTGTAACATTTGAACTTACACTATTTACATTATTTGAACTATTGTCTTCATCTTTGTTGCCATTTTTACGGCATTTCATTCGTTGTATGCCCTGGCCTTCTTTAGATGCTAGGAATTTCAGACCAAGCTCTTTAATACTCTGGGGTATATCATTCTTATTCCTTGTGCAAAACTGCTTCTGGTAGTCATGAGTTATCTCCCTTTAACCTGACATTCTAAGTTATTTGTTCCCCACTGCTGTAGCCTGGTATTGAACTCACAACTCTTTGGGTCAAGTCACTGGAACTAACCAATGCCTATATCCACAGTGATTGAATTTCTGGGACTTATAAACCTAATGTTTCAGTAACATTTTTTTTTTACCAGAGTTCATATTGCACTCTTTTGATGTTAATGGTTTTCTCTAGTATTTTTTTTACCAGAGTTCATATTGCAGTTTTTGACACTAATGATTTTCTCTGACACTCCATATTACTGGTTCTCATATTGTATTCATCTCTGTGCTTAGTTGGATTAGGAGAATGTGTAGTCTAGCATATGTGCTAATTCCTTAAGTTTACATAGTTTCTAATGACGTTCTCTATCTATTATTTTAACTTCATCCCATAGGGGGCAATGATAGTCTTTCTTCTTCTATATGTGGTTAGCTATGCCTGATTTTTCTATCTCCCCTCATGTTATGGTCTTGCAACATTCATGTAGCCTTACCTTAGGGAGGCAACCAGTGTCTCCTTTATAGTTCTTTCCACAGCTACATGGAATGACATACACACAGTCTTTAGTCATGTCCTTCTCTGATAGAGGTCTTACTCAGGAGAGGTACCTACAAAGTGTAGAACCACTTCTGAAGATTGTCTTGATGTTATATAGACCCCAGATCCTTTGTATTTTCTTTGATAACCCCTTTACATAGGGTAGACAGACTGAGGATGTTTTCTGAAAGTTGTTATCCTCATACAACCTCCCTTATGTTTGTTGGAGTTGTAGTCATGTACCCTGGATAATTGTTACATTGTAGGGTACTGCTTATACTGACCATTTCCAGTTCATATGTCTCTGGATTGCCACTTATGACTTTTACTCAATGTTACAGGCAGTGGACAATCCCTTTCTTTACATTGTATGGGTGGTGGATGTTGAAGTTGAGGTATTGTCTGGTGAATGTTGGCTTGCAGTATACAGATATCTAGAACCCCCTTTCTGTTCAAGCTATTAGCACATCCACGAATGACAGTTTGTTGTCACTCTTTTTTCATAGTGAACTGTATCAATGATCTTATTCAGTTCACATGGTCCAGTAGCATCTGGATCTCTTCCTGGTGTGGCCAGAGTATGAAGGTGTCATCAATGTATCTCAGCCATATAGTTGGCTTTAGAGCTGTGGATTCTATACCATCTCTTGAAAGTATTCTATATATATGTTAGCCAGTGATGGGGATAATGGCAAGCCCATTGCTAAGCATTCTTCCTGTCAATATATATCTGATCCCAGTCCAAAGTGTGATGTTTGTTTGCAGAAAGTCAGCATCTCCATCAGATTATCTAGTAGAATACTGGTATGTTCTCCTAGTTTTATGTCAGTTTGTCCCTGATTACCAATAGTGCCTTCACCATGGGTACCTTGGTGAACAGACTCACCACATCTAGGCTCACCATCTGGTTGCATTTGATGAGAGCATCTTTGATAAGTTCCACGAAGTCGGCGAAGTTTTAAACATATGATGGTGATTTTCCTAAAAGTGGGTCAATTATATCTACAAGAAAGCAACTCAAAGGGTGGCACACTGAACCTAGGCTGCTAACAATCCGCCTGAGTGGAATGCCCTCTTTATGAATCTTAAGTAGATCATACATGTGAGGTAGATTGCTGTAATGTTGAGACAACTGCCTGAATGTCCTAGGCTGGAAGTGTTCCCTGTTCTTGATTAGGATCTGCAATGGCTGTTGTCTCATTTTCAATGTGGGGTCTTTCTTACCTTTCTATAGCTACCACTTCTAATGAGGTCTTTCAGTTTCTTGGTGTATTTAGTTTTGTCCATCACTACAGCTGCATTGCTTTTGTCAGCTGGTAGTATGATGATGTTCTCATTCCTCTGTAGGGTTCCAGTTGCCAGCCTCTCCTCTTTTTTGATGTTAGGTTTGAGTGGCTTGGCTTTCTCTAATTTCTGTCTCACCTTCTATCTCAGCTCATCTGTCTGAGTCTGAGGGATGTTCAAGGCTATTTTCTTAATGCAAGCAATGATGTCTAAGTATGGTACCCACCTGGTGGTTCTTGCAAAGCTGAAACTCTTGTTCAGCACTGACCCTTCAGAGGCATATAGCTGATGTTGACTGATGTTGACAACTGTCTTCACAGGGGGTGATGGACCTCATGTGTCACCTTCAAATCTTTTAATCTATTTAGTTTCTATACTTGGTGGACCTTGACTGCAACAAATTCTAGCCTGAAGGATTTATCCAGCTTGTGCCGGATCCTTTTCTGGTCTTCTTTGTCAGTGATCCTGATGAGAAATGCCTTGAACCTCTGGGAGATATCTGAATGTAATTTTTTTCATCCATCAGTTGTACTGGATATATTCTCAGATCAGGACATGTCCCACATTTTCATGACCAGAATTGATGACAAGTCTCAATGCCAAGCCTGCAAGGATGAGTCATGAAAATGGCAACAAAGATGAGGACAATAGTCCAAATAATGTAAAGAGTGTAAATATTATCTCATCTCAGAAATATAGGCAAATACTTTTGAACTTGTCAAGAAGACCTGCATGTTAAAACCTGTCAAAAGCTTTCAATATGTCCAAAGCTATAGCCAAGCTTTGCCATTCTTATCTAGAGCTTGTTAGATTCTCTGCAATTATCAGCAGTTGACTTAGAGAATCAAAAGCCATATTGCTTGTCTTTTTTTTACCATAATATATTTTTCTTAATCATTTCACCCCAAGCAAGGCATTCCACTGCCACTATTGTGCTTGGGGCTACATAGGGGAGGGTAAATAGAAAGAGTGGTTAGATATAGGAAATGTCAGAAGTGGGGTGATAGATGGGTATGGATACGAAGACTGGGGGTTGGGTGGATGGGAAGAGTGTTTGAAAGGAAGGAAGCGAGTTAGTGTATTAGGAGATATCTGTTGACCTTACATTTAAACTCCTGGAGATTGTAGCCATCAGGGAAGCAGTCATGTGGAAGGGAATTCCACAGTCGGGAAGTGCAAGAAAAGAAACTGTTGGAGTAGAAGTTGCGGTTGCATTTTATCGGTTTCACTGTAAAAGGGTGGGATCTAGTTGCTAATCTAGTAGCTCATGCAAATTCGAACCTAGGGGGCACCAGTGATCTAAGTTCATCGAAGCAGAAGCCATGAAAGTATTTATAGAAGAGACACAGGGAAGCCACGTCGTGCCGGTGAGAGAGAGACTGCAGGCGGTCTGCCAAGTCGGTATCGATCACATTACAGACCCTCTGCTGTACTTTGTCGAGAAGCCCAAGGAGAATAGCAGGGGCACCTGACCAGATATGGCAACAGTATTCAATGCACAGGTGGATGGTAGATTTATATATGTGCAGGATAGATTCAGACGGAAAGAATTTCCGGGCCCTGCAAAGAGAACCGACTTTCATAGCAGCGGATTAGCTTTTTACCTGCAAGAAAACATTTGGAAACCATTGACTGAGAAGTTAGTACTATTTTAGATTGACTTTTATAAAAGCTTTAATTTAAATCAATTTTTTTTTGAAAACAGGTTTCTTTTGTTTAGTAACTTTTATTGCTCTTTCCAGTATAGAAGGGGGCCTTCTTCTTAACATTTCAGGTGGAGTAGAATGTTAACATTATGATTATGTCATTGTTTTGTCTTTGAGTTACATGTGCTATCCATTTTAGACATTGTTGCTGTTGGCGTTCCTCAAGTGATGTGGTTTCTGTTTCTTGGTACAGTTCTTTGTTTGCGATTTTGTAGCCCCAGTCTACAACATCTGAGAAATCAATAAAATAACAGGACTATATATCTAATACTCTTAAATCCAGTCTTTTACTCTAACCAGTAAACCTTTTCCTTGAGTGAAGCCTGAAGAATCATTCAAATAACCAGATATCAAACAGCCTCAAGCCCAATACTCTAACGAGTTAATCTTTTTTTCCTTGACAATGCAATGAAGCCTGAGAAATCAATGGAATAAAAGAACCATATATCTATAACAGCCTCATGCCCAATACTCTAACCAGCGAATCTTTTGGAGTGACAGTAAAATCTAAATACAATTAGTTGAGTGCAAATAAAATTAGACTGTAGAATATTGGTTTGCATTAAACTCTTAGAGCAATTCCTGGCAGTTTTATGATAGTTGTAAAATTACAGTTGGGAATTAGCAGTCATAAAATAAGCTAGGTCTCTCCATATAATTAGATTTGCCATGAAAGATCCCTATGGAAGAAGTTGTTAAAGAGAGTTCAGACATTTCTTTTTCATCGTTATGTTGTTGTCTTGAGAGACCCTTCCAAAGTTTGAGATTGATGGATCTTTACTGTCTTTTCTCAAAAAGTAAAAGAAAAATCCAATTCTCAACTTGAAATTCTCCAACATACAAATAAAACTGACTCTCAGAATACAACTATTAACACTTAATGTCTTGCTATTTTCTCAGAAGCAATTTTGAATTTATGAGACAAAATAGTATTAATATTATACCTTGAATTATTTAGAGAAATTTCCTGATTTTTGTTGTTTTTATCCCATTTCTAATCTGGTGACTCAGCTACAGTCACTTTCCCACCACTGTAATGTAGCTTCCCTGAGCCTTTTCTATAAATACTTTCATGTTAATTGTTTAGATGAGCTCTTTGCTATGATCCCTAGATGTTTTGAATTTAAGCGCTGTACTAGACTGGTGTTGAGATCTCATTTTACAGTTGAGCTGGCTAGATGTAAACACAAATTCTTTGGTAACAGTTTCTTTTCTCACACTTCTCACTTGTGGAACTCCCCTCGAACTCCATGCATTTCAATCAATTTTAATCTGCAAAAATTTAAGTGTAATATCAATCGTTGTCTACTGTCCTGATTACTCTTTCCTCTTACTGCTTATTATTAATGTTTTTGTTTTTAATTCTTTTACATCCAGTACCCCAACATTTTACAGTTGAAATTGGTAGATGCAACCATAAGTTTTATTCTAATACTTTCTTTTCTTGCACTTTTTGCTTGTGGAACTCTCCTCTGGCTTCTTGCATTCCATTCAACTTTAAAATCTTAAGATTTTTAAAAAATTTAAATGCAATGTTATTCGTTATCTTCTGTCTTCTTAATTTCTAACCTTTTATTTTTCTCAGTCTTTTTCTTTTTCTTATATTCTTTTGCACTCAGTAATCTCTTGTGGATGTGCATTGTGGTGCAGTGGATATCAACTTGGAATGAGAAATCGGAGAGCCGAGTTCAAATTCCAGTTGAATTCATGGCTTTCACTTACGTGTAAATACCCTTGGGAAAGGTATTAATCCATCTCTTCCTTCCAGTTATGGGTTAAATAACAGGACAGATTAGGTTCTATAGCCTTGGCTGGCAACCAGTCTACCACAGAAAGCAATGGCAACCTACTGTGGGATAAACGTCTTCCCAGTCAGTCATGTCTCTTTCGAGACATGATCGCCCAAGTGTGTTTCACGTATGGCACTTAACTGACTGAATCTCTTGTGTCTTAATGACTTTGCAGCTTTACTTGGAACGAAATGATAAAAAATAACTTTTTTTAATGCATTAAAGTAGTGTATTTCTAACACATCAAAATACTATCAGAAGTGATATTTTTAAAATCATGCTGATTATACTAAATACTTCTAATGTCATTTACTGGCAAAAGCTGAATGAGCCACTCAGCAAATCCTATTTAGTAGAGTGTATGACTACATTGTTCTTTAATTGTTGTGGCTTCTTAGGGCCAGGAAAAAAGACACGAAAAGAAGATAGGTTGAACCAGTGTATAGGGAATAACAGAATATATATACAAGATAAGAATGTTATTAATCAGCAGATAGAAATGTCCATCTGTACTGTCAAGTTATACTGTGTCTCGACTGCTTCCCATGAAGTCTCACATGTTAGTATTTATGAAGAAGGAAGAGTTCATTCCAATGTAGATAGGGCACCATAACACTAATATTATACATAGATATGTATGAAGAGGTGCTGAAAAGGTCTTATACCATCCAAGAAGTTATTCTTAAATTTATGCTTTGCACAATGTGAACAATATTGAAAGAAATTTTCCCTAACAAAAACATATAATCCAGAGACAAACTTATTTAAGATATATACCTTTACTATGCTAGAAGATGTTCATTAGAGTTGTCTTCTTCCCCTTTTCTATCTAATGAAAACCAACAAAACAGCAGGGGTTTAAATTCAGAGCTTTCCTTCTCTGAGATGGACTGCCTTTACTACTGCTCAGGAGGTCTATGTACTCTATAATTATTTTTTTTAAAGTGTTTAAATGTAGGGTCAATAGACACCTCCTATCACACTAACTCCCAACTATTCTCACAACACTCTCATCTACCCAACCCTCATTCTCGGTATCCTCACCCGCCTATCACCCACCCTCTGTTATTTCCTATATTTAATCAGCCTTTCTTCACTCTACGTAGCCCCCTGCACAGTAGTGGCAGTGACATGCCTTGCCCGGGGTGAAACGCTTATAAAAAAAAAAAAAAAAAATATCTGTTGCTTCTTTAGGTACAAAAGATGTTTGAATGTTTTATTGCATTCAACAAAGGACACCATAAAGATGATAGAAATGCTTATCAACCTAGATATATTCAGAAAAGACATTAGAGTAGTCAAGAACCTCTGCTGGCAGTATACATTAACCATCTCCCTATAGCTTCAGATCTATTCAACTTATGCTGCAAAACTGTTCTGAGAGCTATAGAAGTTGTACTCGGATTTATCATCAGTGGCCATAATCTAAACAATGTAAGATATGCAGATGATACAATGCTGATAGCAGACACAGAAAGGAAACTACAAGACCTTCTACAAAAGGTAGCTGAAGAAAGCAGAAAGAAAGAATTACAAATAAACTACAAGAAAACCGAATGCTTGGTCATCAGTAAAAAGAGGAGCCCAAAATGCCAACTACAGGTGAGGGATACTAAAATTTAGTACTTAGGAAGTTTTCTAACAGAAGATGGAATGTGTGACACTGAGATCCAAAGGTCAATTAGCAAGACCAAGGATGCATTCCAGAAGGTGGGTAAAGTATTGAGAGAGACAAAAAAATTTTGTTAGAAACAATGTAGAGAGTACAGAGTGTTATGTGATGTCTGTTCTTCAATATGGTAGTAAGTGCTGGACAATCTCCTCATAGATGAAGAAGAGACTTGAAGTAACCAAAATGTGGTTCTACAGAGGATGCTGTGGATACCATGTTCCCAATATGTGAGCAATAATGAGGTTTTAGAGAGGATGGAAACAAAAAGAAAACTCATACTTAACATCAGGAAAAGAAAGCTAAAGTTCCTGGGACATGTAATAAGGAAGGAAGTCTTAGAGAATTTGATACTCACAGGTCAGATAGAGGGAAAGAGAGACTAGAGAAAGCAGGGTATAACATACTTGATGAGCTTGAGCAAGTGGTTGGTGGAGTGGAATTCGGATGGGGGTAATGTTCTGAAATGTCATGGCACATAGAAGTGCAGTACTAGACTGGCATGAAGATCTTATTAATTTACAGTTAAGCTGACTAGATGAGCAATAAGCTCTGTGCTAACAGTTTTTTTCCTCATATTTCTCACTTTTGGAACTCTCTTCTGGCTCTATTCTTTCTAGCCAACTTTAATCAGCAAAAATTTAAATGCCATGTCAATAACTATCTACTGTTCTTTTGATTACTCTTTTCTCTTCAAGCTCATTATTAATGTTTTTGTTTCTAATTCTTTTACACCTATTAACATCTTTAGTGGCTTTTTCCTCATTTTTGTAGTCATTATCATTATATTTTGGTTTCTGCACTTTCCACCTCTCCTGTCTGTTAGCTGCATTATCCTTCAAGAAACATTCTACAAAATCATTCATTCATTGTGTGGCAGTATAACAAGGGCATTTCAGAATTTCTATTTCTTTCCCATACACATCTGCTTCTTAACTGAAGGAATTGTGTATCACTGTCATGGCATCATATGTGGCTCAAACTAGTGTTTGGGTGACTAGGATCATTGTTCTCCAGTAATTTTTACTAGGGGTGTCACTAAATGGTGGTGTTAATCTACATGGCTATCTTCAGGCCAATATCCCAAATTTGCACTGATCATTTCATAAAGATAGTCAAATCAGCTATATTTTCACCAGAAAAACGGTTTTCTTGTAGTAATAAATAACATAATGCATGATTTGTATTAGATACTTTTATTGTCCCCAGTAGAAAAATTTTGTTAGCTACTTTATTAGCAACAGAGTTGGGAGGAAAGGGAGTGAGAGAATGTTCTTATACCAACTACTTACTATCAAGCCAAAATTCTCATAGAAGAATTTTGAAGGAAGAAACTTTTTCTTACCAGTAAATCTTTTATTCTTGCTAGTTGCTGATTAATCCATTCACGGACCAATACGAAGTCCATGCCACATCCTGCATCTTTTAATTTTTTCTTGTTGGACTTGAGAAAATTAACTGGCCTTCTCAAATAAATTGTATTTCAGATATATATGGAAAATGTAACACTGAAACCTGAAGGTATATTGGCATGGTGAAAGATGCATTTCAAAAGCTAACTAGAGTCTTGAAAGACAAAAAAATTTTGTAAGAAACAAAGAAAAGAGTATTGGATTGTTATGCGAAATCTGTTCTTCAGCATGGCAGTGAATGCTGGACAATCTTATAAAAGATGAAGGAAAGACTTGAAGCAGCCAAAATGTGGTTCTACAGAAGGATACTTAGGATACCAAGGACCAAACATGTGAGCAATGACAAGGTTTGGGGAGGATGAAAAATGTAAAGGAAACTTAAACTTAACATCAGGAAATAACAGTTGAAGTTTCCGGGACATGTAATGAGGAAGGAGGTCTTGGAGAATCTGATACTCGCAGGACAGATCAAGAGAAGGAGAGACAGGGGAAAGCAATGCATAACATACTTGATGAGCTTGAGCAAAGGATGGCAGAACAGGCTTTGGGAGAGGTAACAAGAGAAAGGTTGTTAAGAGTTACAAGAGATAAGAAGGTGTGGAAGGCCATGATCATCTACATCCTGAAGAGACATGGCATATAAAAGAAGAAGATATATTTCCAACAATCTGTGTGGTTGTTTATTAGTTAGAAATCCTTTTCTTCTTAATTGTTTACCTTAAATAATTCTTCATTTTTTACACACAAGGTTACACTTGTATTTATTTTTCCATGGAACCAAAGGGGCTTTGTAAGTGCTTTTATCTACTGGCTAGTAGGTCCTAAATCACACTGACACTGTCATGGGCATTTTATACCATGACCATATCACCAATGATCCCAATGATCAGGTATGCTGTAAAATCCAGCATCTCATGAAGTCTTTCTCATTACAGTGAAGAAAAAGAAGCTGGGATAGAATGGCCATGTAATATGATCAAATGGCCTTGCAAAAACAGTTCTTCAAGAAACCATAGTAAGATATAGAATGCGAGGAAAATGGAAAAAATGTGGATTAATAATATCAAGGAATGGATGGAGAAACCATTCAATAAGATTCAGTTTCTGTAGGTAATCTGTGTGCTCATACGAAATTCAGTTGCAAATCTCTTGTAAACAGTCCACCCAGCAATGTTGTAACATTTGGAGACAGAAATCCAATTTTCTGATTGGCTATACCAGATGTGGAAAGAAGAATCATTAATATAACTTGATACACAAAGCAGTTGTTTTTGTGCTGTTAATTTCAGTTAGTTTTTTTCTTCTTCGTCACATTTGCCACCAAAGAATACACACAACACTCTCATTTGGTTTGACGAGGTAATTTACCGTTTTCTTTGCCATAAGTTCTGATACATAACTGTGACAAATGAAGGAGAATGGTGAACAGCTCAGTACATCAACTCCCTGGATACATAACTGTGACAAATGAAGGAGAATGGTGAACAGCTCAGTACATCAACTCCCTGGATACATAACTGTGACAAATGAAGGAGAATGGTGAACAGCTCAGTACATCAACTCCCTGGATACATAACTGTGACAAATGAAGGAGAATGGTGAACAGCTCAGTACATCAACTCCCTGGATACATAACTGTGACAAATGAAGGAGAATGGTGAACAGCTCAGTACATCAACTCCCTGGATACATAACTGTGACAAATGAAGGAGAATGGTGAACAGCTCAGTACATCAACTCCCTGGATACATAACTGTGACAAATGAAGGAGAATGGTGAACAGCTCAGTACATCAAACTCCCTGAATGACTTCTTCTGGGGTAAAGTGTGAAAAGAAGGAAAGAAGGATATGATGTTGATATCTATGCTTGGCTTACTGATTGGATTACTTCATAATAGAATGTTCACATTTAATTCTTCCTTATAATACACATCTGATTCTCTGCTGAGTTAATGAATGTTTCTGCATTTGCATTGGATGGAACCAAAGAAGCTTTGTTGGTGCTTTTATCTACTACTCTGTAGGTGGCAGTGATTTTTGGATGTCTTAAATCTAATGTCTCATCTTTTACAATTAGTTGTTCTTTGTTTGGTCGACTGATTGGATGACCTGGATATGATGATAAACTATATCCAGCAGCAAGGCATCTGATTGGGAGGTATTGAGGAGTGAAAAGCCCCTCTTTAATTGCTCCCAGGTCCGTCCTGACCCAGGATGGTAACAACTGTTAGGGTCCCAGTTATGGACAAGTAGTTAACCACCCAAATTGTGATTGAAAATCTAACAATTATTATAGTAAAAATACCAGCAATTTTCATAAAAATAAGTACACACAATACATTTCTGTAAGGGAAAAAAATATTAACAGCAGTACATTTTTGGTTAAAAAAAATTTAACAGCAATACATTTTTTGTATAAGAAATTACTAATACTCCCCTAAAAATTAAATTTTGGGCATGAAATGACCCATGAGAAGTTGATATGCCAGTATATAAATAAACTGATTGGATGACATGACAGTCATATGTTCACTGATTCCCTCAATCATTTATTGACACAAATATACACACTCACAAAAAGGTCCTTCAAAATATTTGTTCTTATTTTTATACTTGAAACTTTTAAATAATTTTTTATCTATATGAGGAGTTGCTGGAAAAGTTCTGACCCACTTACCACAAACCAAGCATTATTTTTCATTATAGCTGTAAAGAATGTTCTTTTACATTGTAAAGTGCCAATTTAAAAAATCTTTGAGCTTATTTTTTCTTCACTCACTGAAAAATATCAACAAAAATTGAGAAAATTTTAAGTGTTGAATACTGGGCTATCATGAAACACCTGTTCTTGCAGAAAAAATTCCAAAGGCAGTCCATGAATGCTTGATGCAAATGATGGATGACAAGTGTGTCATACTCAACAGTAAAGAAGTTCTCATTCTGATATCTGTTCTGTGTCCTTTCTTGGGATTGTCAGAACTTGTAACCATCAATTCTTTAAAATATGGATCTGCCTTTTTACAGAGTTGGTATATATTTCTACAGCATCTAACCTAGGGATCGAAATCAAAATTTATATGGAACAAGACAAGAATTATAGAAATTTTAAATAATGTCATTTGTTCTAAGTAGTTGTTTCTATATAATGTTGATAAGGTCTGTATTTCTGGGATGAATTATCTTTATTTATTTATTTATTTATTATTTATTTATCATTTACAGGCAAATTATTTCCTCTAGAATGTGTGTTGTGGTGCAATGGATATCAACTTAGAACAACAAATCCAAGCCAAGTTCGAATTCCAGTTGAATTTCTTGCATTCACTTATGCACAAATATCCTTGGGAAAGGTATAAATCTGTCTCTTCCCTCCAGTTATGGGTTAAATAATAGGACAGATTGGGTTCTATACCCTTGGCTGGCAACCAGTCTACCACAAAAAGCAATGGCAGGATAATCTTCTGCCCAGTCAGTCATGTCTCTTTCAAGACATGATCGCCCAAAGTGAGTATCACGTATGGCACTTAACTGACTGACTGACTATTGTCTCTATCTTTGTTGTTGTTATCCCAACTTTTCAACCATTGGATATTCTGGCCTTCATCAGGTGGTTGTTGATCTTCAGAGTATTTTGAACTGAACCCTTTATTTAATCCCTTGAGATAGATTGTTATTGTCCTTCTGTCTACTAAATTAGTCTGATTGTAAAAAATATAAATAATAGTAACTACTCACATAAATTCAAACAGAAAATTGTACATTGTCTTGGATGGTAGATAGGTTGAGATTTTAAGTGAATTTTTATTCATTTTCAAAATTTATGAGAAAACTTTTTCAAATCTTCTTTCATTGGTTAGCTTGATATTACAACAGCATCTGCTCACAGTAATGGGGACTTTCTCTTCTTATCCATTAGAAACTGTTTTCCAATATAAATGTCAAGATTTGATGAGAGGGGCTATGTCAATGACACAGGTATAAATGTAATATATTCTGTGACCCACAGTAATCTTATTTCAGTCAAAAACAGGAATGCAGACAGTAACAAATAATGAAATGAAAGCAGAGATAGCATGTACTGTGAATCTATCATAAAAGTTCAGTATATAGATATCGTAAATACCAAATACTTCCCTTGTGAATGGATCAGCTATAGCAATTTTAGTACAGAAATGAGGAAATTGAACACAGAATTGGCTTCGCTAGAGTTAGTTTGAACTGTAAGATGATGAGACTTTGCCTTAGTGTATGGATCAAGTGTAACCAATTTAGTATAGGAAATAAAGAAATTAAAGGAGACCAAAATGCCAATTACAGGTGGGGGATACTAAAATCAAGCAGGTACAGAAATTTAAATCCCTGGAAAATGTTTTAACAGAAGACAAAAGTGCAATACTCAGATCTGTAAGTGTATTGACATGGTTAAGGATGCATTCCAAAAGCTTAATAGAGTACTGATACTCAGGAAAATTTCATTGGAAACAAAGAAAAGAGTACTGGTCTGTTATGTGACATCTGTCCTTCTATATGAGAGTGAATGCTGCACAATTTAATAAAATATATATATATATATATATATATTATTGAAAACGGTTTTGATCTCAATAAAACAGAGGACACATTGATTCACATCTAGACAGTAGACAGGTTGCAAAACTGAATGATATAATGTTTTGCTGTAGGATTTTGCATGAAGTGGAAAGTATATACTTGCTTGGTGATTGTGAATATGATGGTTGCACTTTGAATAAACTCACACTGCAGCATCTCACTGTTGAGAGAATACCCTTTCTTACTAATTATTATAGTTATATTAAATATTAATATATATATATATATATATATATATATATAGTTATATTAATATTCAGGATATGTGTTGTGTTGTAATGAATGTCAGCTTGGAATGAGAAATCAGAAAGCCAAGTTTAAATTCCATTTGAATTTGTTTCATTCACTTATGCACAAATACTCTTGGGAAAAGTATTAATCTATCTCTTCTCCCTCCAGCTATGGGTTGAATAGCAGGACAGATTAGGTTCTGTAGCTTTGATTGACAACTCGTATACCACAAAAATTAATAGCAACCTACTGCGAGAAAATCTTTCACCTAATCAGGTATGTCTAAAAAAAGACATGATTGTCCATGTGTGTATCACGTATGATAATTAAGTGACTGAGTTATACCAAAGCCACTAAACAAGTTTTTTTTAAATATTCAAGATGACTGGACACAGTCTGACAGGCCTTGGAAAATAGCTCTGTCTATATTTTAGTATTCTTGACATAGCAATTGTTATTTTCTGCATTTATATAGTAATCCAGATTAGCAATTTGATAGGAAGAGTATTTTTATTTAGAGAGAAAGTTATAATGAGAGAACCAAACTGTAGTGCCTCATCACTTAGCTGCAATCCACCACCACCTGCCACACCCCAAATAAAGTTTCCAGCTGATTTTCTTCCCTCATGTTACCACCCACACATTTCCTTGGCCTCGTCAGACATAAAATGTTAGCATTTATTCTATCAGCTGATTTGGCAGTCTTCAGTTTCTTCTAATGGTTTCCCAGCAATGCCAAGGACAGTCTTTGAAATGAGATAAATTCAATTGTTTTTTGTCTCAGATATCTCTGCTGCTGTTTGCTGCCAACATGGTTTTGTTTGGCAAATGGCACAAAAGTTTTGCTCCAATTCAAAAGGAACATTCTGTTTTTCATTAACAACTTATAAGAAGAAATTAAAAATTAAACCTCCTTCTTTCACAGACACACACAAACACATACACAAGTGTTGCTTTGAAAGTAGCACAACCATTTTTTGTTATTTTGTTTTATAATCATTTCACTTCAAGCAAGGCAGGACTGCCATAGGTGCACAGGGGGGTACAGTGAGAGAAAAGGAAACCACAAAAACAAAAATATTAGGTTATAGGTGATGTCAAAGAAAGGATAAGAGAAAGATGGGAATCAAGGAGACAGAAGATGGCAATTGATGTTGCATTTCAACTTTTAGAGATTCTAGCCATCAGAGAAGCAAGTATACAGAAGGGAGTTCTGCAGGCGAGAAGTGTGAGAAAAGAAGCTGATAAAGTAGAAGTGATGGTTAAATTTGACTGTTTTAAAAGTAAAAGGTTGGGACCTAGAAGCCAATCTAGTAGCATGAGTAAATTCATATGGTCAGGGCACCAGAGAAGCCATAAAAATAATTGTAGAAAAAACAGAAGCCACATCTCTACAGTAAGAAAGTGATTGAAGTTAAGCTGCTAATCTTGATTGATTGCTTTGAAGATCCTCTTTTGGATATTGTCAAGAACTCCAAGATGAATAGCAGGAGTACCCAACCAGACATGGCAACAGTACTCAATGCATGAACAAATGGTAGATTTATAAATGTGCAACAGAACTCTGACAAGAAAAACTCAGTGACCCGACATTCTTTGCAGTAGGTGTTGCTATTGATTCGATATAGTCATTCCACTTGAGATCAGTTGAGAGAGTGAGGTCAAGGAGGCACAGTGTGTTGCTTTCTAGAAGACTAGCATCATCCGTACTGATGGAAGGTAGGATGGCATACATTAAAATTTTGAACTGAACCCTTTTGTCCAACAAGCAGATTGTTATAGTTCCATGTGTCATGCCTTTTCAGAGAAATAACTGAAACTGTGATATCCAGAAGAGCCATGGCATATAAAACTAGAACAATTTACCTCAGTGGACAAAATAAAGGGTTCAATTAAAAATTTCAATGTAGATCACCAGAAGCAGACTGGAGTGTACAATGGCCAAAACATTGTAAATATAACGATAAAGATGAGGACAGTTTGAATAGTGTAAATAGTTACAATACCTCATCACAGAAATATAGAGAGATGTCTCATTCCAGGTGGAGATACACAGGCCTTTATTTATTGTTAGCAAAAATGCACGGCTAATGATTGCACCTGTGTAGAAAATAGATTTTATAGCTAAGAAATGGCTCTATTTGACAGTGTTCTTGAGCTTCCAGTCCCTGTTGTTAATTTACATGGCTGCTATATCTAACATGAAGCTGCCAATCATCACTTTCTAGCTTTGACAGTGTTCAAAAGTGGCTACTTATCCTTGTGGATGATGAATTATCTTCAAACCTACAGCCCCTTTTTCACAGAGGAAACATCACAAGCTTATCACTTCTCTATCATTATTTCTATAGCAAATATTCAGATGTGCTACATTCCTTAGTCATACGAGTTCAGACCTTTAAAGCTAGGATATGTCATCCCAGGTACATTGTAATATCATCCTCTTTCACTTCATAACCCAAAAGGAAGTTCCTCTCAGACAGCTTCTTCCTGATAGCCTCTATTTTATGAAACAGACTCCTGAGAGGACGCTTACTTGATTACTACACTCTTAGCAGCCTAGAGTCAACTGTTATGTATCCTATATATTATAATAATCTGAACTTACTTCCACTTCTTATGTCCATATAAAAACTTCACTCAGTAACTCTATACCTTAAGTGTCTCTTATGTTGGGTAAATTTTTATTAAAAAATAAATAAGATGTATTACTTTTGGAGTGTTCTTTGTTTTATAACACTATATATATATTATGCAAGGCTTATCATGGCATAGTCACACATCTCTCCATCTTGATTTCACTTTTGAAAATCATAGTACTGTGAAACTGGTAAAGTTAATTTAAATAAGTATTCTTAAAGACTTCAATTTAATTTTCAACTTCTTTTTCCTATATTTTTTACCTGTGAGAGATATACAAAAAATTAGTTTCTCACACACACACACACACATAAATCTTTTCTTTGTTTTTTATTTCTAGTCTTCAGTTTCTTTGCTATTCTTTGTAACTATGGCCTTTCTAATTTTTGGCTAATTTTAACAAAAACAGCATTGCAACACACACAAACACACATGTATTTACATAAAGGCAAAAGGAAACTTATTTTAGCCAATATGTTTTGTCATCTGACAAACTGTATGAGGGCAAATATAAAGATTTTATTTTGCTACAATTATTTCGAAACAAAAGTAAAAATGTTAGTTTTTCAAAATTTTTGAAATTCAAGTAATGTTCATCAGGTTAACTGAAATGTCTACATTAATTATAGAGGGTGCTGAAATAATTTAATGACTAATAAATGAAAACAGGTAAGTGCAATTGATATTTATATTATTTTAGTACAGGATCAGTCAGTTAAGTGTCACACCTGATACATGCTTGGGTGATCATGTCTTGAAAGAGACATGACTGATTGGGCAGAAGATTACCCCACAGTAAGTTGCCATTACTTTCTGCAGTAGACTTGTTGCCAGTCAAAGCTATAGAACCCAATCTGTCCTGTTATTTAATCCATAACTGAAGGGAAGAGATGGATTAATACCTTACCCAAGGGCATTTGCCCATAAGTGAATGCAAGGAATTCAACTGAAATTTGAACTTGACTACTGATTTCTTGTTCTGAGCTGATATCCACTGCACCACATAAAAAGTTTGTAAAAGGATGAAATGCATTGACTCAGGTAAATTTCTTATTTGTCTTTATTCATATTGTTAATTTACAGATATGTTGTAGTTATATCTGAAATTTTATATATATATATATATATATATATGTATGTATTTTCTAATAAAACATTGCTATGCAACGATAACAGTCACAGAATAGCAGATGCAGTTCGTAAATTTGTAATGCAGTTCTATGACATCACATCACATGAGATACCAAAATGTTAACAGAACCATATGTTTAAATGCAATATAATGTGTTGTGACCAGATTAAAATGTGATTTTATTAAGTGTGGGTTGATTTGATTTAATGTAGATGGTCTCCAATATCTAAAGGTTCTTTTTACTGTGAGTATGAGTGAGTATTATTGTGTTCTCAACTAAAATCTGTCTAATATTACCTACATTGCTATGTTTTTCTAAGAAATGTTGTTTAATTGAAGTGTGATCAGAAAGGTAACAGGTAAGTCTACAGGAGAGCGTGGTTGAAGTAAAACCAATATATATAGTGCAATTATTATTAGTATTAGAGATATAATCTTTGAACAGGCATGTAAATTGATAAACCACATAGCAATGATTTATGTCAACTCAAGATAAAATTGTCGCTGATGGTGGATGCTTTTATGTTAATGTCCTTGTAACCTCTCTGAAGATGGCTCATGTGAGCCGAAAGCTTAGAACCAACTTAATAAAAAAAATCCAAGTGTTGGACAATTTTTTGTCTTTATTTTCACCTGAAATTAAAGCCAAAATATGATGTCATGATTAAACATAATAAACATTCATTGTCTATTATATCTAACAGTATATGTTTAGAAAATTATCTGCTGCCTCGATACACTATATATATATATATATATATAATGTAATTTTGTTATTACAATAGTTTATAAAAACATTATATCACTACACAAAAATTTTATGTTTCAGAATAATACTATTCTTCTTCAGGTGATATTTAAGATAAATGGTGAAAATTATTTATTTAGAAAATATAAGATGATTTCATGGTGAAACAGAAAAATAAGGAGTGGTAGCTGGAGGAAGTTAAACAATATGATTGTAGGTATGTCAATATTGCTCAACTAAAAGTGAGAATTAGTTTGAATTATAAGCTCTACTTTGTATTGAGCAATCTTTAAAAAGTAAATGCATTAACAGTGGCTTTTAATCTCTCTGTTCTTTCACTTCCTTACACACACACACACACATATATATATATATATATATATCTTTATATATATATATATATATATATATATATATATATATATATATATATGTAATGTAAAAAATTTAACCTTTTCTTAACCTTTTATTGTAACATAGTTACCACCAATAAATTGGTAACAAAATTATTATTCTTTATTCTGATAATAGCAAATTTTTTGAAGATACTTATGAAGCCAGGTGGTAATAAAATTGATCACATGAAAGAGCAGAATCTGACAATATTAATTAAAAAAACTATATTTAAATATTTATATGTATAAAACATCTGATGATAGCTAGAACTTAACAAAATATTAAAGTTTATAAAATTGAATAAATCATAAAGTTGTTTTTATTTGCCATTTGAGAAAAGTCAGGTTTTATTTAAATATACTTAAATTTATTGAAACTCAAAATGGGATCTTCTTTTTTAAAAAAACATATTTCATTTTGTAAAACATTGTTTAAAACTTATTTCTAATGTGATTAATTCAAAGTTACTTAAGCCGGACTAAACTAAAAAAAACTGCATTAATAAATATGAAAAATAATTATCACCAGTTTTTAATTTGCTGTGAGGGGCACAAACTGGATGAAAGGACAAATGTTTTCTTTGACAATGCAAGAATGACATAAGAAAAAATTTTGAAAACTTGGTTAGTCTGATTTACCCCACCTGTCATATTCACCTAACTTTGCACGAACTGGTTATTACCTTTTCCAATCATTGCAAAATACTTTAATGGAAGAAAACTTTCTTTAATAAAATACCAATTCAAGGGTTCATCAAAATCTTTTTCATCTCAAAACCTGCAAAAAATGGTGAATATATAATTAAAGAGAATTTAATTTTATTTGTTTTCTGAAGAATAATATCAATGTTTTTTATTCATTGAAAAACAAATAAAATTGATAAACAAAAACTGAAATTATTTATAACTCAACTTCATATATCACACACAAAAAACATACCAGAAATGAAAATACTTTCCTATACACCATGACATTATTTACTGAATAGATATAATGTCAAATACATTTGTCATTCAGATCTCCACATATCTCAGGTATCACACATACTATATATATATCACTTACTTTCTTTTTGTGTTGGTATTTCTGCATACCAAATGTCTTATATAATTATTTCTAACACTAGAATTACCAATGAATATGTGGATATATATGAGCTCAGCATTTTATATATGCACTGAATACAGGAATGTGGAGATATCAATTATTACTGTGAACATATGAAACATTACTCCATTGTTAGTAATGGTCAATGTTCAAGCCATGATAAAAATCAAGAAACTTATTATTGCCGACTACAGAGAAAATTTTTATATTTCAACCCTGGAGAAAAGGCAATACCAAAAATACTTGCTTTCCTTATGGCTATAACCTCCAAGAATTTAAATGCAAAGTCAATTCCCACTTCTTATCCACTTAACTCTAGCTCTTTCCACATCACCCCATATATTTTGTTTTTTTCCTTTCTCTCTACCTTCATAACTGTCTTTTCTCCTGTGTTCATATCCTTCTCTTGCCCTTTTTCTTTCTCCCCCTGTAGCTGGTTTGTCTTTGTCTTCACTCTTTTCCTGTCTAAAACTTTAACTCTCTTATGTTACCCCCTGCACATCAGTAGTGGTACCACATTGCTTGGGGTGAAATGATTAAAAAAAATGGTACATAATGAAGAAAATTATTAAATACAGAAACTAGTATGAAATACATAATATTTTTTAAAAAACTGGGGTGGCCTAATAATTATGGCTGCTAGTGTATGTATATATATATATATATATTAGTTTTATATATATATTATGGTACAAAGAGCTTGTCACTTTAATTGAGCAGATTCATGCAGACTTTGAAGTTTTGAGAGGACACCATTATGATGTTTTCATTTGTCAGGGATGTTTGCAATTAGCCCTGGTGAGTGAGAATATCATAACAATTTAAAATTATGAGATCATAATAGTATAAAATGATGAGGGCAAAAAGTTTTTAAATTCTGGAAGACATTCTAACACAAAACAAACAACTAACAATCTTTCTTGAGAGGAGGTTGTATATTGAAGTGTGTATAAAAAAAAGATGATAGCAAGTATAAATTCTGTTTGACCGTTACAGTTAATGTCACTTTTAACTGATTTAAATTTTAATTCCAGCAATCTAAAAGTGATAGAATGTGTCAAACAAATGCTGATTATTCACAATTCTTGGTAATAACTGTAGTGACAGTTGAAAGTACTTGAATGTATAAAAATGAACTATAGACATTTTACCATTCTTCATCACTTCAAGCAGAATTTGGAAAAACTATATAAAAATTTAAATAGACAGAACTTGTCATTGTTATTTAAATAAATCTTGTTTGGATGAATTCTTACTGTCTGACTACACCTTCCTTATTTTGTTAAATTTGTGTATTACCACATCTGTTAAGTGTGTCTGGATATAAATATCTGTATGATTGAACATTTCCAGTAAATTTTATAGGTTGTAATATATATGCATATAGGTACTTACATGTACTGTAACAAGCTTGTTTTATTAAATCAATTATGACTGAGTAGTGAGTTCAAACTTCACAGGGTGCTCCATACTTTTGGCCTTGTTCCACATCTATTATGCTATATTTAATCCATTAATTCCTTAGAAATTACTTTGTTTATGATTCATGAAAATAAAAATGTTAGCAGACAAGAACCTCAAAAGATGTACATGTTTTATACAAGGGCAGTCAGTTAAGGGCAATATGTGATACATATTTGGACGATCATGTCTTGAAAGAGATATGACTGACTGGGCAGAATATTTTCCTGCAGTAGGTTGCCATTACTTTCTGAGGTAGACTGGTTGTCAACTAAAGCTATAAAACCCAATCTGTTCTGCTATTTAGCCCATAGCTGGAGAGGGAAGAGATGGATTAATACCTTTCCCAAGAGAAGGTAAATGTACTTTGCTTGATTGTGGAAGTCTACTGTGTCTGAGTGGTGTAAAAGCAATGACAAGCTATATGGTGATTTCCTGTAGGAAAGAGAGGCAGTTTCAAACTCTGCCAGGAAGCACATACTTTTTATTATGACTCTCAAATGCACAGGCTGGTCAGCATATATTTACACTATTTAAAAAAGTCGGTGTCTCTACTAAAGCACATGTATCAAGTAAATATAACACTTAAAGTAAGAAAAAATACATATATACATATTAAGCAACTAAATGACAAATTGAAAACATTCATTTCAACTTCTAAAATGACTTCATCAGACTGAGAGATGAAACATGTTAGACAAAATATTTTCATTTCGTAATTCAGTTGCCAAACATTGTTCTGATATTCCCACCAATGTAACATAGATTCCTGTCTGTCTTTTCAACTAATGTTTTCATGGCAACTGTTCTGATGAGCTGTTCTCCTTAATACCTTGTCTGCATGAATTTGTGTACCACTAGCTTAGCCTTTCCCAATGGTATCTGCACATAAGTGAATGCAATGAATCATGTTTCTTTTGTTTCATTCACTTATGCACAAATACACTTGGGAAAGGTATTAATCCAACTTTTCTCCCTCCAGTTGTGGATTAAATAGTAGCACTGGGTTCTATAGCTTTGGTTAGCAACCAGTCTACTGCAGAAAGTAATAGGTGGTGGGCTTATCTTGTTTGTAATTTTTAGTATATCAAAAGCCAAGCTAATATCATTTTAGCATCACCAAGCAGAACCTGAGTTTTCTCCACACCTAGTTGCATTATCAAAGAGATTTCATGCTTTGAACATCTATTAGAAATTAAGTTTACTCCAGACCTCATGCAAACACTCTAAAGAAAGATCTCTAATGTAACCATTCCTGACCTAGTATCCTTACTTCAGTCACTTTCTGTTGTGGCATGTTAGGTCCAGGAAGAAAGACATGAAAAGAAGAAGGTATGTTGAGACAGTGTATTGGAATAACAGAACATATATACAAGATAAGAATGTTATTATTCAGCAGATAGAAGTGTTCATCCAAACTGTCAAGTTACACTGCGTCTCGACTACCTCCTTTAGGAAGTCTTGCAGGTTAGTATTTATGAAGGAGGAAGAATTCATTCCAATGTAGATAGGGCACCATAATACTTTCCCACCGATGTGATGTAGATTTCTGTCTGTCTTTTCTATTAAAACTTTCATAGCAATTGTTATGATGAACTGTTCTCCTTAATGCCTCATCTACACAAATTTAAACATAATAGGTTGGTAAATAGTACTCATCTTTTTACTGTTGAAACAGCGAGATGTAACCGTAAGTTCTATTCTAATAGTTGCTTTTCTTACAGTTCAAATAAAAATTATGGCTACTGCCAAAATACGGACAGTAGTTAAAGCAATATTATTGGGTTTGTTTTCAATGACATGTCTCTTCAGGCCAATCATGACTCCTACAACTTTTTATCTATGCGATCTACGGTTAGTTGTTAGGATGATACATTCATCATTACAACAGAAATTACTTATGAATCTACTTAATATATATATATATATATATATATATATATATATATATATATATTCTAATTTGGAAGGCAAGCCGATTATGCTACCTTAGTTTCTACCTTTTGATATCTTCAGTTGTTTTATACTAACTGATCATTTAACACTTCTTAAAGCAAAAGGTTGTTAAATGTAAGGCCCTAAGTAAAATATGTTTTAGGATCATACAAACCCAGATTAAAATGTTTACAATTCTTGATTAGCTACTCCCTTTATTTCAAAATTCTGGTCACGCATTCTGGAAGTTCCTGTCATGCGTTCAGAAAAGCATTAGATGATCAATTATTATAAAATACCTGAAGATACCAAAAAGTTGAAACCAAGGTAACATAATTAGCTGACCTTCCAAATTAGAATATTTAAAAAGTTCTAAATTAAATATGCATTGAGCACATTTTATACAACTCATTACTGGTCTAATTTGACTCTGACCAATAACTGGCTAATAATTATATATATATATATATATATATATATGAATTTTTATTTGTTTAACATTATTATTTTTAATAGATATTCATATTTGAGTAGAAAGTCTGTTTTATTTTATATAATTTTCTCTCTCTCATTCCATGCACCAATGGCTTAGGGAGTAGAGACTCTAACTAACACCAAACTGGTCGAGTTTTGATCCTCACTGAAAGCAAGTGGATGTGTCTAGCCACACTGATGAGCTGTGAAACAGGCTTGTATGTGGATGACTAATATATTATGCTCTCAATACAATTGAGCTCTCTAGAGAGGAATATTTTAAAACAGTTACCACTTCTGTGGTTTACACGTTACCCTTCAGTATGAATGGAGTTCTCTTGGTGATTGGCATGTATATATGTATAACACACTAAAATTCCCCCTCACTTATTCCATGTGCCCATTTTCCAACAGGAATTGAACCTGCATACTTCCAACACTGGGAGATGCCACCTTTAGACCAGACATGTCTTATCAGTAGACAACGAAAGATTTCATAGTATAATGGTTAAATTGTATCTTGTCTACCATGAAATCTTTTATAGTCTAGTGGTAAGACACATCTGGTCTAAAGACAGCATTTCCCTGGTGTTAGGAGTATGCAGGTTTGATTCCTGATGGAAGATATATATTTTCCAAACAATTTCACAAATGATTAAGGCCAGTGAAAATGTTCTCTTTAATTATATATATATATATATAATAAAACAGACTTCCCCTCAAATATGAGTATTCATTAAAAAATAATAATGCTAAACAAATAAAAATTCAAACATGTTGGTTGTTGCCAGTTTTATAAATTTGTGTAAAATTCTGTAACATATATATATATATATATATATATATATATATA
Source organism: Ascarosepion bandense (assembly GCA_037127315.1). Lineage (NCBI taxonomy): Eukaryota > Metazoa > Mollusca > Cephalopoda > Sepiida > Sepiidae > Ascarosepion > Ascarosepion bandense. The sequence continues at coordinate 116,995 of JBBBDQ010002085.1, forward strand.
TATATATTATTATTATTATTATACTTTAGAACATATATTTATTATTATACTTTAGAACATGTAGTTTGTACATATTCTAAAGTGCAATAATAAACATTCATTGCTCTATTTTTATATTGAGCACTGTTTTAAATTAATGTTTTGAACATTGCAATTATTTTCTTTGTTCCTTAGTCATTTGTATATATATATATATATATATATATATATATATATATATGTGCTAGACTCACCTGTAATTTTTAATATATGAGAGTGAATTCTTAGAACCAACAGCCACACTACCCACACATGATTTGATTATAGTGGTGAAGGCTTGTGCAAAACCAATCACGCTTTTTGGGAAAATTCAAATATAAAGAAGTGGTGCACAGTATGCCACAATGTACCCAAATGACACTCTGCGGGTTTTGAATTTAGAGTTGTTCTTCTCCTAAAACATTCACCACAGGTCTATTCTGGTATTTAGTCATAACGCCGAGTGCGAGGGAAAAAAGATGAATTCATACCTTTTTCACACAAGTGAATGTAATGAAATCGACTGGAATTCAAACTCGGTTCTCTGATTCCTATATCTGATTATTCCATCATCTCACTCACTTACTCTCTCTCTCTCTCTCTTTATATATATATATATGTGTTGTGTAAATTGTAGCCATTTTATATTTTCAATTTTGTATATGTATTGCTTATTTTTTCTTTTGTGAGAAAAAATGCACAATGACACAATTCACTCCACCAGAAATTTGGAAATCGCATGCTGTACTGCTTAGCATTCATGCTGGAAGCTCCAATATGAACATTTCAGAGTGTTTGGGTATCAATGTGAGGACATTTCAGAGTGTTTGGGTATCAATGTGAGGACATTTCAGAGTGTTTGGGTATCAATCTGACGACATTTCAGAGTATTTGGGTATCAATGTAAAGACATTTCAGAGTGTTTGGGTATCAGACTTTTCAGAGGACAATGCAGAGGATTCGGAATAAGTTGTATGATATATTCAGTTAACATCATGGTGTTTGAAGCAATCACTAGTAATGGCAACATTATGCCTCCATTCATTTTCTCACAGAACCTCAGATTCAACACAGAGTCAAGAGGGTGGCTGCTGGAAGACACTATATCTGGCAACAGGACTCTTTACCTGTCACACAAACAAGAAAACCCAGTTATAACTGTCAGAAAGTTTTTTGCAACCACATCACTCCTTATTGACTACTGAACTTTCCAGACTGCAGCCCCCTTGATTGCTATGTGTGGGGCACAGTTGACCAAGAAAACTCCTTGTAACACCAAAAATGAACTGAAGGCAAAGATTATGGCAGCATTCACCAACTTAAGCAATGAGACCATTCAGAAGAGATGTCAGAAATTCTGAAGTCGTCTGGAGCTGATTTGGAGCCAATGGGGATTTTTGTTGAATAGATTTACTATTTACTTCTTCAAGATATTTTTGTACAGTTTATATGTGTTAAAATGAGATGTCAGTGTTATTTTCACTTTTGTGTAATTTAGACGACAATTCATCCATCACAGCATATATATTTATAAATGAAATAGATACTGCAGTTGCTTCCTTTTTGCATTCTGCCTGGGGATTTCAGTTCATTGAGCTCCTGCCAGAGAATAGGAATTACCTCAGTGCTCTAGGGCAGAAACGTCTTGACTTAAAAATTCTCCACTGAAGAGCTTCTCAGGGGAGTGAATTCTTTGTGACAAAGCAAGCTTTCCACAGCCAAAGGTGAAGAAAATAATGGCACTGCCTTCTAGAATTGATGCATGTAGGAAACAATATACCAAATATATCTTTGTTCCAATCAAAAGAAATTGGTTTATCAGTAACTCATCTCATATCTGAGTATGCTTGTCTACTAGGGCAATTAGCCAATCATCATTGCAGATGCCTGCTCAGGTATATTTATGTTTGTTCAAACACTCAGAGTTGAACTATGGTATGCTGAGTAGACCGTAGTTAAAGTTTGTAGGAGAGAGTGCATAATCTGGAGTGATCAAAAGTCTGAACAAAGCCAGTTCCCTGAAACCCTCGGTCATGATGACATTTGACTAATACAACCATCAACAGATCTCAAATAGTTCTATCTATCTATCACAACGCGTGGGTCAACCGGTGCTTTGATTTTCAGAGGTGCTGCATGCTAGAAATTCTTCCCCTATACTAATAACATCAAGAAGTTCTCTTCATGTCAATTTGAACATGATGAGATTTGAACCTAGATTGCAAGGTTAGAAAGCAAATGTTTTAACCACTCAGCTACATGTGTCCATTATATACTAACGTAAATTATTTAGTACATCAATAGTCATCATAAGGAAATGTTTGATAGTTTAACAGTTATTGTCATAGAAAAGTGAAATTGGAATGTTCCAATTTTGACTGAAACTGACAAATTGCCAAATTATAATTTTGTTTTATGGTAATAGTGTGATCAGATAAACATTCAGCAACAACGTTACTGTCAGTTGAAATTTATAAAATCTTTCTATTACAACAGTTCTTCAGAAAAATAAATTTTTCTAGTTCAATAACTGTTATCTCTATTTCCAGTACTGAGAGAAGCTTCCTTTCTAACCTTTTGTTCAAAGTCGTGTGGAATGACAACATCTTGATTATCAGGAAGAGACAATTCAACACTGCTGTCAGTTTAGTCAACTGAGCACTGGGATAATTCTGGACCAAGAGAACTCAGTACCAAAAAAGCATGACTTTTTATAATCAAATAAAAATTATTTATTAAGGATTAAAATCGTAATTAATGAAGATTTTTTAAAAATTATTTTTAATAAAGTAAATTATAAAGAAATTTATTTCTTAAGTAAGTAAAAATATTAACTAATTAAGATTTTAATCTTTAATAAATTACTTTTGTTTGGTTATAAAAAAAGTTAGGTTTTTCTGGTGCTGAGTTATCTCAGTCCTGAGTTGTCCCGGTGTTCAGTCGGCAGTGTTGAGTTGTCCTGCATCCTATTCATTATAGCATTATTTTTTCTGAGTTATATGTCATATCAATTTTAGTTGTTACAAGTGATGTGGTTTCTGCTATTAGGTAAAGCTCTTTGTCATTCAGTAGTGAACATCTACAAGATCTAATGAAGAACTTTCTTCTTTAAGAATGAATAGTTTAATAGTTCAGCTCAATAGCTTTTGTAAATTTGGGTTGAATTTTTCTCCCTACCAAGCATATAGTCCAGAATATTTTATACTATTTGTCACCCAATACAAGGCCCAAAAGCCACTCAAGGTAGAGGGCTACCAAATAAGGTAGTTGTAAGAACATAAACAGAAAAAGTAAGGAATGCATGTCATGAAGATAAATAGCGTAGATAACAGTTGAATCTTGACTTAAAGAGGTTAAAATTGTAGTTATTGGGAAAGCCTCCTTCCTGGAGTCTTTTTCACAGAGTAATAGTTCTTAATAAGCTGTATAAGTGGAACCTCCTTACCACTCGAATAGGAAGTAAATCAGCATGTCAACCCTGTATATGTCATATAGTGAGTCTGTTCTAACAGAACTAAGGAATATAGCCTGTTTGAATGTCTTCCATGAAAATACCAATCGAGTAGTGAGAACTTAGCAGCATCTTTCAACTTTGACCTGCTTGGATTGATGAAAGATGTACAATATGGATCATATTTTCCTAACAATTAAATTGTCATTGCTGCTTGTAAAATTGGGGTATTTCCACTAGTGTAAGATTTTATGTACAGGGTATACAAGATCAGAATGAGAATCAGTCTTGAATTCCAGTTGAATTCGTTGAATTCATTATGTGAAAATACCCTTGGGATAGTTATTAATCCATCTCTTCTCTTTTCCCTCAAGCTATGGGTTGAATTAGCAGGACAGATTGGGTTCTATAGCCTTGGTTGGCAACCAATCTACCACAGAAAAAATGTCAACCTAATGCAGAAAAATCTTCTGCTTAGTGAGTCATGGATCAAAAGAGATATAATCTGCCAAATGTGTATTATATATGACATTTAACTGACTGATACCAGTTCTTGTTCATCACCAGCAAAAATATATAGTCAATTATGATAGTTGTGCCAGTGATGTGCAGAGGTTTGGTGATGCCCAGAGCCAAATCTTTAATTGTATACCCTTAAGACTCAAGTAATGGGAGATAATCTGGTTTTGCTTATCAAAATATGGATTCACATTCATACCAGGTGGTGAGACTGTAAACACTTGTGCAACAATGTTAACAGAGACAATTTAAAAACTAAATTTTTATGTCACTCTTTAATTGGCTGGCCTCCTGATATGGATTCCCATGGTTGTTGCAGCCCCTGCCTCAACTTCTGCACGCTACTGGCTGTGTGGGAAATCGTGTTTTGTAACTGAAAGTTTGCTTTATCCAATAGCATTATGCAACTCCCCAGATAAGAAGCTAGGTAGCATAATTTTACAATTGAAATTACTAAATGTAACTCTATTTGACTATATTTCTGTGATGAGGTAGTATTTACAGTATTTACATTATTCAGACTATTGTCCTCATCTTTGTTGCCACTTGTACGACGTTTCTGGATCTAGGAATTTTAAACCGAACCCTTTATTACAATCACTGGAGTATAGGAACTCCATTCCTTGAGTAGTAGTGCCTATTTTGGAAATCATGAGTTATCTCCCTCTAATCATTTAAGTTAATTGTTCATCACTGCTGTAGCCTGGTATTGAACTCACAACTCTTTGGATCAAGTCACAGGAACTAACCTATATATATATCCACTGGGCCATGTGTCCTTAAGAGTTGTGAGTTCAATACCAGGCTACAGCAATGGTGAACAAGTAACTTACAGTGTTAGAGGGAGATAACTTTTGACTTTCAAAAGAGGCACTACTATGCAAGGAATGGAGTTCATATATCCCAGTGGTTGTAATAAAGGATTTGGTTTGAAATTCCTAGCACCTGAAGAAGACCGGAGCGTACAATGGCTGAAACATTCTACAAATGGCATGAGGACAATAATTTGAATAATGTAAATACTGTAACTCTATTCCTTTGCACTTTTGGAACTTTGGAACTCTCTTCCAGCGCTTTGCTTTTATCTCAACAACAATTTACAAAAATTCAAATGCAATGTTATCATTTGAATATTGTTCTTTTTGTTTGTCTTTTCTTTTCAATAAATCCTTGTATCTTAATGACTTTATCACGATGCTTGGAGTGAAATGGTTAAAAAAGTAAAAATAGCTAATACAAAAGGTGCAGAGGTTGAAAAAATACAGCAAACATGCAGTTGATAATCTCAAACAAATCAAAATAATACCAAGTCAGAAAACATGCTCTTTGGCAGGATGTATAAAATTTACACAGAGAACAGTTATAAGAGATAAAGAGAAATTAAATACAGTAAAGATGAAACAAAAAAACAAATTATCTTGTGGTTTTCATGGAAACAAATAAAATGCATTACTTTCAGAGCATCCTCATATAACAACTCGATTCTCAAAATAATACTTTCTTTAAATCTTAGCCACTGGAAATTCTGATCTTCCTGACTTTCAATACATTTCTATTGTGAAATCATTAGCAATATGTTTACATGATACATATAATAGTTTTAAGTTTAAAAACAAAATAGAAAATACAAAAGACAGCTGAAATCTTTGGACATATGATAAGGAAAGAGAGCTTGGAGAATCTAACATGCACAGGACATACCAAAATCAAGAGAAACGAGAGGAAACAAGTAACCTACTTAGTTTGCTTGAATGAATGACAGAATAAGTGCCAAGATGAATGGTAATGATCAGCTGTTACTTAGAATAAGAAAAGACAGGAAATTGTGGAGAGCCATAATCACCTACATCCTGAATAGACACAGTATATAAAAGAAAAAATTTCTTCCTTCTTGACTGTCAATGCATTTTTTCAACAAATTCATTAGCATTATATTTACATTATAATAATTAAATTAATTAATAATAATAATAATGAATTAATACATAATAATAATTAATTAATAATTAAAGAAGAAATTCATATAGACTTTTCTCAAATGATTCCAAGGCAAATCCTCATCCAATCCTACAGAATAAGTTGAAAGTAAAAGATTTACGTTTTTTGTACATGTGTCTTCCATGTCAGGATTTGCATTGTGGTGCAGTGGATATCAGCTCGGAACAAGAAATTGGGAAGCCGAGTTCGAATTCCAGTTAAATTCCTTGCATTCAGTAACGCACAATTACTCTTGGGAAAGATATTAATTTGTCCCTTCTCTCCAGTTATGAGTTAAATAATAAAACAGATTGGGTTCGTTAGCCTTGACTGGCTACCGCAGAAACCTATTGTGAGATAATCTTCTGTCCAGTCAGTCATGTCTCTTTCGAGACATGATCACCCAAAGTGTGTATCACATATGGCACTAAACTGACTGACTTCCATGTTGACAATGATAGAGAATTCCAACAAAGATTTGAAGAAATTTAACAAATGGAAAATGCTTCATTGAAACTAGATTTGATTAAGCTTTTCGCCATTCAAGGCTTCATCATATCCCAAAACAAAAGAGTGTAGGTATTACTATAGCATGAGGTCTACCTCAATATATCATCTACCCAGGTGTAGAGCGGAGGTCTACCATGCCCCTCTTCTTACATGGTCATCAGATCAGGTGGGGTCTAACATGAATATTTATATCTGTCTTACATTTGAACAATCGTGGTTGGATGCTAAAATGATGATTCTCAATAAAATGTGAGGTATTTGTCGTCAGCTGTTTCAGTCATATCTTGATCATTTTTACTAGAAGATGAGGAGAAAAAGGTAGATCTCAGGCTATAGTAGCACCAAAGTGTGTGTATATATATAAACTTATTTATAAATGGAACTTTGTCTGTGTGTGTGTGTATGTCTGTGTGTGTCTGTGTGTGTGTGTGTGTGTGTGTGTGTCCGTTACCTATAGACTCTGAAATGGCTGAACCGATTTTCTTGAAAATTTACACAGTTGTACTATAAGCATCTGCGAATGTTCTTAGCTAGGTTTTGTGTCAAGGTACCCCTGATAAATATTGAAAATTGATAATTGAAAAAATTGGGTTATAGAAGGAATGGTCCGATTTTGATCAAATTTGATACACTCATAAACAAAGATATAAGAAACGATATTCAGAAGTTTCAAGGGTGCAATTCTTACAATAGTGCAGAAAATTGATAATATATATATATATATATAAAAGGCAAGATGTTTGTTTGTATGTCTGTTTATCTGCCTGTATGTCTGTATTTTTTTCAGCCCTTTTATTTTAGTTTTTGCTTTGGGTTTGGCTCTAAGTAGGTATAATTGTAGTTCTTAGTCTCAGCCATAATACCATTTACTCAAAGGATTTATTTAGCCTTCAAAATTCAGTTTATGACAAAAAAACTTATTTGATATCGATACCAGGAAATCAAAATTTGACTTACATCCATTCATTTTTCTTTCAGTCTACGGTTTTGCTTTAACTGGAAACAACTATTGCTTTTTAGTCTTTCGTGTCAACGTCCAAAGAGTCTGAGCTCCAGGACAATGGATTAGTTTTATAGCTTTCATTACACCCAATCAATGCCAGACTATACTGTTAGTATATAATTAAATTTGTTTTTTATTTAAAATTAATATAGTTTACATTGTGACAGAAATTCCTATGTTTCGAGATTTTACTTCATCATCAGGCAATGTTAGTTCATTGTTGTGGAAATGATTTTCATTTTAATATATGAAACAATACATTTGTTATTTATGGATGTGGGAAGACAGAAAAATTTTCTGTGTGTTCAATTTAACTAATCAAATTGGAGATCAACTTTAAATTTTGAAAATATAGGTTATATTAAATGGTTCTCTTCACCTGGATATATATATATATATATATATATATATATATATATATATATAATGAATCATAGTACATTTTCCTGAGCTGGTGTTTTTTGTGATTAAAGAAGAAATTCATGAAAACTTTTCTGAAGTGAATCCAATGCAAATTCTCATCTAATCTTTCAGATCGGATTGAATGTAAAAAGAATTCTTCTATGTGTTTTTCATGTCAACAATATGTGTTCAAAATAAGATACAGAGTCCCAACAAAGTTTCAAAGAAATTTGACAGATGGAAAACTTTTCATTGAAACTATATTTGATTACACATTTTGCCTTTCAAGGTTTTATCACACCATTAAAGATTGAATGAGGATTTTTCTTGGATTTATTTCAGAAAGAGGCTCTATAAATTTCTTGCTTTTGTGACATCCTGAAAGTGAGATGAGGATTTACCTTTAATTTGATACAAAAAGCTGGAAACAACTTTTGACTGTATGAAGAATTATAAAGAAAAGATTCAGAATAAAAATAAACAGCTTTTTTTAAAAGTCACTCATTTTCTTTCTTCTTTAATCATGAAAAATGGCAGCTTAGAAGAAAAAAATTCATAATTTAAGAGTACACACAAAAAATACACAAACCCATTTCTTTCTTTTGTTTTTGGATCTGATGAAACCTTGAAGGCAAAATGCATAATCAAATCTATATTCAATTAAATATTTCTCATTTCTCACATTATAATATATTTAATAATCATGATGTCACTGTTGGTATTTCCAATTACTTATGTCAAACTAATGATCTAAATCTGGTACCTAACCATCAGTGCTTTCAACTATTGCAGGATCACTTGATAACATATCTGGTTGATCTAGTTACAAACATGTGACAATATCTGCTGAAGGAAAGTGTGGGTGAGGAAACAATTAAGTAAACTGCTTTCTCATTACTGTCTTACCTACCTGCAAAAAGCTGATATATTCATTTGCAACCTTACCTGGAGTTGACAATCACAAGCACATTTTATCTTGAGAATTATTGATTATTAGACAATGAAAGACACAATGCATTCTTAGCTCTTGAAAATATTGAATACATTTTATAGATGATTTCAAATGACTTTCCTTCTTCATTTCTTTCTTTTTATTTTCTTTGACTTTTTCTTTTTCTTTCTGTTTTTCTATTACTTTCTCCATTTTTCTTTCTCTCTTTCACTCTAATTTTTCATTTTCTATGATTTTCTCCCTTTCTTTCTTTCATATGACTTTCTCTTAATTTTCTATGACGTTTTTCCTTTTCTTTCTTTCATTTTCTATGACTCTCTCTCTCATTTTTCTTTCTTTTTTTTCTATTACTATCTCTCTTTCATTTTAATTTTGTATGACTTTCTTCCTTTCTTTCTTTCTTTCTTTCATTTTCTGACTTTCTCTCTCTCTTTTCCTTTTCTATTACTTTCTCTCTCTCTTTTAATTTTCTATGACATTTTCCCTTTCTTTCTTTCATTTTTATGACTTTCTCTCTCTCTTAATTTTCTCTGACTTTTTCCTTCTTTCTTTCATTTTCTATGACTTTCTCTCTCTCTTTTCATTTTCTATGACTTTCTCCTTTTCTTTCTTTCATTTTCTATGACTTTCTCTCTCTCTTAATTTTCTATGACTTTCTCCTTTTCTTTCTTTCATTTTCTATGATTTTCTCTCTCTCTCTTTTAATTTTCTATGACTTTTCCCTTTCTTTCTTTCATTTTCTATGACTTTCTCTCTCTCTTTTCATTTTCTATGACTTTCTCCTTTTCTTTCTTTCATTTTCTATGACTTTCTCTCTCTCATTTCATTTTCTATGACTTTTTCCCTTTCTTTCTTTCATTATCTATGACTTCTTCCTTTTCTTTCTTTCTTTTCATTTTCTATGACTTTCTCCCGTTTTACCTTTTAACTTTTTTAACTTCCTTTTCATTTTCTATCATATTCTCACTTTCTTTCTGTTAACTTTCAATGATTTTCACACTTTCTCTCTATCTTTTCATTTTCTTTGACTTTCTCCATTTATTTTTATTTTTCATTTTCCATTACTTCCTACCTTTCTTTTCTTTCATTTTCATTTTTTGTGACTTTCTTTCTTTCTTTCATTTTTATGACTTCCTCAATTTCTGTCTTTTCATTTTCTGACTTTCTCCTTTCTTTTTTTCTTTTCATTTTTCATTATTTTCTTCATTTCTTTCTTTCTTTTTATTTTTTATGACTTTCTCCTTTTTTTATTTCTATTCATTTTCTATAACTTTCTCTCTTTCTTTTTATCTTTTAATTTTCTATAACTTTTTCTTTCTATATTTTAATGAGATTCTACCTTTCTTTCTTCCTTTCTTTCTTTCTTTTCATTTTCTATTACTTCTTTCTTTCTTTTTTATTTTTTTCTTCTTTTCTTTTGATTTTTTCCTTTTCTGACTTTTTTCTTTTCTTTTTATTTTCTATACTTTTTCTTTCCCTTGCCTTTTTTTTTCAATTTTCTATGTTTTTCATTCTTTCTTTCTGTTCTCGTGTTTCTTCCTTTCTTTTCAATGTCCTTTTATTTTTTTCTTCTTTTCATGTGACCTTTCTTTCTCTTTCCCATGTCATATATATTCTTCATATTCCGTTTTTAAAATTTTATTCTCTACTTCATCTTCTTTCTTCTTTTTTATTTAATTTCTCTTTCTTTCTCTCCCTTTGTTACTCATTATCCTTGATTATCTTTACCTTTTCTTTCCTTTTTACTTTTTCAATTTTCTTTCCTTTTGGTTTTAAATACTAGAACGGCTGTCTTTTTCATGCTCACACATAAATCACTGAGAAAATTCCCAGAAAGCATTTCATAATGACGCATACAGTTGAGCTAATCTACTACAAGCTTAATTAGACATTTCTCAACAGATTTCCTTTGCAAAGATATAACACACCGGGCATATAGTACACAATGATAGGTACTCAAAGTTTCATTTATCTTGTAAGTGTGAAGATAACACCATGCCTCTTTTAACCCCAGCCTGTTAGAGAAATTTAAGACACACGCACGCACGCACGCACGCAGGCACGCACACCTGTCTCTAAAGGCAAGTAGCGCATGTTCCCCATTTAGGCATGGAAGATGAAAGACCTGCATGGTTTTTCTCAGAAAAACAGTAATGCTGCATATCAATTACTACCAGCCGTTACACAGAAGATTGAAATAAAATAATAAAAAAGAAGAAAATAAATAAAGAAATAAATGATAACAAAAACGAGCAAACAAAACAGCACAATAAGTTCTCTACACGGTATTGTTGAGTGAATGGAAATAGCTTTTCTTTCTTTTCTTTTTCTTTTTTTTCATTGAGAAACACGTTTTATTGCACAACTGGGACATGTGCACGTGACCCAGTGCAGGTGGGTCGATTTTCTTTTTTCTTTCTTTCTCCCCTTTTTTTTTATTCCCTTTTTTTTTTTTTTTTGTTTTTTTTTGTTTGCCTAGCTGACGATGAGCAAGGAAGTTGGCAGGTCAGCTATCACCTGCTTAACGAAGCCAGCTTAACTCACTGTTTATGTATCTAGGATATTGTGGGGTTGGACTTTCTTTTTTTATTTTTTTTTTTAATTTTAAGCCAACATGTGAAATCATTCATTCACTCTTAAAGATTATATAGTGATGTTGCTAATGCTGACATGGGTCAAAAATGAAATGATATTCACGATTATATTTTAACACATTTTTGGGTTTGAACCTACAGTTTCTGTATTTTTTGTAAATCATTCATAGACCATATCCCCACGGCAACAGGACCTCATTTCAATTTATGTTTTGCAGTAACAAAGGACATTCCTTAAAAAAATATATATATCAGGAAGAAAAGATTGTCAGTTCTCAGGAATTATTGCAAATGTTACTGATAGAATAGTTTTATTATTTATTTTTATATATACACATTGTGACTTAAGTTTACTATAGAAATAATACACTGAAAATCAGTATAAGATGATCGTTACTGAGAAGGAATTAAATGTTACTAACAAAATAGGACTATTATAATGGACTCTCCCATCGAATTTGATATATGAGGATCTGACAGCCTAATTGCTTCAGTTATGAAACCAAGGTAAACTGCCAGAAGACTCACGCAAATGATTTGATTAAAGTGGTGAAAGCTTGTGAAGAACCATTCACACTTTTCAGAATTATTGATACACTCACATATAAATGCCACAGATGAAGAAGACAACAGATCTCAGGGTTTCAATTATCCCACAACAGGTTGCTAGCCAAGGCTATAAAACCCAATTTGTCCTGTTATTTAACCCATAACTGGATGGAAGGAATGGACTAATACCTTTCCCAAGGGTATTAGCACATAAGTGAATGCAGGGAATTCAACTGTAATTTGAACTCAGCTTCCCAATTTCTTGTTCTGAGTCAATACCCACTGCACTACAACGTACATCCTATATATATATATATGCTCTACTTTTGTATTGAGCACTTTTTTCTAACTGTGGAATATACTTCAATTAGTATTAACCACTTATTATTATTATTATTATTATTATTATTATATATGTGTGTGGAGAAAATGATGATATAGTGGAAAAAAATTTCTTGCAACACATTTCATCCTTAAGGACTTCATCAGTGTTTTTTTTTATATTGGTGCGACTACAAATGCACACAAATGATGGATGCTGGGAACTTTATAATTAGAATTTACAAGCATTTTTATTTTATTTCATTTAGATTCTTTGACTTTTTGTTTTCATCAGCTAGATAAAAAAAAATTATATAAATTTAGAAATTTAAAATTGTTTCACTGTTTTGACCTCTTTTGTATTTAAAAAAGTAAATAGTAATTTTGAAGTACTTTTGTACAATAAAAATCTTTCAAGTACAACTGTTGCCTTTTTTTTTCTAAAATTTTGTCTTCAAAATATGGGTGAATCACATACACTGAAAAATATGGCATATATTTTGCAATTAAAACCACAATGAAACATAAATGAGGAAATTTAAGTTATTTCAATACTTGTAAAATTAAAGAAATAAAATGAGGATAACTGAAAATGAATTACATAAATGTTTTCCTTTTGTAGATTCATTTTTCTAAAATCAATTTTGATTTAAAAAATGAAAAAAAAAACCTTATTTAGCATCTCCTTATTATACTTTATTAAGATCCAACTTGATATCTGCAGTAAAACTGGGAAAAATCCATAGTGCCTTAAAGAATCAAGCCATTATCATAAGTTTTCCACTTACTTTTCTATTAAATATGCATCTTGTACCACATTTTTAATATTAGGAGTTGGGTGAAGATCCAATTTGTTACACATGACCTGTGTTTGTCTGTAACATCTATTTATAAAAATGCATAAGACAGATGTTTCAAAATTATAAGTGATAACAGATAATCAACTGTTATTTGGTCAGTAAATAATTTAAAAAGAATAAAATGTTTATTTATTAAAAATGAGGAAAAAACTGAAAAAAATACAGTAAACTGATGTCACTTACTATTAAACAGACATTGATATAAACTTTAGATTTTGGGAAACATAATTTCTGTAGGTTTAGGTAAGGTTTGAGAGATTTCTTTAATCAGTATAGAACTTGATTTTCTGAAATTTAATTATTCAGATATGAAAAGAAGAGAAAAACTAAAAATTCCCAGTTTAAAAAGAGAGAACAATAAAAGAACAGGAGTTATCAACAATAAAATAGAATTTAAATTTTAATGATTGATATTTCATTTAAATTTTTAAAGATCAAAGTTGACTGAAAAGCAAGAGGCCAAAAGAGAGTTTCACAAGTGAGAACTGGGAGAGAAGAAACTGTTAGCACAGAACTTAGGTTTACATCTAGCAATTTCAACTAAAATGATGGGACCTAGCTTCCCATTTAATATTGTGCTTAAATCTATAAAGTCGATATATTAAAGAGAAAAGTTAATCAGAACAATTACCATGAAAATATTTATAAAAAGGCACAGGAAACCTATGTTATGATGGTGAGAAAATGCCTGATCTGAGATGCCAGGTCAAGACCTATATCATTGCAGATTCTTCTTTGGGTTTTATCAAGAATCTCTAAATAGTAGAAGTACCAGACCAGAAGATGCAGCAATATTTACTGCATGGACAAGCTCTAAACATATAATGGCTATAGCATGTATAAGAAGGACATGACCATGAAAATAGTGGAGCTCACCAGGAATCTGTGCATGTATAGAGCTTAGCTCTGAAACTAGAAATACTGGAAGTGAACAAAAATTATATAATAAAAATATCACTAGAAAATTCAATTGAAAAAAGAAATTAAGAAATTTATGGAATTGCATAATATTTTGTTAATGTTTTGTTGAAATACCAGATTTTGCAGAAATATTTGCTTTTGCTGATATATTGCTGATGATGTGTGTTTTTGTTGATATCCAGGTAGTAGAATTTGCTTTTCTGCATGTATGCTATAGGACTTCATTGACCAATATGTACTGTATTTCTGGGGTTTTTTTGTTCTTTTTGCCTATTACCAGATGTACTTTGTTTACTAAGACTAGTAGATCCTTTTGTAGCTATTGTGAATTTACAAATGTTATACCCTGAAAAAAAACAACTCAAGCAAATTTCAATAAATGCATAATGAAATTTACTAAAATTCTTTTTTCCCAAAAATGTTTTGGTAATTAAACCGAATCTCACTTCCATTAAAAAAGTACCAGTAGTATAATTTGTACTAGTATGCCGTGTGTTTCTTCATAGTGAGAAAGTCACATAAAAGGTAAGGTCATCATTTTGATTTTTTTGGCTGTGATGCATGCATTTTTTTCATAAATATTCCATGCCAATGCATGAGTGTGTCCAATAGATTGGCAGCAAATAGGGTATATATATATAGACTAAAAAGTTATTGGTAGGTTTAAATTAGACCAGTAAACAGTTGTATTAGAATGTGCTCAATACATGTTTGAAGGAAAATAAAACTTTAACATGTAGGAATTTTAGATATTTAAGAATACAAATTTCCTGACAAAACTGAAAAGCTCAAAACCATTTAAGCATAACCAGCTGACTTTCCCAACTTATATATATATATGTGTGTGTGTGTGTGTGTGTGTGTGTGTGTGTGAATATTATGAAATTAACATAAATTAAAAGAAAGGTTTATTATTTATCTCAGCAAAGTATTAATAGATAAGAAAATATCCTTCGTAACAAAGAAAAGTTTGCTAAACTTCTCTACTGTATCAAATCTCCTGTATGGCATTGAATACTAGAAAACATCCCCATAGATGAAGAAGAGACTTGAAGGGACACAGATGCAGTTCTAATGATGAATCCTGCAAATACCATAAACTGAACATATTTTGAAAAAGAAATTTTAACTAAAAAGATTACTTAAAATCAGAAAAAAACAGTTGATATTTTCCGGGACACATAATGAGGAAAGAGCTTGAAGAATTTAACACTCACAGGACATATTGAAAGCTGAAAGGGTAGAGAGAAGCAGCATGTAAATTATCCAATGAGTTTATGTAAAGGGATAGCTGAATGATGAAAAAGCATGATGGTAAATGGTTAAAGGTTGACAAGAGCTAAAAGAGGGACTGTCCTTTAGGTATGTGTCACTTAAACAAAAAACATGAGTACATACTTTTGTATGAGAGCAATCTAAAGCTAACATATTCTTTATATTTGGGACAAGATGTTTGTGATACAGTCACACAATCCTATAATGTATGTGTTTATACATTTTCTTTTCCTTCTATGTATTGTGTCCCTTTATAGTTCTTCATCTTTTCACTATCTCTTGTAATCCTTGTTCTGACAACCATTTACGAAAGGTAGCATATGCACTGTTTTTCTCAGTCCCTCTTGCCTTCAACATGATCTGTAAGTGTTTGAGGATGGATGACAAGAGATGTTTATCAAAATGGCAAACAATAATCAACAAAAAATGAACTTCATGAAGCCATCTTCAGAAGCTGGAGCAACATCCCCCGCACCTTAATGGAAACGCTTATTTCTAGCATGCCCGACAGAATTTTTGAAGTCATCAAAAGCAGTGGAGGTAGAACTCATTATTAAATTTGGTTGTTGAATGTTTTCATACACTTTTCATACATGTTTTGTACAATTTCGTAGAATTTTTGTCTCTGGTCTTATAATTTTGATCATGTGTAAATCGCCTCATTTTATAAAAATGTAAATTTCTAAATAAAATGTTTGGAATATATATTTTTTTTTCCATAACCTTTTAGATTGTAGTATTGGTAACCTTAAGTGGGAGGAATTTAAAATCTATCTGTAAAAAAAAATATTTCTTTTTAAAGATTTTTAAGTGGTCTTAAAATTTTGATCAGGAGTGTATCTATATTGAATGGACTTTAGTTTTGAGAAGAAAGGACATGATCTGACATGATTAGAAGTCAAACAAATCAAGTATGCTCAAACCTTCAGTCACGATGACTTGTGATTTAATACTGGTACAACTATTGACTGAATTCTATCATCTACCCAGTTTCACTTACAAAGTTTTGATTAATCCATGGTATAATTTTCAAGCATTTTTCTACAGTATCAGATGCTATGATTGTCACTCTATGCCAAGAAATCAACCATGGTGAGATTAAAATTCAGAGCTCATGGTTGGACTACTAATATTCTAACCACTTGACCATGTACCAATATATATTAGTAACATACTATGTACTTACCTTTCTATATATGGTGTGCATTACCCCACCCACAAAAAAATTAACTAAAGCTCTAACCAATTTTAAAAATCGAGGATATAAAGGAATAATAAAAGAACCTTTCATCTGCATCACTTCTTTCTTTTCTTTTACCCACTTTTCTTTTCTTTTCTTTCCCGCTATCTTACTTTTTGTTCTTCACACCTTTTTCCATTTCCTCTTTACTCTTGTTTCCCCAGTTATGTTATCAGGTGCAATTTAACACTGAGGTGTTACTGGTGTGCACATATACTACACTGATCCCAGACAGTAGGCTTGATAGTGTCAATTTTAATAACTTGACTTGTGAGTGAACTCAGGAAGAGAAAACTGTTTATGCTTATGACAATTTCTAAAAAGAAAAGGATTAGTTTATTTTTGCAATAATGTTTACCTTGTACAAGTCTCAAGAGCCATTTAAGTCAGAGGGTTACAGATTAAAAGGCACCACCTCAAGTAAGAGGATAGAGCCACCAAAATTTTTTTTGTTTTTTTTTAATCGTTTTACCCCAAGGAAGGCAGTACTGCCACTGGTGCACAGGGGGCTACATAAGAGAAGAGTGAAAGTTTAAGCAAGGGGAGAGTTAAGAGAAAGATGAACCAGTTACTGGGGGTGTCAGAGAAAGAGTGGGAATACCAGTGTGAAGGCAGTTGCGAGGGTAAAGTGAGAAAGATAAAGAAAAAGAAAATACTTTAGAAGGTACTGGAAAACCAATCCTAAACAGGAAACAAGGGACAACTCCTGTTCAAAAGACGGGGGAAGTGTGTAAACTGAAATGATAAGTAAACCTATCTACTAGTCTCACTAGGTGTATTGTGTAACCACAGATGTCCCTCTAATAATGCACATTTAGATAATGCATTTTCACTTCTTCTTCTTCTATGTGCCCTGTCCTTTCAGGACGTAGATGATCAGGGCTTTCCATGTTTCCCTATCCCTGGTGGCTCTTAGTACATTTTCTCCTGTTACACCACACAACCCCTGTTCCATCATCTACCTGCTCAGGCCCTTCAAATATGTTATCCGCTGCTTTCCTCTGTCTCTTTTTCCTTCTATCTGACCTGTCAGTATCAGGTTCTCCAAGCTCTCCTTCCTCATTGCATGTCCCAGAAACTTCAGTTGTCTTTTCCTGATGCTCACTATTAATTTTCTTTTTGTTGCCATTTTCCCTTAGTGTGCTAAATTTTTTGCAACTGAACTATCGCCTGGTTCACACTCCACCCACGTCTATTGAACAGGTGAAGAGGCTCATCCCTTGTTCTCTGCTTAGGATGTGGTTTCCAGCTTTCTCGTTTCCAATCTTTTCACACTTTTGTTTTCCTTCTTTTTTTTTTTTCAATTGGAGTAGATAGACTAAACTATCATCTGGTTCACACTCCACCCACCTCTATTGAACAGGTTAAAAGGCTCATCTCTTGTTCCCTGTTTAGGATGTGGTTTCCGGCTTTCTCTTTTCCAATCTTCTCACTTTTCTTTTTTTTTTCTTTTGATTGGAGTAGATAGACTAAACTATTGCCCGGTTCACACTCCACCCACGTCTATTGAACAGGTGTAGAGGCTCATCCCGTGTTCCCTGTTTAGGATGTGGTTTCCAGCTTTCTTTTTTCCAATCTATTCATTCTTACGTAACCCCCTGCACACCAGTGGCCTTACCGGCTTGCTCGGGGTGATATGATTTAAAAAAAAACAAAAAAAAAAAAAAACATAATACACGATCAGTGCAGTAACTCATACTTCAGTTTAACCACAGGAATTGAAAAATGATTTTTTTTTATAGTTACTGATGTACACATTAGCTGCACTAATCAAGGGATTCTTGTATTTCCCTGTAGAAGAAAAAAGTTCACCTGCTGCGGCTTAAAAAAAGAAAAGACACTTGTTCATATCTACTTATTTTCTGTCTTCCACAGCATCTGACTAACAGATGCGCATCACTTTTTAAGGTTTGGGTATCAGCAGGAAGCAAACATTCTTTCTAAACCCGAGCTTTTGCTGAGATATGATCTCTTCTCATCATTCCTCATTTTTTTGTTTATTATTTCACCACAAGTAAGGCAATAAAGCCACTAACACAGGTTACTGACTGAGAAAACACAAGAAAAAGAAAACCTTCTTAATGAGAGAACAACAGGAGAACAGAAATTAAGAAGTTAGAACATAATGATTAACATTGCATTTACATTTTTAAACATCAAGCTTATCTGCAACACAAGAGACTGGAAGGAAATTCCATAAGCAAGAAGAATGAAAGAAAAACTGTTAGCATAAAACTTTCAGTTACAACTTGCAATTTCAACTGTAAAATGGTGAAACCTTGGCACTAATCTTAAATCATTAAATTTATAAAAATCTAGGTATCAAAGAGGAAAGTGATATTTATTTTAAAAAATGCAAACATGTGACACAAGGCCAAAAGTGGGGGGGTCAATAGGAGAAGGCTGGTCTTTAATCAGTCTTATCTTAAACTTAGCTAATTTCGGTTAGTGATCCAAACATACAACTATACTTATATGCCAAGACAACACATTTTTACTTACCATTCTTACTACAGTCACCATAATACCTCCAAGTCTCTGTATAGTCCTAAGTATAATTCCCATATGTACAATTTGTTGGGGGTGGGGATGAAAATAACTTCATTTAAAATTGAAACCCACTGAATATTGACAATGAAAACAATTGATAAGCATAAAACTAAGCAAAATAATGAAAAGTTAATCAGAACAATTACCATGAAAATATTTTTAGAAAAGGCACAGAAAGCTACATTATGGCAGTGGGAAAGTGACTGAAACCAAGATGCCAGATCAGAACAAATAATATTGCAGATTTCTTTTTGGATTTTATCAAGAATTTCTGAATACATAGTAGAAGCATTGGTTGAGAAGTGGCAGCAATATTCAATTCAGACTTATGAATGAATGTCTAAGCACAACACATTGATTGATAGATTCAGTGTTTATTTGTTTTAGTTGCATAACAATCCCTGTGGGTTTAATGTTGAAACTGGATTCTTTATTCAGGAATGTTTCAAAATGTTTCAAGAGGTTGTGAGGTTTTTTTAAAATTGTTTTCAAAGTATCAAAAGTTGTATGGTTCAGGAGTATTTCAGATGAGTTGTATGGTTCAAAGTTCAAGTTCTATTTTCTATAGAATCTGAAAGTATTCTATTTTCTTCAGATATTTGGGTAGTAGGTACATCTTTGAAAAGCATATGAAGATTTAGAGCTTGTAATAATTACTATGTATTTTTTGTGCTTCTTGCATTCTGTCAAGATATACTTGACAGTGAAAAATTGGTTGCAGTACGTACATCAAGGTGTAGTTTCTGCCTTGAGCATGTGTGTGCATCAGGTGAGTATGTCCAATTCTTATTCTATTGAGAACTATGTCTTGTCTATGGTCAGCCAATGGCTCTGTATTCTCCTTTCTTATTGTCTGCTGATGTTCATATAGTTTATTGTTTGGGAACATGTCCCAAATTGCTTTCCGTTTT
The DNA here is from genome assembly GCA_037127315.1 of Ascarosepion bandense. Lineage (NCBI taxonomy): Eukaryota > Metazoa > Mollusca > Cephalopoda > Sepiida > Sepiidae > Ascarosepion > Ascarosepion bandense. The sequence goes on from JBBBDQ010002085.1 coordinate 137,048, forward strand.
CTTTTAATTTGTGCAATTTTGTTTTTGCAATCTGTATATGGGAGTTTGATTTTGGTTATTTTCATTTTCATTGCTTCTTTTGCCAGTGTGTTGGCTTCATGATTTTTCTTGATGCCTATATGGCTAGGAATCTAAACCAATATTATTGGTTTGTGCTTTATTACCTGATGACAAGTTTCTAGGATTTCTTAATATAGGGATGATTTGTGTTCTTTTCTTTAATTGCTGTTAAACTAGATAGGGAGTTAGAGAATATTATAAAGTTCCTATCTTTTGAATTTTTTATCATCTTAAGTGTCATTTTAATGGCTTGTAGTTCAGCTGTATAAATGTATGCCTTATTTGGTAGCCTGATTTGTTTACGAATTTATCTGTTTGTGACTTCTGCACCTATTCTATCTTTTTATCCAGTTGTGGAAAATGGTTTATATTCATGATATTTGTGACTTAGTTCTCTGTACACACTTTTGTTGACAGTTTCTTTTTTTGTGTGTCAATGTTAGATCTATGTAAGGTTTGAAGATTGTCTATAGCGCTACCTTATTTATCGTGACTGGTGTTACATTATCAGGACATGATAATGTAACACCAGTAACATATCTAACATATGTATGCAACAACTCATATGTATGCAACAACTCTGTATTATGCATGAATTTAAGAGTGTCCTATTTTGCATTGTGTGATTGTGAATGTATTTTAATACAAATATTTCACATGTATAGGGTACACCTTGTTGTATGGTTATATAAGGTTTTTTTGTGTATATGGACACACCTAGTTACATGCATTTTCTGTGTATGTCGGAGCACCCAATTTTAATTATAGTTACATATATGATTACATGTATTATTGTATATATATTCTGTATATATGGGTGCCCCTAATTATATGTATGCTTCATGTATAAAAGCGCACCTAATCATGTATATGTTTTTTGTGTATATGGGAGCACCTGATTATACGTATGTTAGCACTAATTTTGGATTAAGGATGTAATTGATTGTACCCTCCTGTATGTATGTATGTATGTATGTATGTATGTAGGAGTAGGTGTACACATACACACATTTGTATGTACACACACACACACACATATATATATAGGTGTGGACATGTGTGTATGAGAATAACATATGTATGTGTGTAAGTATACAGATATATGCGCATTTTCTGAGTATATGTGAGATAAGTTTATATATTTGTGTAAATATGTGTTACTATTAATTATACACATATAAATTTGGTCTTCATAAATATCTATGTGAGTGTGCTACAAAAATCTCCTAAGCCATCCAAGCATAGAGATGAACACAATATGGGAACCAGTAATATGGAGTTCCAGAGAAAATCAGTAGTGTCAAAATTGCAATATGAGCTCTGGTAAAAAATACTAGAGAAAACCATTAACATCAAAAATACTAGAGAAAACCATTAACATAAAAAAATTGCAATATGAACTCTGGTAAAAAAGGGTTACTGAACATTAAGCTTATAAGTCCCAAAAATTCAGCTGAAGGAAACATGGACCAGTGGATATAGATGTTGGTTAGTTCCTGTGACTTGACCCAAAGAGTTGTGAGTTCAATACCAAGTAACTTACAAGGTTTGAGGGAGATAACTCATGACTACCAAAAAGAGGCTTTACGCAATGATATACCACTGTGATTGTAATAAAGGATTTTGTTGGAAATTCCTAGCGTACAACGCCTGAAACATTGTACAAATGGCTACAAAGCTGAGGACAATAGTCCAAATAATGTAAATACTATATATATAAATATATATATATATATATATATATATATCAATATCAAGCAATGTTAGTTTCATAAAGTTATATATTGATACTTAACTTTTAAAGGTGGTTTAAAACCAAAGAATATTTTTGAGATAATAATCATCTAGTGATATAAGTCCTACTAATTAACCCTGAACTGGGGGACAGAAATGATTAAATACCTTTCGCATGGGTATTTACAAGTAAGTGATTATAATAGACCCAACTGGAACTGGAAAACTGTTATTCATTACACCACCTGCCCACCTAAGCTTACAGCACCTGTTATTCCTAAATGATCACCCTATTGGATGTTGCTTAACTCCCACATCAGTGGTGTGGCGGACAAACATATTCTCGCTGCTGATCTTGAGAGGGATCTACATTCTGTGGTGAATTGGGGTAAGAAGTCGCTTGCAAATTTCAATGTGTCTTTATTTATTTACAGAGCCAATATATAAAAATTGAAGATTTACAGAATTGTATGATTTTTCAGCAAAGTGAATTTGCTTCATCACTGTCCTTCAATATTATAGAAAATTCAAAACTTTGTTTCAATGTGATATGGCCATAGAGGAGATGTACAATTAAATCTTGAAAACATCTATGCATTGTCAGTAGATAATGTAAGTTTCATGAAGATATATAAGTACATTTTGAAAATGTATACATATATATATATATTCATTTCCAAAATGTACTTATATATCTTCATGAAGCTTACATTATTTCTGTAAAATCTTCTGTACAATAAAGATGGAAGCTGATAATGGTTCGCTTGAAATAGGCCTATACTTCTGCTTAACCATGGAATAACATGTCTGTCTTAATTTTTACATATATTTGCTCTATATGTATTTATATACATATATATTTAGAGCTCTCCTAGAGAGTTATCATACCACTTTATGTACAAGATACTCCTTTGGATTCTTCTATATCTACACCACATTTTATATATATGTCGACTGCAAACTGTGTTAGTTTCATGAAGACACACACTACAGTTCAAAAGTTTAAAGCATCCCCCAGAATTAGCATTGGATGAACTTAAGGAAGGTGAAAAAAAATGTAAAAGAGTTCTTACAGTCATTGAAAATAATGGAATCAATTCTCAAACTTATACTTTGAGAAATTTTTGCAACAAATGCCAAAAATTTGGGCTGCAGTAATCAAAGCTAAATGAGTATATTTTGATGAGAGCAAAACTTAATCATAAAATGCTTTTTATCTCTTTCTCATAATAAAATTTCTAATAAAAATCATGTCTTTTTTAGTGATGTATGATAATATTCTCTTATTTAAAGTACAAAACAATTGCCTTTTGGGCCAATTTAAAAAATTACCAGGACTGACCTCAAACTTTTGAACTGTAGTGTAATTACATCTTGAAAATGTATATACATGTCAACAGCAGACAATGTAAGTTTCATGAAGGCATAAGTACATTTTACAGTTTTGTAAACATGTATAAGTATATCCATAGCAATTGAATTGTTAATAGCAAAGACAAAGAATGTTATGAAGTCGGAATTTTGGCTGAGACCATGTTCCTGTGGCATTAACCCACTTCACTCTATGCTCTGACCTATGATTAAATATCTGAACAAAAACGATCAGTCACTGGCATCAATAGGTGAGTGAATCTTTGGGTTAATCAAACTAACAACCCAGACATTAAGCAAGAAAAATTTGCAACACATAGTAAACCAGGAGCCAGTAAATTTAACCAAGTCTATGACACTTTTTGAATCAAATACTTATCATTCATTACACTGTGGGTGGGAGGTTTCAAACAACACAAAATTTAACTTATTGGCCTCAAGCTATTGATTAATGCTATTGAGGTGAGCTATATCATTTGCTTAGAAGCATTACTGTCATCCATTTTCAAAATAAATCGAAACATTTTATTTTCTATTTTATTTTTCACCTTATCTTGTAAAATGCTTATATAAGTCTTATATATGGAATGATCATTCCAGAAAATAGATACAAGTGAAATGCAAAAACAATGGTTTATTTCAAATCAAAAGAAAATGTCTACAGTAGGATAATAAATGTAAGAAGATTTGTTTTATGAGCGGATCAGATAAAAAAACAAAAAGACAAGGAATCATGAATCATTAAAATATGATTTTGTCCTTTAACTTTTAATATCTGATTTAATCACTTTCCCACTTTATTTTGTGGGGGCTATGTCTGCTTAGAAGTTACAAAAATGGTTTTGCATTTTCTTTCATTCTTGCTTTCAAATTGTATTGTTTTAAAACATTTCATCCCAAGTAAGTCAATAAAGGAAGCATGTGTGACTGAGGGTTAGAGAATAAGAGAATAAGAGAAAGAATAAGAGAATAAGAGAAAACCTACTATTAATGAAAGAAGACAATAAAAGAATAAAAATTAAGAAAACTGAAAATGATGATTGACATTTCACTTAAATTTTTGAAGATCAAAGTTGACTGGAAAGCAAGAAGCCGGAAGAGAGTTCCACAAGTGAGAAGTGCGACAGAAGAAACTGTTAGCATAGAACTTATTGTTATAACTAGCCACTTCAACTTTAAATTATGTAACCTTGCTGCCAATGTAATTGAAAACTTTCTGTATATCCTCCTGCACTATAAGACATTTCTCTAAGCACTGGATTCTATAAGATACTAGCAGTATAGCCTGGCATTGATTGGGTGTAATGAAAGCTATAAAACTAATCCATTGTCCTGGAGCTCAGACTCTTTGGACGTTGGCACGAAAGACTAAAAAGCAATAGTTGTTTCCAGTTAAAGCAAAACCGTAGACTGAAAGAAAAAATGAATGGATGTAAGTCAAATTTTGATTTCCTGGTATCGATATCAAATAAGTTTTTTCATTGTAAACTGAAATTTGAAGGCTAAATAAGTCCTCTGAGCAAATGGTATCATGGCTGAGACTAAGAACTACAATTATACCTACTTAGAACCAAACCCAAAGCAAAAACTAAAATAAACGGGGTGAAAAAAATACAGACATACAGGCAGATAAACAGACATACAAACAAACATCTTGCCTTTTATATATATATATGTATTATTGATTTTCTGCACTATTGTAAGAACTGCAACCTTGAAACTTCTGAATATCATTTTTAATGTCTTTGTCTATGAGAGCATCAAATTTGATTAAAATCGGACCACTCCTTCTATAACCCAATTTTTTCGATTATCGATTTTCAATATTTATCGGGGGTACCTCAATACAAAACCTAGCTAAGAACACTTGCAGACGCTTATAGTACAACTGTGTAAATTTTTAAGAAAATTGGTTCAGCCATTTCTGAGTTTATAGGCAACGGATACACACAGACACAGACACAGACACACAAAGTTCCATTTATAAATAAGTTTAGATTAGATTTCTCTAAGCATCAGATTCTTTAAGATATTTCTCTAAAAATCTGGATTCTGTCAGTTATTTCTTTAAACACCTGGATTCTCCTACATTTTTATATTCCTTGGATATAAAAGATTTTACAAGTAGATAATTATAATATTTGTTATGGGAAGAAAAAAAATTATATTATAATTATCTGAAAAGAAAACATTTCCTTAAAAATAAGTTTTCCACATCTTGCCTAAACAAAACTAAAATCCTACCGACTGATATTAATAGTTAACGCTACAGGTACCAGTGGGCCAGTGCCATAAAAAAATGACAGCAAAATATTTATATGCCTTCTAAAATGATGGCAACATACATATTGATATACCTATTATTGAGTAACTTACCTTAAGACATAATAAAAAATCACAGGAGAGAAATATATATATATATATATATATATATATATAATAATAATAATAATAACAATAATAATAACTATGATTATTAAACCGACTCTGCGTGTATTCCAATCTCAAAATTTTATAGAAGGGAATTTCTAAGACTATGAACGACCAGCAGAATCTAAATCCGTTATTGCCCTCGGCTATAAAGCTTTGGGCAAAGAGGGGGAAAAAAAGAAAACTGCTTGGGACCGACAATACATACGGTTCCTCCCAGTAAAAAGAAAAAAAACCCTCAACGGAACAAACAACCAGAAAAGAAAAGTGCTCGATACACACAACCGAAAAGTATTTAACTAAAAGGCAGTAACGCAGAGCAAACACACTAACAAAATAGCAAGATCGCCAAGACCGACCGCGGTTTCGCACAACGGCTCGTGTTAGTATATATATATATATATTAATGCAGGTTTCATTGAATAATATAGACAAGTTTTGTCTATTAATTTTGTGTAGGATCCGTTCATACCGTCTGATATACTTGATGGTGATGTCGTTGAAAGACAACAAAAAATCACAGTAATTGTTGATTTTTTTATCGGGTCTAAGCTTTCGGCTCACATAAGCCATTATCAAAGAGTAAATATTAACACACAGTAAACATAGAACATTAACTGTGTGTTAATTCATGCATTACCTAATCTAATTCATGCATTTACTTTAATCCTGTGTCTAGGTTTTCATAGGCATGATAGGGGTGGGGTGTTTTTTCTTTCCAATTTAGACTTTTTCAGGTAAAAAAAAATATATATATATATATATATATATATATATATATATATATATACCCTCTTCTCCTCTTTCTTCCTTCTATTTCTTTCTCTTCTCCTTCTTTTCCCCTTTCTCCCTTTTTCCTTTTTTCCCTCTTTCTCCTTTTTCCTTCTTTTTCTCCCTTCCTCTTCTTTTCCTTTTATTCAAGTTTGGAGTATATAATTGTATTTAGGTGAAGTTATTTCAAGAAATCTAAATTTGTATTTTTTGGGAAGTAAATGTGAATTAGTGTTTTATCAGTTTTTTGTATAAAGTTGTATGTTTAATCTTAATTTTAAGTTTAGAGGGTCAGTTTTTTCTTTTAATTCTTCCCTCTTTCCATTTTTTTTTTTTTTCTATAAATTATTGTTTGGAATCTTATTTATTTCTTTTAATTATTTATATATTTTTTATTTATTTAGATATTTTTGCAGGCATTAGATCTTATTTTAAGGATTTATTACATCGATTTTTCTGTAGCATTTTTTATCTTTTATAATAATAAAAATATTTATTGAAATTCCTCGTATTTTTTGGGGGTGATTGTAGGGTTAGATCTTTCATGTGCTTACAATTTATTTTTGTGTATGATATAATTATTCTGAAGTAGTATATTTAATCTTGATTTTGAATGTATGAATTTTGATTCTTTTTCAAGTTTGGGAGCCATTTATTTAATTTTGATTTTTCTAGTACGGAATATTTTTGTATTTAAGTAAGGTTATTGGTGTAGGCTTTAGTGATAGACCTTCCTTTAAGGATTTATTGGATCGATTTTTTTCTATAGCATTTTTTATCCTTTATAATAAGGATATCAATCGAACTCTTTGTATTTCTTAGCATGATTGTAGGGTTAAGTCCCTAATATGTTTGCAATTTACTGTGGTTTTTTTTTTTTTTTTGAGAAAAGAGCTTGTTACTATTTATATATTTAAGGATCTTTATTTTTTCTTGAAGGCAAATAAAGCATGGTTCTTTTATAGATTTTGATGTTCTTGCTTTTTTGAGAATTTTCCATTTGACCTTAGGTGTTTTATTTTCGTTTTTGAATTTCCAAAAGTTTTTGGAGAGAGATGTCATGTTTTGTTTTTCTTTGTTATTGAAGGATGAGAGGTGATTGTAAAAGCGCTTTTTAAATACGTTCATAGTATTCCCAAGGATTTTCTAAGGATGTAATCAAACACATATATATCAGAGATTTTGTCAGACATTTATTGGCCATGGGGCATTGGTTGGGGTTTCTACAGTTACAGAGGTTGCTGTCATGGGACAGATTTGTATTAGTGTTGGATTTATTTTTGCTGTGTATTTTCAATATTTTTGTGTTATGCATTTTGATTATTTTTTCTAGATTATTGGAACAGCTATAGCTTAATTTTATGGTATTTTTATTAAAGATTTTGCTTAGAGGGTTATTTTTGGGAAAGTGCTTCTCTATTAATTTAAGAAATTTATGTCCCAGCTTGAAATTAACTGATTGGTTGAATATTATTTTCCTGCTTCTATTTCTGCTTTTTGGACTTTTGAATTTTTCCACAAAACTGATTTTTGATGATTTATACCCGCTTTCATTAAGGATTCTATTATAAATTACCTTGTGCTTATCAGATATCTCTTTGTTGGATGAGTGTGTGTTAATGCGACGTTCTACCAATGATGGGATGTGCTTAACAATGGATGGTGGGTGATTAGAGTTGGGGTTTATATATATTGGGTTAGCATTGTTTTTTCATGTAAGGTTGGAAAGTGTTTGATACTAGGTCTAATGTTATGTCTAGGAAGTCTACTTGTTTGATATTGTGGTTAATATATATATATATATATACACACACAAATAAATACACAATGGTCTTTCTTATAATATTGAGGATAACTGTCAGGTAGAGTATGAGACTGTTACAAATTAAATTTGGGATTTTATTTCTTGTACTGGAAATGGACTTTCTGTATCAAATTTTAAATTGCTACAAGTGAATTTCTGCTATAAGAGTTCATCTATAATTGCTGATATAGCTAAAAAATATGCTTAAAGATGCTTACCCTAGTAACTGATTAATGATTTTTGTCATTGAAGTGACCAGTTTTATCCTTGTAAAATCAACAACAAAATATCTACTGAACAAGAGTTTTTTTTTTTAATGATATAGCATGTGGAAAATGAATAATGAATATATTTTGGTTCACTGATTCCAATATGGGTCACATTATAAGAGCTGTTTTTTTTTTCAAAAGTAACTATGATGTGAATATTGCAATCTTAGATAAATAAAAATGACAGTGAAACTTACCGATATGAAATTAGCGTTGATATAGTCCGAGTTTTCTTCACCTGGTATTGTTTTAAGTTTTACCCTTGTTTCAGGTGCTATAAAAAAAAGCAACATTAATTATTATGCAAATAATACTAATAATAATGTAGAAAAAAGTAGAAGAGAATGATAAGAAAGGAAAAAGAGAATTAAATGGAATGAGAAGGAAAAAGAGGAAAATATGATGATGAGAAAAAGGATGAGGGAGAGGAGAAAGAGAGAGTTGAAGAAAAAGAAAGATGAGAAGATTAAAATATATGTATGTGTGTTTGTGTGCATGCATGTGTAATGGTTTTCTCAACTTGATCAAAAATCTGCCAAAGCTGACAAAGCAAACATTGCTGCTGAACTTGAAAAAGACCTCTAATCTGTGGTGGACTGGGGTAAGAAATGGCTCGAAAATTTTAATGCTTCCAAAACAAAACTGCTACCTGTTAACACCACAGACAATTGCTCCTACCTCCCATTAGAATGGATCAGGCTAGCCTCCCTGAAAGCAAAACACTGCCCCTCCTTGGTCTAACTCTCTCAGCAGACCTCAAGTGGAATGACTACATCAAATCCATAGCTAAATCTGTTGCCAGGAAGTTTGGTTCACTGGGTAGGGCCAGGAAGTTTTTCCCGTCTGAATCCATCTGAAATCTATCATCTGCCCGTGTATTGAATACTGCAGCCACATCTGCTATTCACCTTGGAGTTCTTGACAAAATCCAATGAAGAATCTGTTGTGTGACTGATCCCAACTTGGCAGCTCAGCTGCACTCACTCTCTCACCAGCGTAATGTGGCTTCCCTGTGTCTCTTCTACAAATACTTTCACGGTTTCTGTTCAAACTCACTGGTGCCCTCTATATATGAATTTACTTGAGCTACCAGATTAGCAATTAGGTCCCATCCTTTTACAGTGAAACCAATAAAATGTAACAGCAATTTCTACTCTCTCAGCTTCTTTTCTCGCATTTCCTGCCTGTGGAATTCCCTTCCATATATTTACTTCCTTGACAGCTACAATCTCCAAGAATTTAGATGTAAGGTCAATTGTCATCTCCTATCTCTCTGACTCACATCCTTTCCCTCATGTTCTTTTCTCTGTCCACTCCACTCTAATCACACTAGTATTCTCATCCTTCTCTTACCCTCTTCCTGACACTGCCTATAACCCGTCCTTCTTTCTCATCACTTTCCTTCTATGTAACCCCCTGTGCACAAGTGGCAGTAAAACTGCCTTGCTTGGGGTGAAATGATAAAAAAAAAAAAAGAAAAAAGTATGACTACTGCTGACAAATTTGATCAATGTTTTCAGTTCTTGTGAGTGAATGGCTGATGAAGCTATCAAGTGACTTGCAAAGCTTATTGCAAATGTGGTAAAGTTGTTTTGTACAAGGCCTGGCTAGATTTGTAAACAAAAGATTTAGCCTGCTTACGAATTTTTTATGTGATGACTGAAACTGATGTGGTTTCTGCAGGTTTTCTGACACACCTTGCATGTTATTTCCAGAATTGTACTGATCATAATTTGTAAAAGGTTTACAAAATTACTCCACTTTTGACTAGTGAGGCCAGCATTGGAGCGGCATACTCTGCCACATTCATCAAATGTAAACTGATGGGTTGCTGGATCAATGATTTCCCCTTTTCTAGCTGCATACTTGGCATTTGCCCAACTCATTGAATATTCTTGGATGACCTTCTTCTACACTTTTATTTATTTTACTCATAAGAAGTAGTTTTTCACTCAGAATCTTCTATATTTCAGGCTGTAAGTGAGTTTTATAAAAATTCCTTGATGTACTTTGGTTTATTCTAGGGTCAAGTGCTACAGAAGATTGGGTATTCAGCTGTCACCAAAATAAATGATATGACCTGCCCATATATATATATATATATATATATATATATATATATTAAAACATGTATCTATGAACACAAAAAGGATCTCATACATAACAATTTATTAAATACATTAGTTATACATGGAAATAAATTCAACCACAACTTTGTGTTTTATCACTGAGGTAGATACAATCCACAAAGAAAGTGTGCTGCGGTATTATTCAGCACAATATCTGGTACTAAATGGATATACACAGAACAGTACAATAGTTATGATGACAAGACAGAATTTACAACACAAGAAGGTAATCAGTCCAAATATTACTCAAATGACACTCAAATATTATGCCTCAAATGCTACTATTTTTTACTTAAATAGACCATTTCAGGCCATGAGCCATGCCACCATTGAGAGTGCTGCAGGGGTGTCAGCTACTCTACACTTTGATATAAAGCATGGCACACTTAATAAAAAGAAAATTTCTTACATTTTTTATCAATTCACCCCAAGCAAGACAATAATGTCACGAAAAAACTAGGAACGACTAGGGGTGAAAGAGAAGGAAAATACTTTATAAGGAATTGGAAAACCAATCCTAAGCAAGAAACAATGGATAAACATCTACTTCTGTTCAAAAGACCAAGGAAGGGTGTGAATTGGATGATAGATGAACCTATCTACTTCTAGCGCCAGTATTGAAACTTACCAAAATATAAATCTACACCCTGGATTTTTAAAATATTCCCATTGTTGAAAAAATTACTCCCTTCCCAAGCCAACTTACATGACTATAAAATGTTTTAAAAATTCTAGGAAAATGGTTAAATTTATGACCTAATATTTAAATTATATAACACATAAATATATAAATACTTTCACGGCTTCTGCTCCAATGAACTTAGATCACTGGTGCCCCCTAAATACAAATTTGCACGAGATACTAGATTAGCAACTAGATCCCACCCTTTTACAGTGAAACCGATAAAATGCAGCCGTAACTTCTACTCCAACAGTTTCTTTCCTCGCACTTCCCGACTGTGGAATTCTCTTCCAAACGATTGCTTCCCCGACGGCTACAATCTCCAGGAGTTTAAATGTAAGGTAAATAGACACCTCCTAACACACTAACCTGCTCCCATTCTATCAAGCACTCTTCCTATCTGCCCAACCCTCATCCTCGCTATCCTTACTCATCTGTCACCTTCCTCCTGTCATTCCCACTCCTTTCTCTTTACCTCCCCCTATGTAGCCCCATGCGCAATAGTGGCAATGGAATGCCTTGCTTGGGGTGAGATGATTAAAAAAAAAAAAACATAAATTAATTTCATACTAAAATAATAAAAATAACAATTACATTACACAAAAAAATTAAACAGCATTCACTAACTTTTCTTTATTGTGTAAAATTATATCATTTATATATTTTTATTTATAGCATCTATAATTTACTTTCAATTTCAGTAATCCTTATGTATGTTCATGAATATTCTTGAATCAATAAAAAAATGTAAAAACTAACAACATTTTTACTTTTGTTTATAAATACTTTCTGCAGAATAAAATCTTTATATTTCATTTGATAAAGTCAAAAACGAATTTTCTAAGATATATTCTCCTTGCTCTTATTCGAACTTCTATTAGATCAATTGACAGTTTGGGGATGCAGGTTAAAATCCTGCCAAAGGATGCATATTTTCCTAACAAGATTTTTCAGTTATTCAGGCCAGTAGATGTAAATAAATATACTGTTTAATTATAAAAAACAAAGTATCTACTCAAATATGAGTATTCATAAATATTATGCTTAGGCAAATGAATTAAAAAGAAAACATGCACACATGCATACACACACACACTTGGTAATGAATACTAAAAAATAATATGAAATATATCATTTTCTTAAAACACTGGGGTGGCCTAATAATTATGACCGGTAGTGTATATAAAGGAATATATATGTACACAATTATTCTTTGGTTAAAATAAACCAGTAGTCAGTTGTATAAAAAGTGCTCAATACATTTATACTGTAGAGCTTTTGAATATTTTTCATTCGGAATTGTGTTATTTCCACAACCTAGGTTTAAATCTTTTGGTATCTTCAAGTGATTTATAATAATTGATTTTCCAAAGTTCTTCAAACATACAACAGGGAATTTTACGAACACGCAACTAGATTTTTACAAACAGGCAACTGGATGCCTGATTGCACCAAGAGGAAAAGTTAGCCATTATGTTGTTTCTAGAAAAAAAATTATAAAATGAAAAATCAGAAGTTATGTCCAGATGTAATCACGCCTATAGATACATAAACCTATACATATAGGATCATAAAAAATTTTTGGTTGTTTAAAAATTCTAGTCATATGTTTGTAAAAAATCTCTGTTGTATGTTTGAAAATTGCTGAAAAATCAGTTATTATAAATCCCTTGAAGATACCGAAAGGTTGAAACCTAGGTTTTGGAAATAACTCATTTCCAAATTAAATATTTATATAGATATATATATTTCTTGACTTCCATTGGTAGCTTGGCTTGAGCATCGGCATCTGTGACTGTAGAAGCCAATGCGGGAATGACAGCCCCTGTTGCAGAGGCCGCATTTATATCCTGTTTCTGGTCTGTTGGAATTGTCACTTTGCTTTCTGCAAGCTGTCCCTCTCCTGATTTGAGTTGCTTGGCCAGGGTTTCTCTCCATTTAGACCAGTAGACTGCCATGCTCTCCCATGAGTCAATGTTGATGCCCACAGCATTCATGTCATGTTTAATGATATCACAATGCCACAGCTGTGTCCACCCAGTGGATCTTCTTCCAGAGGCCAGATCTCTATACAGAAGTTTTTTTGAGATGTGGTCGTCTAGCATGTGGTGAACATGGCCTAGCCAGTGTAGTCTGTGCTGTTTAAGGAGTATGAAAATGGTGGGCAGACTTATGTGAGAAAGAACCTCAGTGTTGAGCACCTTGCCTTGCTCTAGATATTCTCTATATGTGACAGATATTTCTCACGGGGAAGGTATTCAGATGCTTCTCTTGCCTGGCATATGTGTTTCATGTCCCATTGCTGTATAGCAGTGTGCTGATGACACAGTACATCTTTGTCTTCACTGTCAGCTTGGAGTTGGTCCAAACATGTGTTGTATGGTACAGAAGAGCTTTGGCTGCCTTCCTAATTCTCTTGCTAAGCTCCATGTCCAGGGAGAAGTTGTCAGTGATAATAGAGCCAAGGTAAGTTAACTGACGGATTGCATCCAGGTCATAGTCATTTATGGTGATGACCAGTGGTGTTGTGGTATCATGACCCAGGACATTTGTCTTTTTCAAGCTAATGGTCAGCTCAAAGTCTCTGCAGACCTGAAAAAAATGATTTTTCAATGACTGAAGTTTATGCTGTGTGTGGGATGCTAATGCCACATCATTAACAAACAACATATCTCTGATAAGTATTTTCGTAATTTGGTCCTTGCTCTGAGACAGGTGAGACTGAAAAGCCTGCCATCTGATCTCATATCCAGGTAAATCCCTTCCCATGATTTACCAAATACATGCTTCTGAAGCAGCACAAAGAAGAATCTGGAGAGATTGGAAGTGAGTACACAACCCTGTTTGACCCTGCTGCAGATGTTGACGGGCTCTGAGATGCTGCCGTTGAACTGTATAGTTCCTCATATGTCATTATGGAAGGACTCAATCAACTCATATGTCATTATGGCAGGACTCAATCAACTCATATGTCATTATGGAAGGACTCAATCAACTCATATGTCATTATGGCAGGACTCAATCAACTCATATGTCATTATGGAAGGACTCAATCAACTCATATGTCATTATGGCAGGACTCAATCAACTCATATGTCATTATGGCAGGACTCAATCAACTCATATGTCATTATGGAAGGACTCAATCAACTCATATGTCATTATGGAAGGACTCAATCAACCTTTTTTTTTTTTAATTGGAGTATATAGACCAAACTATCGCCTGGTTCACACTCCACCCACGTCTATTGAACAGGGATGAGCCTCTTCACCAGTTAAATAGACATGGGTGGAGTGTGAAGCGGGCGATAGTTTAATCTATCTACTCCAATTGAAAAAATAGAAAAAAAAAGAAAAGAGTGAAAAGATTGGAAAAGAGAAAGCTGGAAACCACATCCTAGTACATAGTCTCCATTGCTTTTAATATCTGTCTCCCGTTGTTCTACAAGCTTGTTGATGCCATTTCTTTTCTCAGTTTTTAGGTTATCTTGTAGGGAAAATTTCACAGAAATCACAGAGATCTTTTAATAAAAGAGAACATTGTAATAATTCAATTGAAGTTTTTGTTAAAATTAAAAACAACTTGGAACTCAAACACTGACAAATTTTCTCTGTTGCAACATAAATCTTAATAATCAACATTTATTATAACTTGAATCATTATCATAAATGTGACTGTTTCATAAGTGAAAATTGGGACTATAATTTTTTCCTATTCATGATTTTATCTTGTTTTACTAATTTATAATAAGAGTATAAGTTATATGTAACTATTTAGCTCTTGCCAAAATCAGTTGAGAAATTGGTTCTTTTCTATGGAGAATAAAATGTTTTAATTCTGTAAAAAATAAACAGTTTAATTGCTATTAAAAATATGGAAAGGTTCATTTCAATAAAAGCATCTTGATTCTTTTTCTTTTATTGTTCTGACTTCTTAATAATGTTTTACTTTTTCTTATTCTTTCACACTTAGTAACCCTTTTGTCTTAGGGGTTTAATTACCTTGCTTGGGTGAAATGATTAAAAAAAGTCAAATTTCAACAAAACATAAAAGCTTTCATTGCATACAAATATGTCTGTAGAATAATTAAGTAAACTCACTTGGAAGCACATCAATGAACCTGTTTTTTTCTTCCACTCCCATTGGTAAGTCCGAATGTTTGGGAGCGACATTTGGAAGGAGCTGGAAAAAATAAAGAAAAAAAAATGAATAAAACAATCAAGTCGATCAAACTTTTCAAAATTCCACAAAATCCAAAAAAGGATCTTCAATGTAATCAGTCCTAACTTGGCAGCTCACCTTCAGTCACTTTCTCATCGACGCGATATGGCTTTTCTCTGTCTTTTCTAAAAATATTTTTCATGGCTTCTGACGAGCTTCTTTCAGTGGTACCCTCAAGACATGAATTTACTTGTGCTACTAGATTGGCATTAAGTTCTCACATTTACAAAACAGTCAAATGTAACTGTCACTTCTATTCTACCAGTTTCTTTACTCACACATCCCATCTGTGGAACTCCCTATTAGATACAATCCCCAAAAGTTTAAATGTAATGTCAGTTGTCATCTCCTACCTCTCTAAATACTATCCTTTCTTTAGCACCCTCTGTACCCTGTTTTTCTCTTTTGGTACTCTGTATGGGCATTGTGTTGCAGTGAATATCGGCTCAGAATAAGAAATCGAAGCTGAGTTCGAATTCCAGTTGAATTCTCTGCATTCACTTATGTGCAAATACCCTTGGGAAAGATATTAATCCATCTCTTTCCTGCACTCAAGACAAGAGAGATCAATCAGTCAGATACGGCCATGCAAGTGATCCCAGCATTCTAGCTTTAAGACAAAGAAAGAACAGAACTAAATCAGATGGTCTAATCTTATTGGTTAGGAAAAAAACCCCAGCATGCATTTGTGCGGTTTTGACTATAAATTTGGGAAGGAGATGTTTTAGCAGTCATTCCCAATTATAATTAGGGGACATCTCGGCATGGTGTAATGGTTAGGAAGTTTGACTTGACAGAACCTGTTACAACTGAATAGTGAGTTCGATTCTCACTGGGTGCCACATGCTTTCAGTCTTGTTCCACATCTAAGCTATGCTTAGAAAATCCTTTATTACTAATATTTTGTTTAGTTTTTGTAAATAATATTATCCATTGAGCAAATATTCATCAGGGTTTTCGTTTTTAAGTTTGTTATGAAGTGTATGAAATCTTGGAACAACAGCAGTTAAAGGTGGTTCCATACTCCTCAGAACCTCCAATATTCTGATCAGATGCCTTGTTGCTGGATACAATTTATCATCATACCCAGGACAAGATGTAATTTAAAGTTGGTTGACAAAGTAAATGTTTTGAATGAAATGAATGTTCTTTCAAAAATGTTTAAGTTCAAATAAAAAGTCTTTGTATATGTCTTAACCCTTGAACACTAACCATCAATTAAAGTTACACCATTACTAACCATGGGTACATCATACCCAATTTTGAAAATATCAAAAAAATATTAAATATAAATCTTTATTTGAAATGTTTTACATGCAGGCACTTCAAAATTTGTCCTTTGAGTTAACATTAATAGGAACTGAAAAACATTATTTAGGTAAGAAAATCAGGTACCAAAATTTGAATTAAATTGTAATTAACATAGCGTCATTTGTGCTGGATACTATATACCCATGGTTAGTGTTCTCGGGTTAAAGAGTCATGGTATTCAAAATACAGAGGAATAGAGATAGAGGTCTCTGTTTGTTGGTGATCACTGATCAGCTCTGGGTTTCTTTATTTCATGTTAACTTTAGATTAGCAGTCAATTGTGGCAAGTGAATCAAACTGGCTTTTGCATTGTCAACTTTATTTATATTTCCTTTCAGAGACTCTGAGCTTAAGACATTTAAACAGCAAAATAGATTAGTTTATCATTCTTCTTCTTTATCATGTAGCATTGTTCTGTACCAGTGATTTTCAACTGCCATGCCATGCCACATCAATCCTCTTAAGTGTGCCTTAAATATTGTCAACTGAAGGGTCTGCTTTATGTCTATTTGACCAAACGTTAAAGAAATTGTGAAAAAACACCAGCAATGTTTCATACTAAACAAACTGCACAAAAGTCTATGATTTAGTTAATTGTATTTAAATGTAGACCCTAAGTGTGCAATGATATCTTCATTTATTCCTAGGTGTGCTGTTGCTTAAAAGCTTTGAGAAACACTTTTTTCTCTGTGTATAACTGCAGGAGTTCGAATTCCAGTTGAATTTGTTTCATTCATTTACACCCAAATAGCCTTGGGAAATATATTAATCAATTTCCTGTCTCTCCAGCTATAGTCTGAATACCAGGACAGGTTGGGTTGTATAGCCTTGGTTGGCAATCAGTCTACTGCAGAAAGAAATGACAATCTACCGCAGGAAAATCTTCCACTCATGGAAACATGATTGCTCAGTATGTATCCAGATGGTACGTAATTGACTGGTATTTGGAGATATTAAATTTAAGAAAGATTAAATTTGCGAAGAAATCAGCTTCATTGAAATACATTTATTAACAATAGTCCTGGCGATTATTATTTAGTAATTAATTTTTTTTTTTCATTATATATAACGTTATAATTTTTAATATAAATTCAAGAAGAAAAAACTAAAAAAAAAAACTAAAAATTATAAAATCGTAGTGTAAGGGAACTAACTCTGATTTACTGTATGCGATTGTTTCCCTTGAAATTTTTAGTCATAATCGTTCTATTTCCATTGTGGAAGCCGCAGATTTAACCATCCTGTGAATGTATGCAAAAATTAATGATTTTTAAACACAGACACAAACAAACATATCTATCTATTTGTCGGTCTATTACACTAATTTAATAACATCTTTCAAGTCTTGCAGTTAGTTTTTAAAAATCATGTCTTGTCAATCGTAGATTCCTTTTTTTAACGTAGGTAGCTCTCTAATCATCATTTTCGATAAATAAGGCTTTTAAAGTGTTTTTTTTTTAAAAAAAAAGCTTTCTTGAATCTATCATTTTAGCTTTAATTGAAAGCTAAATGATGAAATTTACTAAAAAACGTTATGCATGTTTTGAAAAAAAAAAAAAAATGAAGTGATTTACTGTGTACAGCGACAGTGCGTGACACTTTCCGCCACAGTTTGGAATTAAGGGGCTTCCTTATCATAGACTGGTTGGAGGAAAGTGTAACCCATAGTTGAGGAAAAAGAGATGGATTCACACTTTTCCAGAGTGCGAATTTAAGTATAACAGACTTGGTTGGGATTTGTGATCAAAGGATTCCAGTCCACATGTCATGCCGTAAAACCTCTTATACAAAATCTGCTCATTCAAAATCTTACTGTATTTGTAAAGTAGCTTCCCATTAATTGCTAACATCAAAATAATTATGTTGATGATAATATTACATTGTTATATTACATTTTACAATAAAGGTGCAAAGGAAATGATTTTTCAATTTTTTATTTTGCTTTGTTTCGGATAATTTTTTTTTAATGCAATTATTTTTACAATACGAGTATTTTCCCTTTGAACAATCATCAGCTGAGTTACTTCCCTTGCATAAGAATTATTTGTCAGAAGTGAATATTAGGAATGAATATTACTTCAACTGTGATAAATTATGTTAGATTTCGTTATATATAACGAAAGAAAATTATCATTCGTTAATAATACTCGAATATTAATGTATATAACAAAAAACCACCTGATGCTTTGGCTACGAAAGAAAATAATTAAAAAATATTTTTAAACAAGGAGAATATCTTTAAGCATAGAGAGTCTCAGAGAGATAGATACAGATTTCGATTCTCTTACGGTGTCTTCTTCTTTATGTGTCATGTCCTTTTAAGACGTAGGTGATGATGAATTTCTACTTGCCTCTATCCCTTGTTGCTCTTATTTTTCTTCTTAGTATCTTGTAGCGTATGGGAGCGGGTTGATGTTTCTTGGTTCAAGCCTTGTGTCATACTTAACCGAACTCCTTACAGCTTACAGGATTTATATTGAATTATCATCAGAAGGTTGGTTGTCGGCAGGTTGGAATATGTAGAATTGTAGAATATTGAAATATACATTTTGAATGTTAAAATAGAAATTTATTAAAAGAAGGAATAACAAGAGTTGTAGAAATTAATGTTCACTGAGAAAGTTAAGGTATCCAAGAGTTCTTTAGCTGCTCCCATCTCTCAGTTTCTGACGCTGTGAAGTCATTTAAGAGGCTGATATTTTATCCGCGTCAAATTGAAATTGGAATTCAATTATTCAAAATTTTGGGGACTCTTGAAATTTAATGAAATCAGGAAAGAAATGTGTATTATTATTCAGTGAAAAGGCATGAAACAAGCTGATAAAGTTGGTTTCAAATTTAAACAATTGTATTCAATAAAAAGGTTATATTTTTAGATACTTATCTTTGGAGTTGAAAGTACGTTGAAATTTTTTTAGTTGTCGTTAGAAGTTGACATTGTTATTGTATCAGCGTATAATTGGACAACGGTTAATTTACACACGTGTTCGGCTCTGTTTTCTTTTTCTTTTCTTTTCTTTTCTTTCTTTCTTTTTTCCTTTTTTTACCTGTAGAAGGTTGAGTCGCCATTTTCTGTTGTGATGCTTGAGTTAATATTTTTCTTTTTTGTTTTTGGACATTGGGGGTCGCTAGTGTAGGTAGTAGGAATTTTCCCACTGCATTTTCCTTGCTGGGTTTGGACGTCGGTGTTTACCAGTGAAGAATTCATCCTTCCATTAGGTATTCTTTTTCTGCGTCGGGGTTTGCCAGTGAAAAGTGGAGTGCGTCAGTGAAGATGTAGGGCGCGTGTTGCGTGTTCTTTTCAAACATCGGGAATCACCAGTGTAGCGTAGGGGAGCGGGTAGATGTTTCCTGGTTCAGGCCTTGTGTCATACTTAACCGATCTCCCTACAGCTTACAGGATTTATGATTAATTATCATCATAAGGTTTTTATCAGAATGTTGGTTGTCGGCAGGTTGGAATATGTAGAATTGTAGAATAATGAAATATACATTTTGAATGTTAAAATAGAAATTTATTACAAGAGTTGTAGAAATTAATGTTCACTGAGAAAGTTAAGGTATCAAGAGTTCGTACAAAATGTTCGTAGTAGTAACTGTTGAAAGAGATAAAGAGAAAGAGGGAAATGTCTGAGTCGCTTGAAGTTTGAAGTTACATTTTAGATGTGTGTCTCTCTTTAGCTGCTTCCATCTCTGACGCTGTAAAGTCATTTATATGTCCTTTTGAATTTCAGACTGGGTTGCTAAGTCCTTTCAAGTCTTACAAGTCGCTCCCATTAGTAAAAAATCATTTAAAAACCTACTTGCGAACTCTGGTTTCAATTTTCGTTAAGGACATGATCAATCCTTTTTCTATTTGGGAAAACCAGGATTTCACACGTCATTGTGAATTTTTGTAAAAGTGAAGAAGGTTGATTTTAATTAATTTCTTATCCGCTACATAACTCCCAAACCTTGCTCCCCCATCTACCTTCTTAAGCCCATCGAGTAGGTCTTGCACTGCTTACTCCAGTCTCTCTTTCCCTCTATTTGTCCTGTGAGTATCAGGTTCTCCAAGCCCTTGTTCCTATTTATGTGTCCCCAAAACCTCAGTGTCTTTTCCTGGTGTCACGTATAAGTATATTATAAGTATATAATTCATTCCAAAACCTCATCGTTGCTCACTTGTTCGGTCCATGGTATCCTCAGTATCCTTCTGTAGAACTACATTTCTGTTGCTTCGAGTCTCTCTTTCATCTTTAAGGTGATCGTCTAGCATTTACTTCCATGTATGAGAACAGATAACGCATAATAGTCAAGTACTCTTTTTTTGGTCTCCAACGAAATCTTCCTGTCTAACACTCTGCTTAGACTTTGAAATACGTCTTAGGCCATGCCAATCCCCTTTCGGATTTCAGTGTTGCACTTTCCATCCTCTGTCAGAATCCTCACCCGGTATTTAAATTTCCGTGCCTCTTTGATTTTAGTGTTCCTGATGTGTAGCTGGCATTTTGGGGACCTCTTTTTGCTGATGACTATGCATTCGGTTTTCTTGAAGTTTATGTTTAGCCCTTTCTCCTCACATTTCCTTGTTATCTTCTGTAGGAGGCCCTGCATTTTCTTTTCCATGTCTGCTATCAGCAATGTATCATCTGCGTATTTTATATTGTTCAGATTGTGGCCGCCAATGACAAATCCTAGCAGAACTTTCTAACTTTCTCAAAATTGTTTCACTGTACAGGTTGAATAGATCCAGTGATACATCCTTGTCTTATACCCCTTTCTAGTTTTGTATATGGGCTGAATTCATTTCCTGTTCGTATGTAGGTGGTATGCTGCCAGCATAGATTTATAGTGGATTATCCATTCTTTTTCAGTTTATAGTGGAAGTCCGTTCTAGTGAAGGGTAGTTGTATATTGTTGCAGATTAACGGAATTTGGCTTTGTTGTAGATAGCCCACTATAAGTCATAAAATGATTATAAATCAAGAAAAGCAAATTGAGTTGAAAAATAACATTTTATATATACACATATCAATAAAGGTTTTTACAATTAAAGTAATCCTTTGAATATGGGTACACGGACGTTAAAATGTTCATGGCAATAAAATGCTGAAAAGAGAAATTAATGCTTAGGAATGTGGGAGCGCTGTAAGTAAGGAACGTCTTTGAGGTATTCGCTCCTTAGGTCAGTAAGTAGTTTTGAGACAGCGAATAAGGAAAAGAGAGATGAGGGAGGCTAGCATAGTAAGCCGCTTGCCTTGGTCAAGGGAGATACTAATTACACTCCTCTCTTTAGAGTCTGTGTGTGTCGGCCTGCGTCGGTCTGTCTGTCTGGCGATGCTTTCTGTATCGGCTTTTTATTTCGGCTTTTTGGTGATCATTTGGGAATTCATATCCGTATTTGATTCTGGGCTTCCCATTGGCCGATAAATAAAATTCGCGTAGGCTCGCGAACTGGAAATTTAATATTTAATTAATTTTTATTTTTCAACCGGAACATCTGCGCAAACCCGGATGCGCACCGACGACTTATGGTCATTTGCTTTTTGGTTGTGATGGTGCAAACATCCGGTTCATCGCTTTTGCTCCGTATCACCACAGATTCTTGATAACTTTAATGTCTTTCCTGGATACGCCGAGGTTGTTGAGCATCTCTAACAAATCTTTGTAGTGTACTTTGTTGAACGCCTTCGTTGGTACACATTCTCCTGCATTTGTATTGCCCTTTCTTCTTCTTCTTCTTCTTCTTCTTCTTCTATGTGTCATGTTCTTTAAGAACGTGAGCGATCATGACCCGCCACATTTCCCTGTCCCTAGTGGCTCTTAGCACGCTTTCTGCTGTTACACCACCCAAACCCCACTCCATCATTGACTTGTTCAAGCCCGTCAAATATGTTACACACTGCTTTCCCCCGTCTCTCTTTCCCTTTATCTGACCTGTGAGTATCAGATTATCCAAGCCTTCCTTCTTCATTACAAGTCGCAGGAACTTTACTCTGTTTCCCACTCTCTCTCTTTTCGTGCTCAGTCAACTTAAGCAAGTAGTTGACCGCCTACAGTATCTGAAATTAAGAGTTTGAATTATTTTGGCGTTATTGTCTGTCGGAATATGTCACTCGACTTCGGTTCAAGATTACTGGCTCGACCACTCTGTTTTTTTAATTTTTATTTTTTTAATAATGGTTTTCTTTCCTCTTGCTATTGTCAGTTATTTAAGTAACAAACTGTATTTTGCTACATACTTTTACGGTAAACTTGTCTTTCAGCAGATAGCAGCGTTCCTGTTTAGGAAAAAAAAATTTTTTTCCTTCAGTTAAAAATGAGTCAGCCATTTTCTGGACAGCCAAAGAGTTGTTTATTTCGTCTTTACATGGTCTTTTCTTTAAACTTGCTAGAGAAGGTTCTGTAAATTAGTTTGGCTTTGAAGTATTCTTCGACTTATACTAAGTTAAAACTTAGTATTATTTTTTTCATTTTATTTATTTATTTATTTTAATTGGAGTAGATAGTACCTACTATCGCCCGGTTTTACACTCCACCCTCTTCTTTTGAACAAGAGTAGAGGTGATCGCCTTGTTCCTTGTTTAGGAAGGGGTTCCTGTTCTCTTTCCTTCTCCTTCGGTCTTAGTGTTAGTTCAGTCGCAATCTCTTTGCATTATTTGAGTATGGTGGCAACGCCTCTTCATTTTGAGAGTACCGGGTTGGCAGTTTTCTGGTTGCTGCTTCTGACTGGTAATTAGGAGCCCGAACTCTTGCGTAGCGTCCTGAGAGGCTGCTCTGATGCACAGTCGAATAATATTGGGGTTCCTGTAGTGCCATATCGCACATGGACGGGCGTCCCTGCATGAACCTCCGCTGGGCATCCCCGAGGCCACATTATGCTGTAGGCTGCGCCAGTCTCCATCCTTCACATGCTGCATACAGTGACCGTCTGATGCTAATCTAGACCTCTCACTATAAATAAACCAATATGAATACAAGCAAACAAAATAGGAAAACTAAACCAGCTCATCTGAAAACGCCCAAAAACTGTCTGCGTTTCCTTCGCAAACATACGCGGTCTCCGCACTAACTTTTACAGCGTAGAATCACTCCTTCATACTAACTCACCTGGTATCTTAGCTCTCTGTGAAACTAACCTTGATCCTTCTGTCCCCTCTTCCGAGTTTTACGTTCCTGGATACTTTCCCCTCTTCAGGAAGGACTCCAATGTCCATATGCATGGGCTCGGTGTCTATGTCAGTGAACACCTCCCTCTAGCTAGGGTGACATCTCTTGAATACCTGGATCATTCTTTCATGTGCTTCCGTCTCTCACTTATAAGCTTGGTTAGCTATCTCTTCTTTTTCTACCGCTCACCCTCCTCCTACTACTCGGTCCTTGATAGTATCTCTAACAATATCGATAAGGCCGTTTCTTCTCATCCCTCTGCCCATATATTTATGTTTGGTGATTTTAACGCCCACCACACCAAGTGGCTTGAAAACTCTGTCACCGATCTTGCTGGTGTCCACACCATGAATTTTTCAATAACCCAATCTCTTACGCAAGTGGTGGATTTCCCCACGCGTTTCTCCAATAACTCAAATGGAAGGGTGTGGTGGTGTTTTAGCGTAAAACTGAAGACAGAACAAAACCTCTTTACTAGGCTTTACCGAACTAATTTCACAGCCAATAGCAAAGGCAAAGGCAAGTAGTAAATGCAACAGTAAGTAGTAAAACACAAGAGCATGCAGTAAACGCAAGAGCGGGTAGTAGTAAACGCAAGAGCAGGTAAACAAAATGCAGAAGAAAGGAAAGAACTCAGCCTTTTAAAAGGAAAAGGAACGTGTGCAAAATCACGTGCAATAGAAATTTTTACTTTAACGAAAATATAACAATCTCACCCCACTAGTAAGAGAGATTGCAAGGTGTATATATTATTTTTATTTATTTATTTATAAGTCCAGTCGCTGGACTGGTCTACGAATCCTGCTAGACCGCCGTGGGGGCAGTTCACTATTCGAAGGACTGGCAGGTCTCTGGGAAGGCTGATTCTCTATTTCCTCCGCATTAAGTGTAGTGTCAAATGGGCCGGGTCTGCATTTGCAAGGTCGGGTCGAGTATTCTCAGCAGGACCCTGATGTTCATCAGAGCGTGGAAAGCGAGCCAAATGTCTTAGCGCCACTGAATCCTCCCGGCCGTCATCATGCCGTATTCTTGCATGAGTAGGGTTGGCCTCGAGGAGTTCCACCACCTCTACGATCGGGTCATACTTGCTCCCGTTGCCAAACCGTTTCAGCAGTACCCTTCCAGGTTCGCAGAGCCAAACAGGTAAGGCAGTACCGGTAGAAGAGCGCCTTTCAAATTTGAACAAGCGTTCGTGGGGAGTCACATTTGTACTAGTGCATAGTAGGGAACGAATAGAATTTAAAACATCGAGCAGAACGTCCTGCCAAGCACTAAGGGGTAACCGTTTAGATTCCAAGGCCAATAATATTGAGTGCCAAATAACGCCGTTGTAATGCTCGCACTGACCGTTGCCTCTTGGGTTGTATGCAGTGGTGTTACTGCACCCAACCCCAAGTCTCGTCAGGAAATTTCTGAACTCCTCGGACACGAACGACGTTCCTCTATCAGAATGGATGAAAGTGGGGAGTCCAAAAATAGAAAAAATATTCGTCAGGCACTTGATTGCGGTTTGCGAAGAACAATCACGGCACGGGAATGCAAAGGGAAATCGACTGTACTCATCGACGATAGTAAATAGGTAACGACATCCTTTCGATGATGCCGGGACAGGCCCTTTGAAGTCTACGGAGAGGCACTGAAAGGGAGCAGTAGAGCGGATTAGTGTATTATTAGTAGGGCTGGAAAATTGAGGTTTTATTTTTGCACAAGTTGTACACTCGGATGTCACGCGCCGAACTTCATCAATTGAGTATGGCATATTTTGTGATCGTATAAAGTGCCAAAAACACCAGGGTGTATTAATGAACTGTGTATGGTCCTTAGCTCCTCCAAGGAGGAAGCAGCAGCACCACACACTCTCGACAAAGCATCGGCAACGGTGTTTTCACTTCCGGGACGGTGTTTATATATCGTACGAGAACGGGAGAAGCTCCATTTTCCACCGAATGATTTTATCATTTTTAATTTTTCCTCGGTTAGCTGGCTTATACATAAAAGATACGGCTTGCTGGTCTGTTATGATAGTAAAGTGCTTCCCAACAAGGAGGTCCCTCCATTTTCGGACACATTCAACTATCGCGTAAGCCTCTTTTTCAACTATGTGTAGTCGTATTTCAGATGGGTTTAATGATCGGGAAAAGAATGCTACAGGCCTATCAGCCTGTAAGAGAGTGCCTCCTATAGCTTTCTCTGAGGTATCGGTTTCAATAGTAAATGGTAGTTCGTCGTCGATAACCTTTACAGATGATTCGGCAACGTCTTTCTTAAGTTTTTCGAAAGAATTCACAACTATAGGAGGCATGGGAAATTGTTTATTTTCAACCAGGGGACGAATTTTGTGTGAATACTTAGGTATCCATTTCGCGTAGTAAGAAAACATACCAAGGCACCTCTTTAACGAATTTGAAGGAGAAGGCATTTGCAAAAGAGGTTTCAAACGCTCAGGGTCAGGTTGAATAGTTCCGTCACAGATTTGGTATCCAAGCAAATTGATAGAACGAAGCGAAAACTTTGATTTTTCTCGGTTTATTTCGAGGTTGTATGTTGAGGCAGCCTTTAAGAAACGTT
Source organism: Ascarosepion bandense (assembly GCA_037127315.1). Taxonomy (NCBI): domain Eukaryota; kingdom Metazoa; phylum Mollusca; class Cephalopoda; order Sepiida; family Sepiidae; genus Ascarosepion; species Ascarosepion bandense. Next base: position 163,551 of record JBBBDQ010002085.1, read on the forward strand.
CCAAGTTAGCGTCATGCTCCTCTTGAGTTTTACCACAAATAGTAATGTCATCAATGTAAGAAAAAGTTCCGGATAACTTATTTTCAGAAATAAAGGAATTCATAAATCGTTGAAAGGCAGAAACCCCATTAGTGACACCCATGGGTATTCGTTTGAATTGATACAAACGATTTCCAGCTTGAAAAGCCGTGTAAGGCCGATCTTCGGGACAAATTTCGATCTGGTAGTAAGCTTTAGACAAATCAATCGTACTAAAAATATGATACTGGGCAATTCGGTTTACGAGATCCTCAATCCGAGGCAAAGGGTACGCGTCAAGTAGTGTGAAACGGTTAATGGTTTGGGAAAAATCAACCACCAATCGTTTCTTTCTATTAGGCGACGAAGTCACAACAATTTGAGCACGCCACGTCTTCAAGCAGTTGAAGAATTTCTTTTTCAATAAATCGGGCATCCTCCGCACGGTAGTTTCGGGATTTAGTAGCAATGGGTCTGCAATCAGGGGTCAGGTTTCGGAACAATTTTACAGGGGCACAACTGATCCTGGTTAGCGCGCAGATTTTTAAAACTTCCTGAGATCCACCAAAAGAAATAGTAATACCCCGGTGTAGTTTCAAAAACGACACTCCGAGTATAATGTCCATACAGGAGTCAGGAAACACAGTAAGGTCAATCTCTTTATATTCGCAACCATTGAAGAAAATGTTCTCGGTGCAATATTCAGACAGTTTAAGGGAAACGGCGGATGATGCCATAGAAATTACGGAGTTCCGTTTTAAAGTGGGCAGTCTCATTGTTTTGACAATACGGGCACTGATAAAATTATCAGAACTGCCGGTGTCTATAAGGGCAGTTAACTTTTTCCCTTTTAACTCCACAGTTTCGGTGATAGGAGGGCAACTATCACCACCTTTAGCACGGGCCCCTATGATAGCAGAAGAAGAACGTGAATGTGTCGGTAGAGTAGAACGGCAAACTTTAGAAAAATGCCCGAGTTTACCACAGCTTCGACATACCTTATCGCGGGCAGGGCAGAGGCGGCGGTCGTCCTTAAAGTGACGTCTCCCTACACAGTTGTAACACTTGCCACGAACAGGAAGGGTAGCAGAGAACAGTACAGAGTCACACTTCATTGGAGAATCAGTTAGAGCAGAATTTTTAGAAATACCAGTGGCCTCCTCGGCAGAATCGGTCAACACATTTTTAGTTCCAGTAACAGAAGTAACGGCGGCTGCTCCAATCTGGGTGGCATACGATTCCGCGCGAAAGTGAGCTTGTTCTAAAGCCTTAGCACATTGAGTAGCTTCTGCGAGAGTTAGAGTGTCAATTTCAAGGAGCCTAGCACGTATCAATGAGGACCGAAGACCACGAATAAATGCATCACGGACAGATTCATCCCTGTAAGTGGTGGCCGTTACGTCTTTAAAGCAACAGTCAGCGGCAAGTCGATTCAAGGCCTGAAGGTATTGGTCGACAGACTCGCTTTCTTGTTGCAAACGCGTAGAAAGCAGATGTCTAGCATGAATAACACTTGGAGACTTTTCGTAGACACCTTTCAGTACGTCAACAGCATGTTCAAAGCCAGAACAACCCTCGATAACGTCTGCAACAGTGGGACCGATGTTTAAATAGAGAACTTCGAGTTTATCAGGGTTTAACGAAGCAATAGTTGAGAGGTAGTAATTAAAGTTACGATACCATAATCTCCAAAGCTTGCTGGCCTGTGGGTCTGCCGAGGAAACATCAAATTTGTCCAGGCGAATTATTTTCTCCATGAGGAAAATAGAAAATTAGTTCGGTAAATTGTGGTGGTGTTTTAGCGTAAAACTGAAGACAGAACAAAACCTCTTTACTAGGCTTTACCGAACTAATTTCACAGCCAATAGCAAAGGCAAAGGCAAGTAGTAAACGCAACAGTAAGTAGTAAAACGCAAGAGCGGGTAGTAGTAAACGCATGAGCAGGTAAACAAAATGCAGAAGAAAGGAAAGAACTCAGCCTTTTAAAAGGAAAAGGAACGTGTGCAAAATCACGTGCAATAGAAACTTTTACTTTAACGAAAATATAACAAAGGGACTCACTATTAGACCTCTGCTTCACTTCCATCCCAGACTCTTGCACCGCCAAGCAGCTCTGCCTTCTCGGAAACTCTGACCACGCTGTAGTTTCCGTTAACATCTTATTCCACCCCCACTCAACCCAAGAAACCCAAACCAGCGGAATATCCTACTGCTACCAAAGAGCAGACTGGGACTCGTTCCGCGACTTCCTGTGTGACGTCCCTTGAAACAACGTTTTTAGTCTTCCCGTTGAAGACTGCGCATCTGAGGTCTCCTCTTGAGTTAAGGCTGGCATCGATGCTTTCATCCCAGCCAGGAAATTTCAGCTTAAATCCCGCTCGTCCCCCTGGTTCTCGCCCGCTTGCTCGGTCGCTATTGCCCACCGGAATCATTTTTTTCCGGCTCTATCGAAGCCACGCGTCAGACCAAAACAGGCACCTTTTCGCCTTAGCTTGTAATAAGTGTAAAAAGATACTTAACAAAGTTAAGATGTTGTTTGCTGCCAGAATGAAACAATGCACAGCATCCTGTAAGTTCGGCGCCAAAGACTACTGGCAACTCTGTAAAAGCGTGCTCAACAAGTGTAAGACCCAACTAATCAATGAATTTGAGGTCCTTACCTCCTCAGTGGACAAGGCTGAATGCTTTGCTCGCAGATTCCCCATCAACTCGAGACTGAATTCGTCTGGGGTATCTACACCTAACTTCTTACCTTGAACTGAGGCTCAACTGAATGACGTCCACATTACATCCTCGCTGGTCACTAAAATAATCTCAAAACTTGACCCTCACAAAGCGAGCGGAGGGGACGGAATCCCAATCATAGTCTTGAAGAAATGTGCCCCTGAACTCTCCTCTGTCCTTTCTAAGCTCTACAACTCCTGCCTATCTGCTTCCTGCTTTCCTGCCTGTTGGAAGTCTTCCTCTGTAGTTCCTATATTTAAGAACACTGGGGAACCCTCGAACCCCGCAAATTACCGCCCTATCAGCCTTCTTCCGATCTTTGGCAAAGTGTTCGAAGCCATTATCGACGCCGATGTGGCTCAGCATCTCACAGCCCACAGGCTCCTCTCGGACAAACAGTATGGTTTCCGCTTCACCAGGTATTTTAATCTCCGTGAAGAGTTTTATTCAGACTTATATTCATACTAATACTGATTACTTTTACATATCAAACAACATGAATACTGAATATTCTATAATTAAAAGATTAAGATATTTCAACTTCAAATATTTTTGGCAAGGTACGTAAATCTCACTTTGTTTCTACAACCTACATGAAGTGCAATCTACGAACATTCGCCTCACCGCACTTCGGTTGTATTTTTGTAACGAATCGAACTTTCGTCACTCAAACAAACGTTTACGATATTTCATTCTTGACTTTCATGTTAAAACTCATCTTAACGTTACTCGTCATTTCGACATCACAGGTCTATCTTCATATGTGAATTTTATTGTATTTCTTGAACTGTTTAAATGTTTCTTTGTTTATATAAAATTATTCTTGTTCGCTCAACCAGTTGTTTGAGTTAATCATTTCTACATTTTATTTGGATTAATGTTTCTTGTGATCAAATATAAAAATAGTTGTGAACTTGGTTAAGAACACGCACACAGCATTAAAACCAATAACCATCTACAATGGTAACCCCGCACTAAGCTCGCAACAGGCACCCGTGAAGAAGCTTTTAATGATGCCGATTTTATATCTAAAGGGGATATTGACTAATGAAGTTAAGGTGACAGAAATTTTTACTAGTGTTTTTTATATAGAGAAATAATGAAAGTATTATTACGAGACTCCCCAAGAACGTCTAAGAACAGGAGCTCATATATGAAATTGAGGACATAATTTTTTTAAAATGCAGATTTAAGATTATCGATTTCGTTTTTGTTCTGAGCAAGAAAGAAAATATCATTTACATAAGTGGACGTATATTGCGGGTTTGGCAATTTTTTTCAAAAAGTGTGTTTTCTACGTGGGACATGTGAATGTTAGAAAAGCATGGACCAAGAAGATTTCCCCTACTTACGCCATTAGTTTGGGTATAAATGTGGCCTTCATGGTCGTAAAATGGAGTCTGGTTGGTACAAGCGAACAAAAGTTTTTTTTTTTATTAGAGTGTGGGGATTGATAGCTGGTGGTGATATTGAAATATCCTTTTCTTTATATACGGAGTAAATGATTATGTCAATGGTTTCAGCGACAGGGACGTTAGTGAATAAGTTTTCTATGTCGGGGGATGCGAGGGTGTCTTGGTTAGGGGTTGTGGATTTAAGGATTTGAAGGAAATCGTGGGATGACTTGTACTGTAATTAGTAGGTAGATATGGGGTGATAATATCATTTAAGAATTTCGTCAATTGGTATAGGGGGTAAGGGATATTTAGTTTTATATATTTTGATGTTACCATATCCGGGTTCATAATCGCCAATGATTTTGTTGATTTTCAAGGATCCTAACGGGATTATTAGAAGCTATGAGTTTGTTAACGTACGTTTTTAGAGATTCGTTGGGGTTCCTATTTAGTCATGTGAATTTTGATCGTTCGTCTAGGAGGGGCTGTAATATTTTGTGTTAATCTAAATTTATCCAAAATTACATAAATGTTGGATTTATCAGCTTGTCAGATGACAATGTTGGAATTGTTTTTTAGTTGTATGGTGGCATTTGTGAGTTTTTTTAGAAATATGGTTGTTGGTGTTATGTAGAGAATGGTCTTTTAGACGTTGAGCCTTGAGACTTGTAAGACTTGGAAGGACTTGGCGATCCAGTGTGAAATTCAAAAGGACTATATAAATGACCTTGGCGTCAGTCAAGAGTCAGAGATGAGAACAGCGAGAGACACGCTAAAATGTAACGAGAGAAGCTTCAGGTCAACTCGGACATTGTCCTATTTCTCTTTCTCCTTATCACTCTGAGTGGCTTGAAAACGCTGTTACTGATTCGGCGGGCATTTCCCAATCCCTTACGCAATTGGTGGACTTCCCCACTCGCTTCCCAAGCACACCCTCGGGTCATTCCTCACTGCTAGATATATGTTTCACCTCTGCGCCCGACGCCTGTCAAGTCTCGCAGCTTTGCCCTCTCGGCAACTCCGACCACGCTGTAGTCTCCCTCAGTATTTCTTTCCAATCTCACTCCCCACCAGGATCCCCCTACTTATAGAACCTCCTACCTCTACCAAAAAGCTGACTGGGATGCCTTTCGCGATTTCCTCTGCGACGTACCTTGGGGAAAAGTGTTTGACCTATCAGTTCATGACTGTGCCTCTGAGGTCTCGTCATGGGTGAAAGCTGGCATTGATGCCTTCATACCCACCAGGAAGTATTGCTTAAAACCTCATTCCTCTCCGTGGTTCTCACCGGCCTGCTCAGCCGCCATTGCCCACAGGAACCATTACTTCCGTCTATTCCGGAGACAGCCAACTGATCACAATAGGCGCCTGTTCACATCTGCTCGCAGTGAGTGCAAGAGAACCCTAAATGACGCCAAACAGTTGTTTGCTGAGAGAATGCGACAGCACATAGCTGACCGCAAGTTCGGCTCCAAGGACTATTGGAGGATTTGTAAACGAGTGCTCAACAATAGGAAATCCTCAATACCTCCTTTAATCCATGGATTTGATGTTCTCACGTCATCTGCGGAGAAAGCTGAGTGCTTTGCCCGCAGATTCTCATCCAACTCCACATTCGACTCATCCGGAGTGCACCCACCCGACTTCCCTATTAGAACTGAGGCCAAACTGCACGACGTATATATTACCCCGACAGTAGTAACCAGAGTAATTTCAAAACTCGACCCCCATAAGGCGTGTGGAGACGATGGAATCCCGGTGATAGTCCTTAAGAGGTGTGCCCCTGAACTTTCACCTGTCCTCTCTAAACTGTTTAACTACTGCCTTTCTGCTTCCTGCTTTCCTGCATGCTGGAAATTCTCCTCAGTCGTTCCTGTCTTTAAGAACTGTGGTGAACCCTCGGACCCATCCAACTATCGCCCTATCAGTCTTCTACCAATATTCGGGAAAGTGTTCGAGGCTATAATCAATGCTGAAATAGTTCATCATCTCACCGCCCACAAACTGTTCTCCGACAGGCAATATGGATTCCGATTTGACAGGTCCACAGCCGACCTGCTAACAACTGTAACGGAGTACATGCTACAGGCCCTTGATGAGTCTGACGAGGCTCGCGCAGTTGCTCTGGATATCTCCAAGGCTTTCGACAGGGTTTGGCACCCTGGCCTCCTATGCAAACTACGCGGTTATGGTATTACCGGTCGCCTGCTTGACCTAATCCAATCTTTCTTAAATAACCGCAAAATGAAGGTCGTTCTGAATGGGCATGCCTCTTCGTCCTACAGCACGAATGCTGGTGTCCCACAAGGCTCTATCCTGGGCCCAACGCTCTTCCTTATTTTCATCAACGACCTCCCAGATGAGATCAAGTCCCAAGTAGGCATCTACGCAGATGACAGTACAATATACTCCCGCTCCAGTAAGAAACCTGTCGTGGCGGACAGACATAATCTCGCTGCTGACCTTGAGCGGGATCTACACTCTGTGGTGAACTGGGGCAAGAAGTGGCTTGTCAACTTCAATTCCTCTAAGACCAAGCTGTTGTCTGTCAACCATTACAGGCAACCTCTTCTGCCTCCCATAAGCATGGACCAGATGATTCTCCCGGAGAGTAATACACTACGCCTCCTCGGACTTACCCTGTCCTCAGACCTCAAATGGAAGCACTATATTGAATCCATAGCAAAATCTACTGCTAAGAAGATTGGATCAATATGTCGATCCAGGATGTTTTTTCCACCTGAATCCATCCTGCATATATACAAGTCAACCATCCGTCCGTGCATAGAGTACTGCTGCCATTTATGGTCAGGTGCCCCTGCCGTTCTCCTCAGTGTTCTTGACAAGCTCCAAAGGAGAGTCTGTAATGTGATAGGTACTGATCTGGCGACTCGTCTGCAGCCACTTTCCCATCGTCGAAATGTGGCCTCCCTCTGTCTCTTCTATAAATACTTTCATGGCTTCTGCTCGGATGAGCTTAAGTCACTGATGCCTCCTCAACAGGTGTTTACCCGTGCAACCAGACTGGCAACTGGGTCCCACCCATTCACAGTCAGGTTAGCCAAACGCAGACGACAATTCTACTCCTGCAGCTTCCTCTCTCGCACTTCCCGCCTGTGGAACTCACTCCCGTATTCTTGCTTTCCTGATGGCTACGACCTCCAGAAATTTAAAAGCAAAGTTAATACTCACCTACTAACCACTGGATTCTAGCGCTCTCCCCTCCCCTGTATAATCTTCACGTTCTCTCCGCCCATGTATCTGTCATTGCACCTGCTTTCTCAGCTTTCTATTGTTCCTTTCTAACTAGTTTGTACTCCTCACTCTTTTCTAATTAATCTTTCTACATTTATGTAACCCCCTGCACATCAGTGGCGTTTCTGCCTTGCTCGGGGTGAAATGATTAAAAAAAAAAAAAAAAAATCTATTTCTACATTTACTGCTAGAACATTTTGTATGAACTCTACCCTTAACCTTTTGATAATGTTTCTAATTGAACATTAACTTCTACAACTTATATTATTCCTCCTTTTAATAAATTTCTATTTTAAAAGCAAAATGTATATTTTATTCTTCTTACACTATTCCACACAATTCCACATATTCCAACCTCCCAACAACCATCCTTCTGATGAAAACGTTCAGATAATTCTGATGAATATTATTCTGCATCTAAAAACTTGTAAGTTGTAGGGAGTTTGGTTAAGTCTGACACAAGGCCGAACCAAAGAAACATAACCAGCTTCCTACAGCTACAAATGTATCGTTGGACAGGTTTATGTATTTGTCAGTGCTGTTGGGAAGTAGGATATTTCATAAACCTGGATAGCCCTTATGTACAGCAAAATGACAGTTTGAAATAATAATTATTTTTACACTATTTATATGATTCAGACTATTGTCCTCAGCTTTGTTGCTATTTGTACAACATTTTGGCTGTTGTATACTCCGGCCTTCTTCAGGCACTAGAAATTTCGAACTGAACCCTTTATTACAATCACTGCGGTATATCATTCTCATTTCTTGTGTAGAGCTCTTTTGGTAGTCATGAGTTATCTCCGTCTAACCCTCTAAGTTACTTGTTCACCACTGCTGTAGCCTGATATTGAACTTGCAACTCTTTGGGTCAAGTCACAGGAACTAACAATGTTTGTATCCACTGGGCCATGTGTCCTTATTCCTAGCACCGGAAGAAGGCCGGAGTTTACAATACCTGAACGTCGTACAAATAGCAACAAAGATGAGGACAATAGTCCAAATAATGTAAATAGTGTAAGTACTACCTCATCTCAGAAATATAGACAAATATTAATTGTTTTTATTTATTAATCTATTTGCATTTCTCCTTCATTCATAGATTGAAATATCTGTCACTGAAGTTTTCATATATATATATATATATATATATATATATATCTGAAAGAGACTGGATGAGTTAAATAGCAGGACAAATTGGGTTCTATAGTCTTGCTTAGCAGCCAGTCTACTGCAAAAAGTAATGGTAACTTAACACTGCAGGAAAATCTTCTGCCCAGTCAGTCATGTCTCTTTTGAGACATGATCATCCAAGTGTGTATCATGTTTGGCACTTAACTAACTGGATAGATCTTGATAATATCTTCATGTCTATCAAATCTCCAGGTCTATGGAATCATGATGGAAAAATAGTTATTCTTCAACTGACTATTAAATGAACAGCTTCCAGTTGGTTGTGAGTTAAATTTTTAGTCCAGAACCAAACAATAATGGCATATCAGCTCATATGTACGCATGTCTTGCGTTCATTTTAATCTACAGCTTATTAATTAATACTTTAGTATTCCCAGACAAAATTTGCATTTTGCAAAATATTTTATTTTTTAAGCAACTTAAATACAACTTAGCTACTTTGCATAGGACACCACAGGTAGACTATAGAGTCAATTAGACATTTCTTTTGTAATAGACACTCAATCACTTTTCAACATTGTAAGTATTGATATTGTTTTCATTCAACTTTTTAGGATGTTGTTGATTACTTAAGTTGTTATATTGGTTTAAAATTCTAGTTTTATGTTTTTTGATGATCTTCTCAAGGTTATCTATACAGCTATACCTTGACTTAAGAATATTCCTCTTAAAATTTTTGTTGTTTAGATGGAAGTGTTTCCCAACTAATTTGAGGAATTTATGTCCTTAGTACTAATAATTTGGTTAAATGAGGGTGTATACCAAATAATTTTTCTCTTTCTATTATTATTGTTATTATTATGATTGTGATGTTGTATTTTAAGTCAGGGCATTTGTAGCCGCTGTTTTTGAGGGCAGTGTCATAAAATTTGCTGTGTTTATAAAAGATACCTTCACAAGTGGAGTTGTTATGAATTCTGTTTTTAATAGAGAAGGGTATGCATTTTATGAATGACAGAGATTAGATTTATGTATATAGGATTAGCGTTAGTTTTTAAGTAGGGTTATTGACTGGAAGTCTTCTTTTTTGAGATTGGTTTTTATAGTAACCTTACGATTTAGACTTTTCAATTCCCTATGCATTAATTTCCTAATTATATATATATATATCTTGCACATATACAAATCTACCATCCACCTGTGCATTGAGTACTGCTGTCACATTTGGTTGGGTGCCCCTGCTGTTCATCTCGGGTTTCTTGACAAAATCCAACAAAGAATCTGTCGTGTGATTGACCCCAACCTGGTAGCTCAACTCCAGTCACTTTCTCACTGACATAATATGGCTTCTCTCTGTCTCTTCTACAAATACTTTCACGGCTGATGAGCTTAGCTCCCTGGTGCCTCCTCTGCATGAATTTAGTTGAGCTACTACACTAGCAACTAGATCCTACCCTTTTACAGTGAAACCAATCAAATGTAACTGCAACTTCTACTCCCTAAGTTTCTTTGCTCACACTTCCTGCCTGTGGAATTCCCTTCAGTATACTTGCTTCCTTGACAGCTACAATCTTCAAGAATTTAAATGCAAAGTCAATTGCCATCTCTTATCTTCTTGACTCACTTCCTTTCCCTGACAATCCTTGTATCATGTTCTTCTTCCTTTCCACTCCACTCTCATGCAGCCCTCTTCACACCTGTATTCTCATACATTTCTTACTCATTCTCTGACTCCCTTGTAACTTGTTTCTCTTTCTCATTACTCACCTCTTATGTAACCCCCTGTGCACCATTGGAAGTCCTGCCTTGCTTGGGGTGAAATGATTAAAAAAAATTCTATTAGCTTTAATATTAGTGGAATTTTTTACAATCATAAGACCATCATTCCTGTACAATCCTATGTCCTCAGTATTGATATTATTTTATGCTGTAAGGTTGTCCAAAGTAAATAGACCAATGAGGTCTGAGAACTCAGCAGAGTCTAGAGATCCTATGGTGATGTTAAATAGATCCTCAGATTTGTTTTTTTCACTGTTCACTATTGTGAAGAGGCATGGATCGTTTTGCATTTATAATGATTATCTATTTCTTGTTGGTTATGTTGGAATACTCTATGGCAAATTTTAAAGCTAAAGTGACTAGGTCTTTGAAGATAGAAGAGTGGTAATCCATTATGTCAAACTGGAGAAATGAACAATTGGTTTTATTATCTATGCAGTTAAACCAGTAAGTGACATCATTGGTGTTAATCTATTGAGTTAATTTGAGGTATATTTTTATTTGTAAGTTGATTCTGTCAAGGATGGTTTTGCTGATTTCAGGTCATGTGGGGTTGATAATCCTGGTGAGCAGTTAATTTTGTAGTCTGTTTTATGGTCTTTAATGGTGACATAGGATTCAACAGTGCAGAAGTTACTAACTCTATCACTGATTTTTAATTCATCTGTGATGCATTTTCTTGCTACATTTATGTCTTCAACTAAATTACTAATGCTGTTATCTACTTTTTTGCAAGTTTTAATTAATTTTTTTTAATTAATGAAATGTAGTTGTGAAGAGTAGTTTTGTAGTAATTAGCTGTTTTGTTGGAATTTATGAAAACTTTATAGTCTTGAGAAAATATTACTATAAATATTACTCTACTAAATATCAAGCACCTTCAAAAAGTAAATTACTTCAAATAGTGGCCTGTTAACCCATTTGTTTGTACTATTTTTAAGATATGTATATACAGGGTCAGCATGTACAACCATTGCTATCTTATCTTAGCAGATTTTTCCCAACACTTATATACATTAAAAATTAAACTAACTGCAACTGACTATTAAAAGGATGAAATATTTTTGCAGATTTTGACATCATTCTGTTTTAGCTTTTTTGTCCAAATCTATGAATTTGTCTTGCCTGTGGTAAGTTTCAAAAAACATTATATGAAATTAACTATTTTATATCCATAATGTTGAATGTGTTAAACTTTTTAAAGAAAAATAACAAGTTGATATTAAGAACTGCAGCAAAAGATTGTTGATTTATTTAAAATAGAATAAATTTGAATTTAGTACATGGTATTTATTTTCAGTTTACTTTAGTTGAATTGTTCACCTATATTACACATGATCTTTTATTGTACTTAAGTTACAATAAAATTTGTATTTTATATGAATACTACCTTATGAAAATTGAAATGTAGTAGAGTGTGGGGGTTGTATCATAAATTCTGTAGAGTGAGGATTAAACACTGGCATTGATCCTGTATATATATATATATATATATATATATATATATATATATATAATACTTCAGTCATGAATTGAACACACTTGGCTACTGGCATTTGTATATATCATGTATATAAAATCTACCTTACTCTGTCATGCGCCGATAGCTTAGGGGTAGAATCCCTGACTGATGCCAAATTGGCTGAGTTTCAATCCCAGCTTGGAACAATTGGATGTCTAGTCGCACTGATGAGCTGTGATACAGTGAAACAGGCCTATATATATATATATATATATATATATATATATATATATATATATATATATTAGAAAACAAAAACAAAACTGTTGGTGGAACCAATGGACAACTTGCTAAAAGACTTAAATAGCTTTAAACAAGATAAAATCTCAAATAAGGACAACTGTAAGAAAAAAGAAAAAGACCTAAAGGAAAACACCTACCTACTCAGTAAAGTGCTCAATGCTTAAATTACCTAAACAAAATAAAGCCACATATATATAATCAAATTGGAGAAGTTGACCAGTGTTATTTCAGTAAAAAGAAATAACACTGATCAGTTAAGTGATAAACTTCTCCACATTAATTTTATTAAAATTCTATCTCTAGCTTAATTTTGAGCACTTTATGACAAAAAGTCTGCTTGCCTAAAATGCTTTTCTACTAGTAAACTACTGAGAGCAATTTTGGCACTAAGAATCATTACAATTTAACTATGTGTGTGTGTGTGTGTGTGTGTGTGTGTGTGTATGTTTGTATATTGAAATATTCTCTTGATGTAATGAAAATAAAATTTTATCTGCAATTTGACAAATAAAATGCCATAATTTATCTATGTTTTCAGCTTTCAGAGAAATAGAAAATATTTTTTCTAACTTCATGGTGCTTTGAAATATTAAAAACTTAAATAGTACTGTCATTTTTTAATGGCACATGTGTATATATATATATAAATCATCAAAACAATTGTTAAATTTAAATTTAGATTAACATGCTTGTCAACCCTAAATTTTGAAAGTATCAAATTAGGGAAACAAGGAACTATATTTTGGGAAATATCAAGTACATTTTATGAAACCATCACAAAATATCCCTCTACATTCAATAAAGTGAGTGTTTGTGAGCCTAAAACAATGTGTGTCAATGGCAAAATATTTATTTATTTAATTTTTTTTAATCATTTCACCCTAAGCAAGGCAGGATTGCCACTGGTGCATAGACAATTGCAGGGTGAGAAAAACTGGATTCAGGGGCCATTGAAGAAAAGATAAAAGATGAATGGGATTCAAGGAAATAGAAGATAGCAATTGACATTGCATTTAAACTTTTGATTTTAGGTATCAGAGAAGCTAGTGAATGAAAGGGAGTTCCACCGGTGGGAAGTGTGAAAAAAGAAACTGTTAGAGTAGAGGTTGTGGTTATATTTAACTGTGTCAATGATAAAAGGGTGGAATCTAGATACCAATATAGTAGCACACTTAAATTCATCTGGTTAAGGGACCAGGGAAGAACCTTGTCGGAGCAATTGTCATGAAAATATTTGCAAATGAAACAAAGAGAAGCTATGACATATCAGTAAGAAAGTGACTGGACTTGAAATGCCAAGGCAAGACAAATTACATTGTAGATCCTTCTTTGGATTTTGTTGAGAATCTTGAAATGTATAGCAGAAGCACCCAACCAGGTTTGGCAACAATATTCAATGCATGAATGAATTGTTGATTTGTAAATGTGCAAGAGATGGATTCTAGCGGAAAAACTGTCTAATCCAAAACAGTGACCCAACCTTCCCAGTAGTAGATGCAGCTATAGATATAATGTAGTCTCTGTTGTTGCAGTCATATTTTTGCTGTTGTGTCCTCCAGCCATTTTTGTAACTTTCACAGAATTTAAATCTGGACTTTTAATTTTTCTTGTCCCACTGTCTATATCTACAGATAATTGTCTTGTTCCTTTTTAGCAGTGCTCAGTTATTGCTCTTCTTGTTTTTGTTGAGTCTGTGTCTGTACAACCCAGACCATGGATTGAACTCACAATTACTATGCAACCAATTTCATACTTTAATGATCCAGGATATTGTCTCCTGTGGAAAAATCCTGAAGCTACTGCCTGTAAAAACCTTGTAGAAGAAACAGCCAGTACTCAACTAGAATAGAAATTGGGTTTGACTGACCAAAAAAACCACCAGGGCAAATTGGTAGGTGGTTTAAATAATAACCTAGGAGATTCCATCCTGTTACAGGCAAGTCTATTCCGTAAGCAGTGATTGGCTGATAATTTCAGTGTGTACATTGAGCTCCATAAATATTCAGCACAATATCCACCATTTGTCTTTGGGCCACATAGGGACATGTATTCAGTTACAACCTTGTTTATTTTTGTCTGCCAACTGGACGCTAGTTGGAAACTTCAGGAAGGTGAGTCTCACAATCTTGAATGTTCACCTTCCTACAGGAAGAAAAAAAGGAGACAGCCATGTTGAAAGGTAAGTTATTTGACTTCTACACTGCCTTAAACCTAGTGTTCTCATTGTCTCCCCTGTTGCTGAAGCCTTGCTGCTAAGCTTAGATACTTTTGCTGCTCTTTTTCTTTCTTACAGCTACTGAAGCTTTGCTGTTAAGCTTGACTCTCACTATAGGTCTTTGTTTCTTTTTTAATTAAATGATTAACAGCTCTCCTTACATATTTATATCTATGCCAGGGCTACTGTCAAAGTTTAGCATATGCACTTATTCTTTCAGACATCTGATTCTCTAGTATTCTTCTCTGGCTAGTATGTTTATTTCATTCCACAAGAGTTGTGTGCAACTTTTCTACTTTAAACATGATCAGCCATGTCTGATTTCAGTGCCTCAAACATAACTATGTTTTTTGATGTTCCTACGGCCTTACTCTTAAAAATAAACAAGATATTCTTAGATATGGACAGTAGAATAAAAATTCTTTATCTTTAAAGATTAAGTAAAGGGATCATTTCAAAATTCACTGAAGGTTGATTAGATCAACAGATACCTGAAGAAGGCCAGAGAGCACAATAGCTGAAACATTGTGATAGTGCCAGCAAAGATGAGGACATTAATATTGTTGGTCCTGCCATGACGTCTTGGCTTCAGTCACTTACCAATTGCTGTAAAGTTGCTTTCTTGTGCACTTTACCTTCATAATAGTTGTTTGGATCATCTCTTCACTATGGTACCTAGATTTTATGAATCTAAATGCAATACTAGATGGGCAATAAGGTCTCGCAAATTTACAGATGAATTAGCTAGATGTAACTGCAAGTTCTATGCTAACAGTTTCCTTTCTTGCACTTCTTGCTTGTTGAACTCTCTTCTGGCTCCATGCTTTCCAGTTAACTTTGATCTCCCAAAATTCAAATGCAATGTCAATTGTTATCTACTGTCTCCTTGATTACTCTTCTCTTGTTCTCATTCTTTAAAAATCTTTCTCTTTTTTTAAAAATTCTTACACGTTTTTTTTTAATCGTATCACCCCGAGCAAGGCGGTAACACCACTGATGTGCAGGGGGCTATGTAATAGTGAAAAGATTGGAAAAGAGAAAGCCGGAAACCACATCCTAAACAGGGAACAAGTGATGAGCCTCTTAACCTGTTCAATAGACGTGGGTGGAGTGTGAACCGGGCGATAGATAGATCGATCTACTCAAATTGAAAAAAAAAAGAAACCAAAGTGAGAAGATTGGAAAAGAGAAAGCCGGAAACCACATCCTAAACAGGGAACAAGTGATGAGCCTCTTAACCTGTTCAATAGACGTGGGTGGAGTGTGAACCGGGCGATAGATAGATTGATCTACTCAAATTGAAAAAAAAAAGAAACCAAAGTGAGAAGATTGGAAAAGAGAAAGGTGGAAACCACATCCTAAACAGGGAACAAGGGATGAGCCTCTTAACCTGTTCAATAGATGTGGATAGAGTGTGAACCGGGTGATAGATAGATCTATATACTCCAATTGAAAAAAAAAAGAAACCAAAGTGAGAAGATTGGAAAAGAGAAAGCCAGAAACCACATCCTAAACAGGGAACAAGGGATGAGCCTCTTAACCTGTTCAATAGATGTGGGTGGAGTGTGAACCAGGCGATAGTTTAGTCTATCTACTCCAACCAACTTCTTGTGCTTTAGCGGTTTTACTGTTTTGTTTACAACAAATTCGATTAAAAAATATAACGTAAATAATGATAAGATTTAATCTTAGAACCTGAGGTGAAATATTTATTATTTATTATTACAGCACATTGCACTGAAAAGTGGGAACTTTCAGCAAAAATAGTCTGTATTTCTATCATTAAGTTTTTATTCAAGTGAATCAGGATAAAATATTATTAATAAACAAGTTGATTTTTTTAATGGTAAATATTTTACTATATATATTTTCATCCTCAATTTTTGGTCTAAAATGTTAATCTTAAAACTTCAAGTAGAGAGACAACTATAGAATCGCCGACCGACGCAAATTCGGTTGGGTTTCATTCCTGGGTTAGAAAGCGACCGCAGTCTAAGCTGTACTGATGAGCTGTAATACAGCGAAATAGATCTGTCTGTGGATGACTATGGTATATATATATATATATATATATATATATATATATATATATATGTATATATTAAATATAGGTGGAAGATAGTAGTATTAATAGCATAACCTTCCTCCCAATGAGTGCCACTACTACTGCAGTGTCATGAATACCATTTTGAATTTGTGCTCAAACTTCTCTCAAATCAAGAATAATTCTTGAGATAGTCATAATATTTAAAGTGATAAATCTTCGTGATCTATGCAATTATTTAAAACATTTTTTATCTTCTCTTTCTCTATGAATAAAGATGATTTAACTATAATTTTTTTTTCAAGCTGTAGCAAACATCTACCTCAAATCTGTCACACTGGCTTTATATCAAAATAAAAAAAAACAATTCCTGTCACAAATGAATTTGATTGTTGGTTTTTCTTAAAAGCAAAATTTCTCTGGTTTTCTTATTTTTACATGTCTTCTTTGTAAACTTATGAGAAGATTATCTTTTAGCTTTTTTTTTAAAAATCATTATTATTAATCTTTGTTGTTGTTGAAATAAGAAGAGAAGGATGTTGCCCAGTTTCGTGATGGGAAATTTAAACCTATTCAAAGTTTAGAGAGGATTTGCTGTCAGTGTTTAATGATTTAACCATATTGTTAAGATTGAGATACCTAGATCAATTCCTATTGCTGCAACTTGATGATTAAGTACTGTATATGAATGTGTGAGTAACATCTGTGTATTGAATACTGTTGCTATATCTGGTCTGTTGGTCCTGTCATACATCTTGAGATTCTTGACAAAATTCATATAAGAGTCTGTTATATAACTGATCTTGATCTGGCATATCAACTTCATCTCTGACTTTTCTACAAATATTTTCATAGGGACTGTTCTGATGAACTTCTTACCCTGGTTCCTCAACTACATGAATTTAAGCATGCTACTAAAGTGGCAATTAGGTCTCACCATTTTAATGTTGAACTAGCTAGATGCAACCACCACTTCTACTCAAACATTTTCTTTTCTCGCACTTCCCACCTGTAGACTTCCCTTCTTATTTCTTACTTCCCTGATAACTACGATCTTTAAAAATTTAAATGCAATGTCAATTGTCCTCTTCTGTCTTCTTGAATCTTGTTACTTCTTTGTCTTTTAATGACAAGAACCTTAAAATGAATGGCAGGAGCACCAGACCAAATAAGCCAGCATTATTCAATGCATGGGTGAATGGTAGATTTCTAAATGTGCAAGATGAACTACGACCAGAAAGGTCTTTTGGCATGATACAGCGACCCAAACTTCCTTGTAGTAGATGCAGCTATTGATTCGGTATAGTCACTTCACCTTAAGTTATTTGAAAACAAGAGGCCAAGAAGGCTATGTGTTGCTCTCCAGGGGTCTAGCATCAACCATGCTGATGGTAGGTAGAAAAGATTTTCTGGCAATACACATTGACCCAACCTTCTTTGCATTAAATGCAGTTATTGATTCAGTGTAGACATTCTACCTTAAGTCATTTGAAAACATGAGGCCAAGAAGGTGATGTGTTGCTCTCCAGGTGTCTAGCATCAGCCATGCTGAGGATAGGCAGAAAAGGTTCTTATGATTGTTAAATGGGAGTAGTTTTGTTTTTGAAGGTGTTAAAATTTACAAGAAAAAGAAATGTCCCCTGTAAAACTATTTGCTATAGCAATGCACTTTTTATATACATTCCAGTAAGTATTGTATCAGCAATTTAAATATATTTCAACATTAAATGTTTTTTCTCTTTACTATATTGTTCTTTTATGTGCCGTGTTCCTTCAGGACATAGGCAATCATGGCCCTCCACATCCCTTGTAGCTCTTAATACTTTTGTTTTGTTATTGCTCCCAAACTATGCTCCGCCGTCCACTTGCTCAAGCTCATCAAGTATGTCATGCATTGTTTTCCCCTCTCTCTCTTTCCCTCTATCTGTCCTGTGAGTATCAGATTCTCCAAGCCCTCCTTCCTCATTATGTGTTCCAGAAACTTCAGCTGTCTCTTCCTGATGCTAAGTATAAACATTATTCAATTTGTTCTAGCATGGATGTAAAATCCAGTTAACCTATTTTCTACTATAAAATAAATTACAGATCATTTGATAAGATATCATCAGAGTGTGTAGAGAAACAGATTTCAATTTTCATGATAACCCTTGTGAACTTCAGTAGAGCTCATTACTCACCCTTAGAAAGCCACTTGCATTTGACAAGCTGGATTCAAAACCTCATGCAGTCTCTTCTATGCAACCATAACTATATTGAATCTACAGCTGTATCTACTGCTAGGAAGGTTGGGTCACTGTGTTAGGCCAGAAAGTTTTTCTCATCAAACTCCATCTTGCACATTATAAACCTACAATTTGTCCATCCAATGAATAATGCTGCCATTTCTAGTCAGGTGCTCCTGCTTTTCATCTCAAGGTTCATGACAATATCCAAAGAAGAATATGCAATGGCAGCTCAACTTCAGTCAAATTCTTACCATTGTAACATGGTTTTCCTCTATTTTTTCTTCAAATACTTTCATGGCAACTGTTCTGATGATATGCTGTACTATTCCTTCTCTGATAGGTTTAGTGGTACCAGCATTAGTATGAAATGAGATTTGATGCAAGGCTCTCTTTTATTAGGTGGTTACACCTTGTTATTCATGGGTTGTACAATTCTTGTATCAAATATAGATACCTGCTGTTTGCACATGTCACTGCATTGATATCTGTTTAGAATCCATATTCTTTTTAGTTGGAGAAAGCCCAAGAACAGTTACTATTTCAAAGATAAAGTTTTCCATAATTTTTTCTATAACAATAAAAAATAATGTTAGAATAATGACAATGACTCACCTTAAAATTACATAAAATGAGGATGGTTGAAAAACGTTCTGGCCAAAATGTATTGATAAAAATATTTTTTATTACTACCTATCTAGCATGGGAGGGTGCAGCACTGAAGGCAGCATGCTGTGTTGCAGAACAAGTCTCTTGTATAAGAAAAAGTGTGTGTACATGTATACTCTTGCACAAATTTTTTTAATTTATAATATTAATTAAAAGTTGTCTGAAAGAACTCAACCCAATTATTTTATTACTAATCAATAACATATTCAGTGGCACTAGCATTGAATTGAAGTGTGATTTGATGTAATACTCTCTTTCATTTCTTTGATATTCACTGGTTATACAATTCTTGTATCAAATATGGATATCTGCTGTTTGCATGATTTTCTGCTGAATACAGGGCATTACATTTGGGGATGTGCATTGTGGTGAAGTATATATCAGCTTGAGATAAAAAATCAGTGAGCTGAGTTCAAATTCCAACTGAATTAGTTTCATTACCCGACTTTGTTTGCCAGTATATCCACTGGGTGGCATTCTATTCAGAACTGTAAAAAAAAGAAAGGACATAAGCCTTCTTTTCAAGATGACAACACAACACTATTCACCTCCATGGAGACACTTCCTAGGCAGCAGAATACTTAATTTCAACATAAATCACATGGACATCACACTTCACTGATCACATGTTTTTCTCTCTTTTTTGAGCTATCTGTAAACAATACAATTTTTCCATTTTTCTCCTTTTGTGAGCTATGATGTTCTTATATATATATATATATATATATATATATATATATATATATATTTAATCATATCACCTCAAGCAAGGTGGTAATGCCACTGATGTGCAGGGGGCTACATAAGAGTGAGAAGATTAGAAAAGAGAAAACTGGAAACCGCATCCTAAACAGGAAACAAGGGATGAGCCTCTTCACCTGTTCACTAGATGTGGGTGGAGTGTGAAACGGGTATCTTGAATTCACTTATTTTGAAAGTTCTTAACCTCTCAGTCACTATCCTAAACAATCACATCCATTACAAAGTTGTACCTGTCTGCTACAGGTTTCTGGTTTCTTCATAACACAGATCACATGGCCTGGGTAGTTTTTGCCTTTATCTACATAACTGTGAAGAGCTCCACATTAAACTAACCTTGTGTCATATTGAACCTTGTGGAGAGGCAAATAAATATCAGAACTTGATCAGCCAAGTGAAAAAAGTGATAGCAGTGGAAGATCAAACTCACTTGTTTGTTAACTCTTGTTCTAAAGAAGAGACTCTAGCTTGAAAATTTAAAAGCAGCAAAGAAATGGGTCTTCACCAAAAAGGATGAGATTAATATTTGCTTAGAAATTTCAATTAATATTGTAGTTAAGACTAATGTATTTGGGAAAGGTATGAATCCATCTGTTCTCCCTCCAGTTATAGGTTGAATAGCAAAACAGGTTGAATTCTATAGCCTTGGTTGGCACCAGTTTACTGCCGAAAGAAATGGGAACCTACTGAAGAAAAATCTTCTGCCTAGTCAGTCATGTTTCAAAAAAATTGCCCAAACATGTGTCATATATGGTAATTAACTGACTGACATTTGGGGAGAGCTTGGCAGCAGGAGTTGGCAGAAAGTCGTAAGTAATGATAGCCAACTGACTTCTGGGTCCACCTCAGGCTTTCTGCCTGGATTTACTTCCATAGCCTTTTCCATGTTTTGCTATGACTGCGTGACATCATAAAACACGACAAAGACTGTCACTCCCGCATTGGTTTCTAGAGTCACAGACACTGATGCTCCAGCCAAGCAGAAAACTAGGATGATACCTATGGTCAACCCTGGCCAACAGAGGCCTACTACTACTACTGCTATGACTGCAAGGCAATGGAGGTTTAAAATCATGTTTTTTTTTTCCTCTAAGTGAGTATTTCTCAAATGATGTGGTATGTCTCATATGTGCTGCAGAAGGGAAAAAGCAAGTGAGAAGGAATGATTGAAAGACAACCAAAGATTTAGGAACAGTTGTAAAAAATTTATATGCCAAAAATACATTTGATTTCAATATTTAAAATATTGTTATGGATTACTTGTAATTGCATTCATGAGTTCCAGTATAAAAAGTTATAAATAATTATTGACCAATTTTATCATTGTGATATTTTTGCATTATATCAAATATCAAGAATATAGAAACTAGGGTCTGCAAATTAGAGGAGAGAGTTATCAATAATAAAATTCTCACTTTGAATCTTTGGTTATCTCCCTTTAATACTTTCTGTTTTTTAATTTCAAATGTACTTTTTATCATATAAAATTTGGTGAAGCATGTGCAAATTTTAATTCCAAAAATGCAGCCTAGAGGAAAAAGTTTTGGAACCACTGCTCTAGATACACTGCCTTCCTTGGTTATCAAGTTCTATTTACCTGAAATCTATTTGCTATATAGAATATTACATATTGCATAGCAATTTCTTCTTCTTCTTCTATGTGCCCTGTCCCTTCAGGACGTAGGCGATCATGGATCTCCACGTCTCCCTATCCCTTGTGGCTCTTAGTATGTTTGTTTCTGTTGCTCCTGGCAACCCCCGTTCCGTCATCCACCTGATCAGACCCTGCAAATATGTTATCCGCTGCCTTCCTCTGTCTCTCCTTCCTTCTATCTGTCCAGTCAGTATCAGGTTCTCCAGGCTCTCCTTCCTCATTGCATGTCCCAGGAACTTCAGTTGTTTCTTCCTGATGCTCAGCATCAATTTCCTTTTTGTTGCCATTCTTTCTAACACTTTGTCGTTGCTTGTATGCTCAGTCCACGATATCCGTAGCATCCTTCTGTAGAACCACATTTCGGCCGCTTCCAGTTTTGTCCTCATTTTCGATGATATTGTCCAGCATTCACAGCCGTATTGAAGAATTGACATTACGTAACAGTCTAGCACTCTTTTCTTCGTTTCTATTGAGATTTTCCTGTGTGTTAGTATTTTGCTCATCTTCTGGAACGCGTCCTTTGCCATGCCAATTCGCCTTCGGATCTCCGTGTCGCACTTTCCATCTCCTGTTAGAACACTTCCTAGGTACTTAAATTCTTGTACTTGTTTGATTCTGTTATCCACCACCTGTATTTGGCATTTTGGGTTGTATCTTTTGCTGATGACCATGTACTCAGTTTTCTTAAAGTTTATTTGTAGTCCGTTCTTGTCACTCTCCATTGCTACTTTCTGTATGAGATCTTGCAGTTTCCTTTCTGTGTCCGCAATCAGTACTGTATCATCCGCATATCTTATGTTGTTCAGGTTGCGGCCTCCAATAACAAATCCTGGTGTGTCATCTAGGGTCCTCAAAATATTCTCGCTGTATAGGTTGAACAAATCTGGTGAAAAGACACATCCTTGTCTTACGCCTTTTTCTATCTTTGTGTATCTAACATTCTTTATTCTAATAATGTTTACTTTTATCTTAAAACTTTATTTACTTTCTGTAATGCATCTTTCTCTGTTTCTATGTTAGGATTCTTCTTATAATGCTATGTTCCTTTAGAATTTAAGTGATCATGGCTCTTCCCCTATTCATTTTCTTTGTTATCTGTGAATTGCTATGCATTCTTGAGAAAGACAGTGGAGGGTTTCCTGTTGCCTTCTCCAAGGTTTTGAATTCAGATTTATCCTTCTTCTAGACTGGCTTCCATATAAGGCTGAAGAGCCAAGTCTTTGTTATTTACCCATGAGGATAACTGTTTTGAATTTCTAGTACATCTACTTATAATTGTCTCACACTGTTTGTACTAGATACCAGTAAAGAGAAAATCACTTAAGCAAATTGTGTAGTATATTTGTGGAATTGCCAATAGTGAATGAGATGAAACAAAATAATAAAGATAACAGAAGGAAATCCTTTGCAATATAATTAAAGGAAATGTGAGAAGGAAGTGTTCTTGAAATGCAATTAAAATCCAGGTCAGCGTTGATAGTGTGTCTTGTTAAGTTGGAATAAATTGTCAAAAATGTACTTTCTCACCTGAAACTCATCATAGATTCTTTCTATATCACTGCACATGTTTTTCAGTCCTTGGTAATCCAGTGGGTGTGACAGTTCAGCCTGTTAAGAGAAAATGATGAGTTAAAAGAAGCAGAGATAAAGGCTGAGAGATAAATGGGATTGAAATGCAAAGAGAAAGTAGATGAACAGATAAGAACACAATGTACAGCGACGGATTGTGTGAAAAGCGTTGATCTGATAAAGGTGAAATTTCGAGCAAAAATCTAAACCTGATGTAGGAAAGTTTCTCTGAAATTCTGAAATCTAATATTGTAGTTTATTCCAAAAGTTATTCAGACTAGTATCCTCATTCTTGTTTTTATCACAATATTTTGTCAGTGTGTTCTTCAGCCTTACTCATTGTTTGAAATACTGAGATAAATTATTTAGATTATTCCATAAGTTATTCAAATGAGTATCTTTATTTTTGTTGTTTTTAATTACTACATTTTGGCCAATGTCTCTTTTGTCTTCCTCATTGTCTGAAATACTGTTATAAATAATGCCATTACCCTACAAGTAATTCAGACTAGTATCCTCATATTTATTGTTTTTGACACTACATTTTAGCCAGTGTGTTCCTCAGTCTTCCTCATTGTCTGAAATACAGATATGTCTTTATATAATTTACATTGTTCGGTTTGTTGTACTCATCTTTGTTGCCATATTTACAATCTTTTGGTCATTATACGTTCATAATAATTATTCGGTCATAACAAGGAATTTTAAACTGAACTCTTTATTTTGATCACTGGGGTAAATCAGCTGAAAAAGGTTGGTGTGTACAATGGTTGAAATGTCATGAATATGGCCACAAAAATTAATATGGCCACAAAGATAAGGACAACAGTCCAAACAATGTAAATAATGTAAATATGTCCTTATTCTAAATTATTTCAAGTTATTAAAACTAGTGGTCTCTACTTTTTCTACTTGTTCCCAGGTCCACCCTGACCCAGTTTGGTAGCACCTGTTAGGGTCCCAGCTATGGGCAAATAGTTGACCTCCAAACTGGGGTCAGAACACTATGAAAGTATAGAAATAGATTTTTATAGTGATAATTTCAGCAATACTTTTTTTGAAGAAGAAAATATTACCAGCAAAACATTTTTGAAGAAAAAAATATTACCGGCAATATATTTATCAAGAAAAAAATATTACCAACAATACATTTTTAAAGAAAAATATATTACCAACAAAATATTAACAGCAATATATTTTCGAAGACAAAATCCCCTTTACAAATGAAACCTGATCTATAAAAAGATTTCTTACAAAGAATACATATTCTATTCATATGAATTTATTGCAAAAATATTATTGGCATTAAATGATCCATTGAGGTTGATATACTGTAAAACAAAATAAACCGAATGAACCAAAATTAAACAATACTTAGATTTTATTGAATAATAGTCCTGAATGTTTATCCTATGTGTCTGCCAAGGAACTTTTACTAATGCTTGTGAGTTGTCATTGCCAAAAAGCAGTATAAAAAAATAGTCTCTTTTCTTTTTTCACTCTTTACCCTCAGGTTGCCATAACATGTTTTACTTACTAACCATGGGAAGGTATATCCTCTAGTTAACCATGTGTTACAGTGTTCACAACACAGCATACTAATGTCCTCAGCTGATACCAATAATCTACTCCAATATAAATATTTCAGTATCATCAAAATGACTTTATACAAAGAATCTCAATATATACACTTTTATTACACTATAAAAACTCATGTAGAAGCTAATAAATTTTAAGAAAAGAGAATGTATGGCTGTCAGCAAAAAAAGAAACAGCCCAAGATGTGAATTACATCTAGAGATGCCAAAACAAAGCAAGTACAGAAATTTAAATATCTAGGAAGTGTTTTAACACCAAAATTTGAAGGCACATAAATAGTGAAAAATGCCTTCTAAAAGCTAATCCAAAGGTGAAGAAACAGAAAAATTTCATTGGAAACAAAGCAAAGCATATTATGCAATATTGATCCTTTTATATGACATTAATTTCTGGACAGTCTCATCATAGACAAAGAAAAGACTTGAGGCAACAGAAATGTGGTTCTATCAAAAAATGCTGAGAATAGCAACAATGAAATTTTAGAAAAAATATATAGCACCAAAAAGAAAGAGTTGAAATTTCTAAGACATAATAAGAAAAGAGGGCTGAGAAAATGTAACACTCACAGGACATATTGCAAGCAAAAAGGGCAGAGGAAAGCAGCACAATGAGAATGTGTAAATGATTAGCAGAACAGAAATTAGAAGATATAACAAAAAGACAAACTGCACTACGAGCTAGAAAAGACAGGAAATTTTGCTGAGCCATGATTGCCCCTGTCTTGAAGAGACACAGCTCATAGAAGAAGACTGAAGAGACATGGTTTTAAAAACAAAACAAAATAATAAAAGAAGAGTACTCATCTTTTGTAGGTAGGAGAGTATCCAAGGGGAGTAATTCATCAAGATTAACACAGATGACACAGTGTTGATAATAGACATAGAAAGGAAAATTAAAACTCCTACAGAAAGTAGTAAAGGAAAGTGAGAAGAAAGGACTAAACATCATTTTAAAGAAGATATTTAGTTCTTCTAAGGCAATAAAATGTTGATGTGATATGAGCAATACTGTTTGTAATTTCATTTCTATCTTCTGTTTGAGAAAATGTTCCATGTGACAATAATATTATCAATATTATTAATATTAATAATATATTAAATATTATTAATAATATTATAATATTATATAATATATTATTATAATTATATATATATATATTATATTAATATTAATATTAATATATTAATATTAATATATTAATTAATATAATAATTAATATAATAATATATAATTAATATAATAATATATAATTAATATAATAATATATAATTAATATATTATAATAATTATATATTATTATAATTATATTATTATTATAATATATTATATATATATATTAATATTATAATATTATAATATTAATAATATTATAAATATTATTAATAATATTAATAATATTATTAATAATATTAATAATATTATTAATAATATTAATAATATTATCATGACATTATAATTACTCTTAAAGAAATTAATAAAGTGCTTTGGATCTTCATCGCCAATTTGTTGTGGAGTTGTGACGAAACTTCGCTGCAAAGTTGTAGTGAACGGTTTGGTCTAGAAGTAAGACACAAGACAAGAATGTAGGTTCAAAACAGTGTATTGGTATAACAAGAAACAAGATATTCAAAGAAGTGTTAATAATAAGTAATATAGAAATAAATAAGTCTGAAGGTATTATCACACTGTCTGACTTCTAGCTGTCATTAACTGCTCTTGTTAATTGCTGTACTTGACTGTTCATAACTGCTCTGTAGAA
Organism: Ascarosepion bandense; assembly: GCA_037127315.1. Classification (NCBI taxonomy): domain Eukaryota; kingdom Metazoa; phylum Mollusca; class Cephalopoda; order Sepiida; family Sepiidae; genus Ascarosepion; species Ascarosepion bandense. The sequence continues at coordinate 190,113 of JBBBDQ010002085.1, forward strand.
GTAACACAGATAATTTATATATAGCAAAAGGAAGAGTCCATTCCTCGCAGGAGGGCACCATAACATAAAGGAAAGTGAGAAAAAAGGACTAAACATCAATTGTCAAAAAAGAGAGTAATGGCCGTCAGCAAAAAGAACAGCCCAAGACATGAACTATTAATTGGAGACACCAAAATTAAGCAAGTATTAAAATTTAAACATGTGGTCAGTCAGTCAGCTAAGTGCCATACGTGAAACATGCTTGAGTAGTCAAGTCTTGAAAGAGACATGACTGACTGGGCAGAAGATTATCGCGCAGTAGGTTGCCATTGCTTTCTGCAGTAGATTGGTTGCCAGCCAAAGCTATAGAACCCAATCTGTCCTGCTATTTAACCCATAACTGGAAGGAATAGACGGATTAATACCTTTCCCAAGGGTATTTGCGCGTAAGTGAATGCAATGAATTCAACTGAAATTTGAACTCGGCTCCTCGATTTCTTGTTCTGAGCCTTTATCCAGTGCACCACAATGGGTAGTGGTTTTAAAATGCAATGCTGAAACCTGGAGGTGCACTGGAATAGCAAAAGAGCCATTCTAAAAGCTAATCAAAGTATTAAGAAAAGAAAAATTAGAAAAAAAGAAAAGTTTATTGAATGTAATATCAGTCATCATTCTATATCGCAGTGGATGCTTGACAGTCTCCTCACAGATGAAAAGGAGACTTGAGACAACAAAAATGGGAATGCCATAAGACTAATGGTAAAGTTTTAGAGAAAAAAAACAAAAAGGACTTAGAATCAGAAAGGGACAATTTTGATCTTGTGAGGCATGGGCTTCATCAGGTCAATGTATGAACGAAAACCTTTCCAGATTTCATCTCAGATACATGGAAAGAACTGGTCAGGTGCTTAATTGCCCACTGGCCCTATGACCAAACCTGTTCATGGGGAATAATAATGATGATGCTTTATCAAAGAGGATTATTAATTGGATTTCCAATCAAGATTTTTTTTTGTTTTTTTTTTAATTGTATCACTCTGAGCAAGGTGGTAATGCCACTGATGTGCAGGGGGCTACGTAATAGTGAAAAGATTGGAAAAGAGAAAGCTGGAAACCACATCCTAAACAGGGAACAAGGGATGAGCCTCTTAACCTGTTCAATAGACATGGGTGGAGTGTGAACCGGGCGATAGATGGTTTCTCAGTTCAATCCCTCCATCGTGTTAGGTATGCTAACATTGATCATGTCTCTAATATATTCTGAAGTCTTCATTTGCACGTATATAACAGGCAATCAATTTATTTTAAGAAAAACGTATCGAGTTACATGAACCATTATTCAATTGAGATGTAATCAACTTCGTTCGGTAAGTGGATAGCTGGATGAACATAACACATCACTCAATAAGTCCTTGGCCTGACATGTAGATGGTGTCACTAATAAAAGATCCATATGATTTTTATGACGTACTCACTTTCAAATGGCATGGGGCAAAATTTGGGCCCAATTAGATTATTAGTTTACAAATTACAGTTATTTAAGTGAAACTATTGTTACAAATTTTCAAAACAATGGAAAAATCTTAATTTTTTCTGTTGATAAAGCATTGCTGATGGGAAAAAACTGTTCAAGCAAAGTAATGGCTTGATAAGTGTTATTCAGAAATTCTATCAGAAACAATGCGTAAGAGGTGGTATGCTGACTTTAAACGCGGTTGTACAGACACAAATGATGCTGAGTGCTCAGGTCGCCTAAAATCAGCAGTTGTCCCTGAAAACATCCAAAAAATCCACAAACTCGTTTTCACTGATGTTAATTTGAAATTACGTGAGATAGCAGAGGAGTTAAACACATCAGAACGCAGTGTATTCACAATTTTGCATGAACATTTGTCAATGAGAAAGCTGTGTTCAAAGTGGATGCCACAGGTGCTCAAAAACAACAATGCATCAATGATTGAAAGTATTGTTTTTAACTGTTTCAATACAACAACTAAAAGTTTTGGCATAAATATATGACAATGGATGAAACATGGATCCACCACTTCACTTCAGAGTCAAATGGGCAGTCAGCTGAATGGGCAGCAGCAGGTGAAAGCTGTCCAAAGCTGCCAAATATGCAATCAAAAGCAGGCAAGGTTTTGGTCTCCATATTTTGGGATGTGCAAGGTATTTTGTTCATCGATTACCTTGAGAAAGAAAGAACCATCAATAGTGAATATTATATAGCATTACTGGTGCATTTAAAGGAAGAATTTGCCACAAAACAGCCACAAATGAAGAAGAAAACAATGATCTTTCATCAAGACAATGCACTGTCACAAGTCAATCACAACAATAATCAAACTACATGAACTGCACTTTGAATTGCTTTCCTATCCATTCTATTCTTCAAATCTGAGCCCCAGTGACTACTGGTTATTTGCAGACCTCAAAAGAATGCTCCAGAGAAAGAAATTTGGCTTGAAGAAGTGATATTGGAAACTGAGGCATATTTTGAGGCCAAAGACAAATCATTCTACAAAAAAAGGCATTGGATTGTTAGAGACGTGTTAGAATCAGTGTATCACCTTAGAAGGGGACTATGTTGATGAATGAAGTTGAATTTTGCCTAAAAGTTGTTGTTTTATTAGTTAGGCTCGGGACTTATTGAGTAATGTGTTAGGAGTGGAGCTCTAATCGATACTGATCCTGGGACCCTGCAGCTTTTATCAATCCAATACTTTTCTCTGTTTCTCTCTGAATGTACTTCAAAATGTCCTGTAAAATAATAAGAAAAGAAAAATATTGCAGTTAGTCTTACATGATCCGAGGGATCCATTCCTGCATTGTAAAGTCCACTACATGGCCTGGATCTGGACATATTGGCCAGTGCGATGGAATCCAGACTGGCCAGCGATAGTTTACGCGAAGGCATGTACATATGCAGCTTTTGACAGCGCCTGCGGTGAACAATGATCTGAAAGAGACACAAATCAATCAATTATCAAATATATTTCCAAATGGCAGAGGAATGTTATGAAAAATCTTTAGAAGCAGAATAAAATAAACAGTGATATCCTCATAAGATGATTATATTTTTATTTAATCTAAAGAAATACACAAACTAAAACTACCTTACTCTTCGTCTTGCTCTATTGTCAATATATCAAAGGGATCTATTTCTATCACTTTATCACTGATTTGTTCCATTGTTCATAAGTATATCATTGTTGTCAGCTTTATCTTATATTTTCTTTTTGCTTCTTCCTTATGATTATGCCATTGAGGATAAAGTAGACAAATTCTTGCATGGAAGAGCTGATGGCATAATAATGTTGGTGGAAGATGTGGTTGATTATGCCAAGCCTTTCTCTTTTGTTGTTTGATTTCTTTCTTTTCTTTTCTGGTGGCTCTTGGAATATCCCCAGTTGGTGCAGTTTTGTGTCTGTGTTTCAAACAATTTAGGCCCCAGTCCAGTGTTTTTAATGTTGTTTTGAGTTGGTTCTTTTATCTTTGGATAGGATAACTCCAAGGTATTTTCCTTGAAGTGAACTCACTGAATAAGACTTAGCATAGAAACTTTGACTCTTTCATTCTTGCGACATGTCCTGATCATCAAATACAGTGCTTAATAATTAGTGATTTGATTCTTTGACTGTTAGCTCTTTCCAGGACTTTTGGTAATTCTATTTAATATTCAAGATTGATTAAAGGTTTTACAGATGAAAGCAGACTAATTTTTGGATGTTGGGATGGTATAGAGTCCAGGTTTTGTAACCATATAGCAAAATTAAAACAGCATTATAGACTATATCTTTTGTTGTTAAGTTCAGATATTTGTTGTTTTAGATTAGCTTTCTGGTAAGTATATATGTCTACAGAAACACATGTAGCCACTAAATAAAATATTTAAAGTAATAGGCATGCATTTGGGTTTCTTTTTATGTTTGTACAGTAAATTAATTGCTAGCTATAGCTCTTTTTTCTCTTTTTTTACACACACACACACACACACACACACACACACACACACACACACACATGGGTTGCTCTAAAAGTAATGACTCCTATTTTATTATGCTTTCTTTTTTTCTCTCAACCTATTCATTCCAAACAAAGTGATAATTCCACTGAGATTGAAGGGACTACTTGGAGTGAAATATAATGGAAAAGATGTAAGAAGGAACCAGAAAGCAAATCCTAAACATGAAACAAGGGATAAAACTCTACTCCTGTTCAAAAGGGTAGATAGACTGTGCACCTAGAACATGGACTAAGTATGATAAAAAATTTAACAAATATTCCCATATTAATTTAACACCACTTCCTATTCCCCTTGTAAAGCTAGACAAAGCCAAATTTTCCAAATTTTTCACTTACAACTTAAAATCTAAAAATAGACGTTAATTGCCAACCGAAATTTTTTTGTGACGTAAATTTATTAATTCTTAACCGTCATTTTTTATTTCTTCATTTTGGAAAATGTGTTAGTTGCTGATGAGACATGAAATCTCTCTTAGGGATTTCATGTTGAAATGATCATTCAACAGTTTTGAACATTGAAAATTTATTTTATTTTATATTAGCTCTGTAATTTTAATTACATTGGGCTCTCCACCTGTATCATTTTTTAATATTAAAATTTTAATATTAATTAGGATTAGATTTTGGGATTTACTTTCCTACTTTTCCGTTTGGATTAAAGTTATTTTTAAATATATATATATATAAGAAGTTTTAATATATATATTAAAAATATTGTCCAAACTAATAACTTTAAACAAATAATAGTGCTGTTTATGCCACATTGAGCACTGATTTACTAACACCTGAATAATATTTTTATACATGTGTGTACTACCATATATATATTTATTAATTCACATATCTATCTATCTATCCATCTATCTATATGAATATAATTAAATTTGTTTTTATTTAAAATTGATAAATTTTACATTGCAACATGGAAATTTCTGTTTTAAGATTTTTACCCCATTATGAGGCAATGTTAGATCATTGTTGTGAAAACGATTTTCATTTGAATATAAGAAACAATACGTTTGTTATTTATGGATGTGGGAAGACAGAAAAATTTATGTGTTCAATTTAACTAATCAAAATAGAGATTCACTTTAAATTTGAATAAGTTTATATTTTTGGGGCATATATGGTTTCTTCTTTCAATCTTAATGGCAAATGTGCCAGCTTATCGAAAACCCCTGTCTAGACTCCATTTCCATTGATGTATCCATTATTGTTACAAAATCTTTTTCAGTTTTTTCTCTCTCTCAACTTTTTCTAACAAAAAAAAATTTAAAAATTAGAGGCTCATGTCAGGCACAAACTGAATTTCCAGAATCATTGATCACACAACAGTTTTGAAACATTTGAAAGCATTAGAAATGATTCAAAAGCAAGAACATTGGCTGCTGTATGAATTGAAGCTGAAAGGTATCAAGCAGCATCTTGTCACATGTGAACAACTGCTTGAATAGCAGAAAAAAAGGTTTTTGCATCAATTTGTGACTGGCGATGAAAAGTGGATAAACTACAATAATCCTAAGCGTAGAAGATTGTTGGGTAAGCCAAGCCATGCAAAAACATCAGCAGCAAAGCTGAAAATCTGTAGCTTGAAGCTTCTGTGTAAACAAGAAATGAATAAATAAAAATGGAATACATCTCTTTTTTCAAAATCTTTAGAAAACCCTAAAATATTCAAGAAAAAATGAGTGCTCTCTCTGACACTGAAAATAACATTGTTACATTATCTATGGACTGAAAAATAAAGAAAAGAAAGAAATGGAATAATGAGAGAGAGTATAAAGAGACAAGAAAATTATAAAAAGAAGAAAGTAACTATAAAAAAAGCGCATAGATTATTTTTCTAGTCACGATTTAGGTCGTCGAGTTTAGGCGCTGCGCGCGGGCACATCACACCCGGGTTGGTAACCCTTTTCTCAGAGTACGACTCGGCCAACTCTGGCGTAGCGAGCGGCCAGGGATCCGAAAGATGGCGATCCACGCCCGGTCGGGATGAAGCCAGAGGAAACTCTGGTGGAAGTCCGAAGCGCCTCTGATGGGCAAATCGATCGTTGGAACTGGGTATAGGGGCGAAAGACCAATCGAGCTGTCTAGTAGCTGGTTCCCTCTGAAGTTTCCCTCAGGATAGCTGGCGTTCGATCGTCGCAATTCCATCCGGTAAAGCGAACGATTGGAGGCCCCGGGGCCATTCACGGCCTCGACCTACTCTCGAACTCGGAACGGGTGGAACGGGTCGACTCTCCCGAATACGGAGCCGTCCCTCGCCCACCTCTTCCCCTCCTCGCAGGGAGGAGGAGGATGGAAACGAATGCGAGTGCCAAGTGGGCCACTTTTGGTAAGTAGAACTGGCACTGTGGGATGAACCAAACGTCCGGCTAAGGTGCCTAATGCGACGCCCATGAGATCCCCGAAAGGGTGTCGGTCGATATAGACAGCAGGACGGTGGCCACGGAAGTCGGAATCCGCTAAGGAGTGTGTAACAACTCACCTGCTGAATCGACCGGCCCCAAAAATGGATGGCGCTGGAGCGACGGACCGATGCCGGACCGTCGCGGCGAGGAGCGCGCGCTACTGCAATATATACTGCGCACACCTAACTGATGCCGCGACGAGTAGGAGGGCGCCGCGGTGAGCACGGAAGCCTAGGGCGCGAGCCCCGGTGGAGCCGACCGCGGGTGCAGATCTCGGTGGTAGTAGCAAATATTCGAACGAGACCTTCGAAGACCGAAGTGGAGAAGGGTTCCGTGCCAACGGCGGTCGAGCACGGGTCAGTCGGTCCTAAGATGCGGGCGAAAGTCTTCCCAAAAGGCGCCGGATCCATGTCTCGCTTCTTCACGGGCATGCAATCAGCGGCAACAGCGACGACAATCTTGGTGTTGGGCGTGGTGGCAGCGGCGGCGCCTCCTAGTTAGTGGTAGTGGTCGTCGTGTGGTTCCGATCCTGTTGTTCTTACCGGTCCCCGGCAAGTCCTGCCTGCCTGCCTGCCTGCCTTATGGTGTGCCAGGCTTGCCTTCTCCACTATCCTACGCCGCTTTTTCCCGCCCACTTCCATCCATCCTGCTGCCGCAGTGTATTGTCTCCTGAAAAACTCGCCTTTGACGACGACGAGCGGCCGGCCTTCCATCGAAAGGGAATCGGGTTAATATTCCCGAACCCAGACTTGGAGAGTGTCCGTCGTCTTACCTCCTTTTTTTTTTTCCGTCCGTCCCGATTCAGTCTGCGATTTAATAGAAAAATAACAAAAAATGAGAAAATCAACAGACAATTGCTGATATCTCCTGAAGAGTGGACTGAATGATAAAAATAATCTATGTACTTTTTATTTTTTCTTTGTTTGCATGTGTACATGCATATGCACATCTGAATGTGTGTGTATGTGTGCATGTACAGGATGTCATGGTTATTTTCTTTTTGAAATTTTCTTGTCTGTTTATACTATCTCATTATTCCTTTTCTTTCTTTTCTCTATCTTTCGGTCCAAAGTATCAATAGATGACGTAATAATGTTATTTTTAGCATCAGAAAGAGCACTCATATTTTTCTGGGAATATTTTAGGGTCTTCTAAAGATTTTGAAAATAGATATGTTTTTTATTTATTTATTTCTTGTTTAAATAAATAATTTTGTTTTAAATTAATGCTTAAATGACAAAGTAGATGTTTGCTTGCATAGTATATTTTCTATATATGTAAGCTTATCAGATTTTAAATACATGTATATTTTTGTAAGCAATAATTCAATAAAAAAGAGCATGCACACATTTTTTTTTTAGTTTATACAAGTAAAAAAAAAAAATAATGAATTAAGATAAAAACAGGAAAATCTAGTCATGGGGCGTAAATACTGTGACAAAGCTGACATTAATTTCCTGTAAGTCATTGTGGATGGCTGTCAATGTTGTCTTCTTATGATTCTTTACTGCTTGACTTGAATGTCATCTTAGATGACAAGCAAGTCGTGCTTTGGATAAGAAGACCCTACCACACAGATTTTGCATGCTTAGAATGGAAATTATCTGAAATTGGGATTATACCTTGCAGTTTATGAGCCCACTTCAAGATTGCACAATTAACCCTTACTCTATACATATGCACACAAACATACATATTTCATTTATCTAATTATCTACTTATTTTTTTTCCTTTTGTTAGTTGAAGCAAAAGTTTCCAGCAACATCTTTTGTATGATCTTATGAAAATCATAGAAGTGTCTTTGAATCAGCTCTTTTAAATTTTGTTTTCCTTTTTAAGTGTTGCTGATCAGGAATTGATAATATTAAATTATTTGTGGGGAAATCTTGGTTGAATATAAAATGCACACTTGACACTGTTTATTCTTTATGATTAAAATGGGACAAGTGCACCCAAAGTGAGACAATAAGACATGGAAATTTGTCAAAAAGAATTAGTAGGTACAAACATGAGTCTGGAACGGTTTGCAAAATTAAAAATAATGATGTTAAGCTTGGAAACAAAGAATAATGAAAACTTGGATCTGATAACTGATAAATTTGAAGAAATTTTTCATAGAAGAAGCAGCAGAAATAATGTGTGAACTTGTAAATAATGTAGAGATGAATCAACGAATTTTTTTTTTGAATCATTTCACCCCAAGCAAGGCATTCCACTGCCACTATTGTGCATGGGGTTATATAGGGGAACGTAAAGAGAAAGAGTGGTTAGATAAAGGAAATGTCAGAAGGAGGGTGATAGATGGGTAAGGATACTGAGGCTGAGGGTTGGGTAGATGGGAAGAGTGTTTGAAAGAATGGAGGCGAGTTAGTGTGTTAGGAGGTGTCTATTGACCTTACATTTAAACTCCTGGAGATTGTAGCTGTCGGGGAAGTAATCATGTGGAAGGGAATTCCACAATCGGGAAGTGCAAGAAAAGAAACTGTAGGAGTAGAAATTGTGGTTACATTTTATCAGTTTCACTGTAAAAGGGTGGGATCTAGTTGTTAATCTAGTATCTCGTGCAAATTTGTACCTAGGGGGCACCAGTGATCAAAGTTCATTGGAGCAGAAGCTGTGAAAGTATTTATAGAAGAGACACAGGGAAGCCATGTCATGCCGGTGAGAGAGAGACTGCAGCCGGTCTGCCAAGTCGGTATCAATCACGTTACAGACTCTCCGTTGTATTTTGTCAAGAACCCCGAGGAGAATAGCAGGGGCACCTGACCAGATGTAGCAGCAGTATTCAATGCACGGGTGAATGGTAGATTTATATATGTGCAGGATAGATTCAGATGGAAAAAACTTCCGGACCCTGCACAGAGAACCGACTTTCATAGCAGTGGATTTAGCAATGGATTCAATATAGTCATTCCACTTGAGGTTCGCTGAAAGTGTGAGACCAAGGAGGCGTAGTGTTTTACTCTCTGGGAGGCAAGCCTGGTCCATGCTAATGGGTGGTAGGTGCAAATGCCTATGATGGTTAATTAATAGCAGCTTTGTTTTAGAAGCATTAAAATTTACGAGCCATTTCTTACCCCAGTCCACTATGGATTGGAGGTCCTTTTCAAGCTTGGCTGCAAGGTTAGCTTTGTCGCCCACACCTGATTTTTGAACAAGGTGAGAGTAAACTGTGGTGTCATCGGTGTACATACCTACTTGGGATCTTATGGTATCAGGGAGATCATTAATGTAGATTAGAAAGAGCGTAGAACCTAGGATAGAGCCTTGAGAGACACCCGCGTTTGTATGGTAGTTCTGGAAGGCATGTTCGTTTAATACCACCTTCAATGTGCGGTTAGAGAGGAAAGACTGTATTAGTTTAAACAAATGTCCAGTGATACCATAGCTCCACAGTTTGCATAGAAAGCCAGCATGCCAAACTTTGTCAAACGCTTTAGAGATATCCAAGGCAATGGTTCGGGCTTCACCATTCTTGTCGAGAGCCTGGTATATATACTCGGTGATGGTCATTAGCACATCAGCAGTAGACCTGGTGAAGCGGAAACCATACTGCTTGTCCGAGAGGAGCCTGTGTGCTGTGAGATACTGAACCACCTTGACGTTGATAATGGCTTCGAACACTTTGCCAAAGTTTGGAAGAAGGCTGATAGGACGGTAATTTGTGGGGTCCAAGGGTTCTCCAGTTTTTTTAAGTATAGGTTTGAATAATGCACTGGAAAAAGAAAAAAAGTAAATAAAAGTTTCTTTGTCATTTTTGGTCATTTTTCATTTCTAGGTAAAGAAGTTAACTGGTTATTTTTGGTAATTTCTAGGCAAAGAAGTTAACTGGTTATTTTTGGTAATTTCTAGGCAAAGAAGTTAACTGGTTATTTTTGGTAATTTCTAGGCAAAGAAGTTAACTGGTTATTTTTGGTAATTTCTAGGAAAAGAAGCTGACTGGTCATTTTTTGTTCATTTTGCATTTCTAGACAAATGTTGCTTGGTCATATGTGGTCATTTCTAGGCAAAGTAGCTGACTGAGTATTTTTTATCTTTTTATTTTTAAGCAAAGAAATTGCCTGAGCAGTTTTGTTACATGACAATATTGCTCTTTAATATACGATATACAAAACGATTATGGTAGTAGGGAAAGAAGTTTAACCACATGTGGCTTATTTTACAGGCCAATTTTTTCTCCAAAATAACATTCATTATTAAATAAAAGTTCCAACAATTTATAGAAAAATTTGTCTTACCAAAACTAAAATTCTTCTTTTTAACTGAAAGGTAACATAAGGTAACAGAACGCAATGGAATGGAAAATACTTTGATAGCTGAATAATAATTCTGTGAATTTCTTTGAAAAAAAGATTTATAGTGTTAGCATAATTTCAACACTTTTAATATATTCTGATTAATTTTTAAGATTTTAAAGAACAACACACAACTGTACATTAATGTATTTCATAAAATTAATATCAATATGGCTGATATTTCAGGTTCAAAGGCCAACATTTAATGTTCTATAAATTTGACTAAGAAAGATGAGTTTCATTTCTTAGCTGATGGAGACAGTCATTTTAGAAGCTGTCTATCAATCACTGAAGAAATAATTATATTAATATAAAAGCATATCATTCAGTTAAGATGAATGTCGAGACTGAAATCTAATTATTAATTTATATGTTAATTAGTTTGAAATGATAAATGAGTAAAGATGATTAAATGTAATTACAGTATGTTTGGTTTGTAGTTTTCTGTTATTGATTTTCTTATGAATTTAATCAATAAGCATATATATATATATATATATATATATATATATATATATATATATATATATTTATTGAATAATCAAACCTGCACTTATACTTTCCTAATAATAAGGCTGTAAATTGCTTCCTTTAAGTTAAACGATGAAAGTTCTGAATAAAAATGTTTATGAAGAATGATGTGTGTGATGTGAATGAAAGTGGAAGTGGTAGGGGGTGAAAAGTATGAGGATAAGAAGGATAGATAATGATTGACCCTTCAACATCTGTCTATATTTTTCAGATGAGATATTGTAACTATTTCTTAGTCATGGTAGTTCTAGGAGGCATGTTCGTTTAATACCACCTTCAATGTGCGGTTAGAGAGGAAAGACTGGATTAGGTCAAACAAATGTCCAGTTATACCATAGCTCCGCAGTTTGCATAGAAGGCCAGCATGCCAAACTTTGTCAAACGCTTTAGAGATATCCAAGGCAACGGTTTGGGCTTCACCATTCTTGTCGAAAGCCTGGTATATATACTCGGTGATGGTCATTAGCACATCAGCAGTAGACCTGGTGAAGCGGAAACCATACTGCTTGTCCGAGAGGAGCCTGTGTGCTGTGAGATGCTAAACCACCTTGACGTTGATAATGGCTTCAAACACTTTGCCAAAGATTGGAAGAAGGCTGATAGGGCAGTAATTTACATTGCTTTGACTGCTGTCTTTATCTCTTTAATCATATGCACAATGTTTGGTCGCTGAATGTACCAGCCTTCTTTGGGTTATATACATTTTGGGTGATTACCTGAAGAAGGCTGGAGCATACAATAGCTGGAACATCATTGATATAACAATTAAAATGAGGAAAATAGTTCAAACCATGTTAGTCAGTCAGTCAGTTAAGTGCTATACATAATACATGCTTTGGGTGAGCATGTCTCAAAAGAGACATAACTGACTGAGCAGAAGATTATCCTGCAGTAGGTTGCCATTGCTTTCTGTGGTAGACTGGTTGCCAGCCAAGACTATAGAACCCAATCTGTAACTCAAAACTGGGGGGAAGAGATGGATTAATACTCTTTTTTTTTAATTGTTTCACCCCAAGCAAGGCATTCCACTGCTACTATTGCACTTGGGGATACATAGGAGAAGGTAAATAGAAAGAGTGGTTAGATATAGGAAATGTCAGAAGGGGGGTGATAGGTAGTTGGGAGGATGGGAAGAGTGTTTGAAAGAATGGAAGCGAGTTATTGTGTTAGGAGATGTCTATTGACCTTACATTTAAACTCCTGGAGATTGTAGCTGTCAGGGAAGCAGTCATGTGGAAGGGAATTATGAGTCGGGAAGTATGAGAAAAGAAACTGTTGGAGTAGAAATTGCGGTTGCATTTTATCGGTTCAAGGGTATTTGTGCGTAAGTGAATGCAAGAAGTTCAACTGGAATTCGAACTCGGTTTCCTGATTTGTTGTTCAGAGTCAATATCCACTGCACCAAAACGCACATCCAAACCATGTAAATAGTGTAAATGATTAACTCTTGACTTGAAGAAGTCAAGATTATCGTGTTCAGGAAAAGTATCCATACAAGAGCCTGTTCCATAAAGTGTGAGTCCTTGGGAAAATGGTGCCAGAGTGAAACTATCTTCTAACAACTGGAATATGGAGGAAATAAGGGTGATTTGATTCTGTGAGAGTAGCATGATGTGTTACACCTGTAAATGTCTGAACTAGTGGAATCTGAACTTAAAAGTTTATAACCTGCAATGAGAATTACCCCTCAATTACTAAAGATATGTTGATTCAATATTTATTATAATTAATGCTGTTGATTATGAAATTGTTTAACTTTTCAGTTAATCATCAGAGCTGTAATTAATAAAGAGAGGATACATTTTAGAAAAAAGATTCTTGATTGCTTTTGTATTATTGTAATTGTTTTCTTGCTAGGTGTATGCTTATTTCTGTCAAATATGAACAAACACATAATTAAAACCTTTACATATTTTATTTACTATTGGATAACTATAGCTGTAAAACACGACCAGTGATTACTAGTAGATTGATAGTTTGATATGTGACATATGAAGATGTGTGATCCCCATCTTGAAATCCCTTCTGTTGCTCTAGAGATATTCATTGTGATATAATGGATATTGGCTCAGAATGGAAAATTGGTAGGGCCAAATTTGAATTCCAGTTCAATTTGTTGCATTCACTTGCACACAAATACCCTTGGAAATGGTATGCATCCATCTCTTTTTCTCTCTAGCTATGAGTTAAATAGTAGGACAAATTGGGTTCTATTATCTTGGTTGGCAACCTGTCTACCACAGTAGTAAATGGCAACCTACTGCGAGAAAATCTTCTGTCTAGTCAGTTATAGATCAAAAGAGACATGATTGTCCATGAGTGTATCACATATAGCACTAAACTGATTGACTGTCTCAGAGGGTTCTTATCAAGGAGCATAACTAAGTTTCCATTTAGAGAGCAAGTTAGCTTCCTTTTTATGACATTCATCCTTACAGTGATATAGTAATTTTTGTACAAATTCTCAAATAACTTGTCAGATTACCCTACTTTGTTTGTCAGGGAACTTCTAATCTTGATGAGGTGGTGTTGTAAAAAGAGTAAGAGAAAAGGACAGAAACTCTTTTTCCACTCTTCATTCACAGGATGTAGTAGAGACAAAACTTGTTTTATTTCTCGTCTGTGGGCATTCTTAATCCTCTGCAGACTACAAGTCATATACAACACAAAAGGAGCCCTTTAACATAGTGTAATGGTTAACTAGCTTATTTTGCTAAATTATTTATGGCCTATGCCACATCTAAGCTATGCTTAAAAAATTACGATATGCAACACAAGAAAATATATCTCTCCAACAATTAATAATGCTAGAATATATTGTTATATGTAAGACAAAATTTAACTCCTGCTAATGCTTTCATTTATCTTTTATAGTAAATTTTAGTTTTCTATGAGGTTATAACCACTATTGTTAGAATAGAAAGCAATACCAGATCCAGATCTCCAGATATTCCATGACTCATTAGGGTCATCGAGGTACTTCAGCCACAATACATGCGGTATTTCTTTGAGCACAACAACCCTCTCAAGACTGATTTGAATTCAGTTTTTCTTATTCTAGAGAGGCTATAGAACCCAGTCTATCCTGCTATTTTACCCATAGCCTGGGAGAGAAGAGATGGATTCATACCTTTCCATAGGGTATTAGTACGTTAGTGAATGCAATGAATCCAACTGGAATTTGAACTCTGATCTCCAATTTATCAGTCCAAGCTTCTATCCTTTACTCCATCATGCCCCTAGAAAATGCTACATGGCACTTAATAACAAACAAATTTGCTGGCATTGCCAGAAATTTTTTCTGACTCACTTTCCAACTATTTATTTTCTTCGTTTTTGTAAGACAACTTTGTTTTTAATCATTTCACCCCAATCAATGTGATAATGCTACTAAGATACAAGGGGTTACAAAGAGTGAAAAATATTGAGAAAATTTTAGTGACAGAAACAGACAATAAAAGAATTGGGTCCAGTAAGATAAAAACTGGCAATAGCACCACTAATACGCAAGTGGTTACAGGGAGTTAAGTAAAGTGATAATGCTACTAAGATGTAAGTGGTTACTAAGGGTGAAAGAGAATGGGAAAACTTTAGTGAGAAAAAAGGACAGTAAAAGAACAAGATTCAGAAAGACAAAAGATGGCAATAATGTCACTAAGATGGAAGGAGTTACTGAGAGTGAAAGAGAATGAGAAGACTTTAGTGAGAAAAAAGGACAGTAAAAGAACAAGATTCAGAAAGACAGAAGTTGACTATAAAGGTACTAAGATACAAGGGGTTAGTGGGAGTGAAAGAGAATGAAAAGACTTTAGTGAAGGGAAAGGACAATAAAAGGACAGACTTCAGGTGGGTAGAAGATAATGTTTGGCATTGCACTGAAATTTTTGAAGATTGTAGATGGCACAGAAAACAAGAAATAGAAAGAGTTTTCCACATATGGGATGCGCAAGGAAATACACTATTAGAATAGAACATACAGTTATATTATATAGTAACAATGTATTTAAAAAAAATAACATATTATAAGAAAAGTTTGTACAAAATGTTTTTCTTTCATGGAAAGATAGACATTTTTTGTTATGAATAACAAGTTTTGAGGTCTTGATACTAAATTAAGCTACAAATTCACAAAGTTTTCATAGATAAATTTTCATAGATAAATTTCAAAGCTTTCAAGAAAGATTCATTAAGTTATCTTTAATGCAGTAACAAAAAATTAAGTGGAGTACAAACTTACCTGGAGGACAAGCAGTGCAAGACAACACAGACCTCCAATAGTAGCCAGTGCAATTGCAATAGCAACACCAGTGTCCATTTTTTGAGAATCTGTGCTGGGAGAGACATTTCCCACTCTAGACTGACCCGGAACCAGATAGACTTTGTCCAACTGTAAAGAAGAAAAGATAAAATAGATATGAAAGCAAGATAAATAAATGATCAAAGGTTGCTTTCAAAAATGTTGAGTGCAAATCAAATGTTGTTTTTTGTTTGATTGTTGTGTAGTAAATAATACACCCCCAGTGACACAAATGGACTAGTCTAAACATATTCCTTTAGAGTGTTTCTTACAGACATCACAGTAAGTAACCTGAGCAAGAATAATATTATAACCATGAAAAAATGAGTTATAACAGTGACAATGAGGATCAAAATTTGTATGAGTTATAACAGGATTGACAAGGAATGAAAACTCATACAAGCTATAACAGGAGAGATGAGATTTCAAAACTTGTTATACTGAGTATAGCAAGTAGGAATAAAAGTACTTGTTACTTTGGTACACAGGATACCAGTGAGGATGAGAATTTAGACCATGTTGATTTTAATTTTTTTTCTTTTGTGTGTGTAGGGGAAAAAAAAGAGAAAAATCACAGATAATCTTCAAATATGGAGAAAATGCTGGCTTTTGTGGTAAAAATTTGGCAACAGCAACATCAGCGGTTGTTTGAACTCCAGAAACAACAACAAAAGTTAATGGAAATAATTCTGAAGAAAACAGAAAATTCTCTAAGTTCTTGCAATGTGCTGGCAAATGCCATATCTGAATTTATATACAAAGAGAAAGTTAGCATCAGTAGAGCATGAAAAATACTGTAGTAATGTACTACCAAAAAATGAGGAGAAATTTGTTTTGAAGAAACAGTAAATAGTCTGACAAAAATTTTGAGTGACCAAAGCTCTTTATTTAATACTCATTGGAAATTTATGAATCTAACAAAAAAGAATAGGAGTTTTGTCACATATGCTGGGATTGTAACAAAGAATGTGAAAGATTCAGATTAAATAAATAGACTCCAATCATGTTTAAAGGGTTAATTTTTATTCAAGGGTTAATGATGAGAAAGGATGCAGAAATATAGGCAAAAATTGTAGAAAAACCCTAAACAAATTAATAAACTTATACTTCAGGAAATATTGGAGAATCCTAAATCTGAGATGTGATGCCAAAGAAATTCAAGAATGTGAATATGTGCAAGTGAAAGAAAAATGTGCAAAAATGAAAATTAATCCATGTTTCAGATGTGGAAGTTTACCTATCAGTGCAAAATTCTAATTATCTGAAGAAGTTCAGAGTATACATTGGCTGAAACATTGTAAATAAGACAACAAAGATGTCAACAGTTTGAACAATGTAAATAATGTAAATCTCAGAAATATAGACAAATATTATCTTTATCTGTACAAGAAAGTGTTGAAAAATTTTCAGCCAGTCCAACAAGAATGAATTAGCAAAATGTACATGTCATTGTGGGGATTGCCCCCACCTAGTTTGTTAAGATGACACTAAGTGGTATTGCTCCAGCACTATAAAGAGGAAAGACTAACTCTCTATTCCTTAATTTGGGTTCTGGAAAGTAGTAGTAATAACACAGTTCTTGTCCTTGGAGTGCAAGATTTCTTTTCTTCAGCCATGTAGCACACTCACATACATAATATGCTAATTCTTATAAACTTAATATTTTTCTACCTTTTTCATGAAATTGTTTACTTTTTCTTTTGTGAGCGAGGTTACTCATTATGTAAACATATATGAAATCCTCCATGTGTGGAATTCATTTATTTTGAAATCATTGAATTCATTTCCTTTGAAAGTTCCTAACCTTCTCTAATTACCAAAATTAACCTTGTTGTTACAGTTTCTAAAACCACATCCACACCAAAGGCAAAGTGCAATTATTACAATCATTAATCCTAACCCTGCTGCAACCCACTGCTTCATCCTCTACAAAGTGCTACATATGACATAATTCAAAAGTTTTCAAACTACAAGTGGTTAACCTTGAATATGACATGAACATATAACATGTAAATATAATGAAAGTCCACTCCATTATGATTGGTGAATGCACAAGAAATGTGTACATCTTCTGAAGGTGGAACCTTTGATGAAAGGATGAACTTTCTTTCAATAAATTTAACACTCATGGATAAAAATACCATTAGCCATTAACACTGTGTTAGTCACAGTCATAACTGACTCTTTTCACCTTTTTCCTACACTACTTGACCTTTGAAAGATATGAAAAATTCTTCTAGAAATTTAACACTCTATATTTCACTGATGAATTTTGATCCTGGGCATGACGGTAAACTGCATCTGGCAGCAAGGCCTCTGATTGGAAGGTTGTGAGAAGCATGGAACCACCTCTTAATTGCTGACCTGGAGTGGTAGCACCTGTTAGGGTCTCAGATATGGGTAAATAGTTAATCCCCCAAACTGGGGTCAAAACATTATGAAAGTATAAAAATACACTTTTATAAAAATATATACATATAAAATAGACTTTTATAGAAAAATATACATTTTTAAGGAAAAATATTACCAACAATACATTTATGAAGAAAAAATTATTACCATAACACATTTTTGAAGAAAAATATTCTTTATTTTGAAATACAAAACATGAAGATATTTTCAGTTTTCTAAAATAAAAAAGAATAAAAATAAAAAGTTTTCATTAAAATCTGACTAAATCAACCTTCACACTATAACCAAACATTAAAAAATACCTTAAAACCCCACGTTTTTGGTATTAAATAACCCACAGAGGGTGATATGTCATTAAACAAAACTCAAAAACTGATGGATTTCAAAGCAAATCGAAAAAAAAAATTAATGAATTTAGGAGAAATTACAGAAACTTAAAGAAAACACTTTACTAGATAATTTGCAATGTAGTGAGGAGAAAAGACAATAAAATAATGTCCTGACCTGGCATCCTGGCTTCAGTCACTTTCCCACCACTATAATATAGCTTTCTTTTTTAACATAATTATTTTCATGGTAATTATTCTGATGAGCTTTTCTCTTTGGTAGCTAAACTTTATTAATTAAAGCACAATGGCAAGTTTTCATTATTTTACAGTTGAAGTGGCAAGTCAGCTTTGATTTTGAAAAGTTTAAATGCAATGTCAATGGTTAGCTTCCTGTTCTTTTATTGTTCTGTCTCCTTAATAAAAAAAACTAAAACAAAAAAATGTGCACATAAAATATACCAAACAGGCTAGTAACTAAAAATCAACTTTTTTTTTTAATCATTTCACCCCGGCAAGGCAGGACCACCAATGGCAAGTTTTCATTATTTTACAGTTGAAGTGGCAAGTCAGCTTTGATTTTGAAAAGTTTAAATGCAATGTCAATGGTTAGCTTCCTGTTCTTTTATTGTTCTGTCTCCTTAATAAAAAAAACTAAAACAAAAAAATGTGCACATAAAATATACCAAACAGGCTAGTAACTAAAAATCAACTTTTTTTTTTAATCATTTCACCCCGGCAAGGCAGGACCACCAATAGTGTGCAGGGGGCTAAATAAGAGAAGAGTGAAGGTTTAAGCAGGAGGAGAGCTAAGAGAAAGATGAACCAGTTACAGTGGGTGTTGGAGAAAAGGCAAGAGAAGGATGTGAATACCAGTGTGAAGACATTTGCCAGGGTAGAGTGAGAAAGGAAAAGAACAAGATACCATGGATGATAGGGAAAGGACAAAGGAAATATTGGAGTCAAGTGGACAAGAGATGGGAATTGACATTGCATTTAAATTCTTGTAGATTGTAGTCATCAGGGAGGCAAGTATACGGAAGGGAGTTCTACAGGCGGAAAGTACAAGAAAGGATTCTGCTGGAGTAGAAGTGGTGGCTGCATTTGGTTGATTTAACTGTAAAAGGGTGGAACCTTGTTGCTAGTCTGGTTGCTTGAGTAAATTCCTTTGGAGGGGACATCAGTGAGCTAAGCTTGTTACAGAAAAAAAAAGAAAAATAGGCTAAAATATGCTCAAATCTTCTGACATGAAATTAGTTACAATATAAATATATTCAAGACAGGCTGACCCTGCTCCACTTAAGACATTGATACAACACAATCTTCTTCCATCCATTTTCAACCATTTGGCCTTCTGCATTTCTAAAATAAGCTTCATTAATATCCTTGAGGTGGTCAGGCTCCCCACACTCAGAAGATTAGTGCAGCACAATCATTTAACTTTGTATTTCTCTCTATTTGGTCTTGGCAATAACTAATCTTAGTAGAATATCTAAAAGGTCCTAACTAATAGCTGAGATAGTTATGTATTTTTCACTAATGCTAGAGATGGTATTCAAGTTTAGAATTTCAAATACTGATTTTCAAGGCAAGAAAACTATATGCTCTGAGAATGGTTGTGATTAGCCATTTTCTTATTGGGAAACACTTTGCATTCATTAACAGCTAGTGCTACTTTTGGATGAAATTCATAAAACCTTTCTATTCAGAAAATTTTTCATGAAAACAGGTTTCTCAAGTCCAGTATCGTTTATTGCTGTTTCTAGTACTGCTGAACTTTACCTTCCAAAGCTTTTATTTGAATTAGTTTGGAAGGTCAACATTTTGGCTATGTCATTATTTTCTCTTTCGGTTACACATGCTATACATTTTAGCTGTTGATACTGATAAAAGTTCTCAAGTGATGTGATTTCTGTTATTTCTTTGTGATATTGCAGCACCAGTTCACAAGGTTTAAAGAAGTGTAGTCTTCACCAAAACTTACAGACATCATAAACTTTTATTTGAAATATTTTGGAAGATCAACATTTAGATTAGGTCAATATTTTGTCTTTGAGTTACACATGTCATCTATTTTAGTTGTTGCTGTTATTGAAAATCCTCAAGTGATATGATTTCTGTTATCTGGTACAGATCTTTGTGATTCTGTAGCACTCATTCACAAGGATTTTCTTCATCAAGACACTCAAGCTTCACTTACTGGAAGCCATTTCTAACCATTGATTTTAGAAACCAGTTGTATACAGCTGACAGTTTAGATATTTCTAAATGGATTTGGTGCCATGCATAGTATCTATATAAAAGTCTAAATCAAACAAGACTATTTACAGACATGACTTGAATTTTCAGGTTAATGTTTCAGTTTTGTAGCAATTTGCAGTGTTGGGCAAAACTAGTAGCACAGCTATGTTCAATTTCCTTATCACATATCCTAAATTTGTTATAACATATCCATACACTAATGTATTTGAAGTGTTAGGTATTTAATAATTCCACATTCTGAATTTTTATAATGGATTCAGGGTATGTGAAATCATTGCTTTCATTCCAATTGCAGATACTATTAAAATCAATCACTGTAAGGAAAAAAACTCTAGACATTATTATTAAACAAAATAAACAACACACATCCTCTTTGAGTTACATGTACTATCCATTTTAGTTGTTGCAGTTGTTGAAAATCCTCAAATGATGTGGTATTTGTTATCTGGTACAGTTCTTTGTGGTTCTGTAGTGCCAAAGCAAAATATTAAAGAAGGCAGGTCTGTGCTAAGACCTACAATCTATATTTTATCAAAGCCTTTTTTAACTATTGATCTGAAAAAGTGGTTTTATATTCAGTCAGTCAGTTATGTGCCATATGTGATACACACTTTGGGCAATCATGTCTCCAAAGAGACATGACTGACTGGGCAGAAGATTATCCTGCAGTAGGTTGCCATTGCTTTCTGCGGTAGACTGGATGCCAGCAAAGGCTATAGAACCCAAACTGCCCTATTATTTAAGCCATAACGGAGTGGGGGGAAGATATGGATTAATACCTTTCCCACAGGTATTTGTGTGTAAGTGAATGCAAGGAATTCAACTGGAATTCAAACTTGGCTTTCTGATTTGTTTTCTGAGCTGATATCCACTGCACCACAATGCACATCCTGCTGCATCACAATGCACATAGCTGGCAGTTTAAACATTTCTGAATGAGTTTGACCCCATGAATGACATCCACATGAAAATATCAGTCTCATGAGGCTACTTAAGAAACATGAGCTTTGAGGTTGATGTTTTGGTTTTTAGCAATAGTTTAATTCTTTGCACATCTACTAGTTTGACCTTGAGCCAGACTATGATAAGTGAATATAAATCTGATTGTTTTTATATAGAAGGACTGAAACCATGACAAAAAATACTTTCCCCTCCTTCTCCTCTTCCTTGGTTAGGATCAAAGCATTTCATATATTTTCTTTCTTATTTTTTTTGGCTATGAAGTAAAAGAAAGAAAATAATTTAATATTCTCCACATGTGAAAGAGAATGATACTATTCATACTTTTTTACACCTTAATAAAAATTACTTGTTTTCATTGTAAAGAACAGGCAAATGTACATTTGATGAATATATATGTGTAAAGATTTTGCAGGCTAAAAATTACTTGTTTCTTTCATCACTAACAAAAATATTTTCTTTATTCTGTGAAAAATAATTTATAGAAGGAATAGATGAAAAATAATCATGAAAGAACAAAAGGAAATTCTAAATCATAAAAAACAATACAAAAACAATTGGTCTATAATGTAGATATATATTTCATCTGTAAATTCAGATCACATTACAGATGAAATAAACAAATATCTGCTCTGTAAATTAAATTTATATAGATCTCCCTGTTGGATTAGTTTTAATATTTAAACAATATTACTAGGATCTTCTAGGATTATTTACCAATAATCTCTTGGTTGTTTTTATTTTTTACTGATATATATATATATATATATATATATATATATATATATGTATAATTATATATAATCAAATTTATTTTTATTTAAAATTAATATAATTTTCCTTGAGACACAGAAATTTCTATATTTTGAGATTTTTACCTCATCATCAGGCAATGTTCGCTCATTGTTGTGAAAATGATTTTTGTTTGAATATAAGAAACAATACGTTTGTTATTTGTGGACGTGGGAAGACAGAAAAATTTATGTGTTTGTTCAATTTAAGTAATCAGAATAGAGATCCTCTTCAAATTTGAAAAGTTTATATTTTGGGGAAATACATGATTTCTTTTTTCAATCTTAATGGCAAAAGTGTCGGCCGATCAAAACCTCTGTCTAGACTGCATTTCCGTTGAGGTATCCATTATTGTTACAAAATTATTCTCTTAGTTTTCTCTGTAGCTCATCATTTTCTAAAACAAAAACTAAAAAGAAAAGAAAGGAAACTTCTTCACCTGGACATATATATATATATATATATATATATATATATATTAATACAGGTTTTGTTGAATAATATAGACAAGTTTTGTCGATTTATTTTGTGTAGGATCCTTTCGTATAGTCTGATAAGCTTGATGGTACTATCGTTAAAAGACGACAAAAAACCACAGTAATTGTTGATTTTTTATCAGGTCTGAGCTTTTAATGATAGTGCCATCAGGCTTATCAGACTATATGAAAGGATCCTACACAAAGTAAATAGACAAAACTTGTCTATATTATTCAACGAAACCTGTATTAATGAAAAAATGCTGCTAAAATACACACAATATATATATTAAATTATACTTCCAAACATGTACAAACTACAATCTACTACAAAATTGTAGATTTTATTTCAACGCTGAAAGAAGAATGTCTCACCAGGTAGTTAATAATGATGGTACAAGAAATAATGAAAATGTTTTGAACATTGCAAGTATTTTCTTCGTTCCTTATTCATTTGGATATATATATATATATATATATGCACATGAATTTTGTTTGTTGACTGCAAAATATGACAGGATAAGTTGGGTACATTCTATAAGAAAAAGAGCGCCATGATACAATTCACTCCACCAGAAATTTAGAAATGGCATGTTGTACTGCTTGGCATTTGCACCAGAAGTTCCAATACAAACATTTCAGAGTATTTAGGTGTCAATCTAATTTAGACAGTGCAGAGGATTTGAAGAGAGTGGGATGAGTCTAATGGTGATTACAAAGATATGGTGACTTGGAAAACCTACTCTGATCATTTTGATATGGAAAGAATTTGTTGGTGAGGACCTCAGACTCAACATAGAAGCCTGCATCAAGTGCCTTGAGGAGGTAGTGCTGCTCTGGCACAAGAGAGTGGCTACTGAAATACCCTATATCTGGAAACAGGACTCTGAACCATGCCAAACAAGCAGGAGAACCCAGTCATGGCTGTCAGGCAATTTCTGTTACCACATGACCACATCTGGCCACCCCAGACTGCAATCCTCTTTGAATTATTATGTGAGGGGCACAGTTGAGTGAGAGACCAAAAAACTTCTTGTGACACCAAAGATAAACTTGAAGTAAGAATTATGGCAGCATTCATTTACCAACTTAAACAAGGAAATCATCCTGAAGAGATGCAGGTAATTCCAAAGATGTTCGGAGGCCATGTATATATATATATATATATATATATATATATATATTTTCTAAACATATATTGTTAAATATAACAGACAATGAATGTCTATTATGTTTAATCATGAGCCATTCTAAACATCGTATTTTGGCATTTATTTCAAGTGAAAATAAAGACAAAAATTGTCCAACATTTGGATATTTATTATGTTGGTTTTAAGCTTTTGGCTTGCATGAGCCATCTTCAGAGAGTTTACAGGGATGTTAACATGAAGACATTCACCATCAAAGATGATTTTATCTTGTGTTGACATAAAACATTCCTATATATATATATATATTTTAAAGTTTGTGTATTTAGGCATAAAATTTTTTTTTAAACAGGTCAGATTAAATAAACTGCAATTAATATGTTTGCTTATTTTTAATAAAATCCATTCATACTCACAGATAAACTTTTGCATATTACAATCAAAAGATGTCAGAAATGAGCTGTAATGTTGACAGATGTTATTTTCTTTCATTTCTTAAAGTATCCAAGTACTTTCAACCTCTTTCAGAGGTCTGTGTTGCTAAAATTTACTGTACATGTTTTTTTTTTTTTTTTTTTTTTTGCTTCAAATATAACGGTTGACAAATTGTTTACATTTATTAGAATGTGAAAATTATCCAAAATGGAATTTTTTTATATGCATGTCATGGTCATGCACATGTTAAATCATGAATATAAATGAATGTGCGTAAATATATGTACACTTGTACATACATACATACATATGTGTGTTTGTATATACACGTACATATATATGCATTGACACACATATATATGTGAAAAATAGACAATTTTTGCACTCCCTTATTCCTATCAAATGGAAAAATGTAAGAATGTTAGAAAAAATAAATAAAAAATTATTCAATTCTTTCTTGTCCATCTTATTTACCAAAACATGTTAAAAAGATAGGTTGCTGCCAAAATATACATCACACACACACACACACACACACACACACACACACACACACACACACACACACATAAGTAAAAGTAAGAACAAATTAAATAAAAATATAAAAATCCACAGTTCATAGCCTTTATTGTTTGAAAGTGCTCAATATAAAGTATCATTATTATAACGTATCATTATTATAATATTTTAATAAGTGAATATAATAAAAATATTTTACATTGTTACACAAAGCTATAAGCTTTTCAAACACTAATGGTAAATTTTCGTTTTAAGTCCCATCGCTTTTCCCTTTCAAATTTATCCAAAATAGCATTATCTCTGTGCAAATGTATATGCTGAACTCAGATCAAGTGTTAGTGAGTGAAGAAACTTACCTTTTTTTATCTAAATAAATGTCCATAAAAAAACGAACTATATCTTAGACTTTTTCTCTCCCGTAACTCTCACGAAGTCATGTAATTAACTGCAGAATGACATACTGCCCATGTGAACAAATTTTGGCAGATTTTTTGTCAATTTTTCTTCATTTACTGATACTTCCAGCAATGTACTTCCAGAAATTAAAGTAATGCTCTATTGTATTTCTACACTTGTTACTCTCAGAACAGGAAGTACATCGCCGGAAGTTTCAGTAAATGAAGAAAATTAACCAAAATTCAAAACAAAATTTCTGCCTACGTAGAACGTCATTTTGCAGTTAATTACATGACTTCGTGAGAGTTACGAGAGAGAAAAATTGCGAGATATAGTTTGTTTTTTTATGGACTTTCAAAGCAAAAAAGGTAAGTTTTTTCAATAACTAGTTGTTGATTTGAGTTCAGCATATACATTTGCACAGAAATAATGCTATTTTGAAGGGGGAAAGCCGTTGGCATCTAAAACAAACATTTACCACACTAATTACCAACCTTTGCCTGATGAAGTAAAATTGTTTTTATTATAATCACTTATAATAAAAATATAATAATAATAATAATAATAATAATAATATATATATATATATATATATATATATATATATATATTGTTTTTTTGCTAACATTACTTTTTCATAATGTTATTCTGAAGGAAACTTTTGGTAACTCACTATCAGCAAGTTATAATATTTTGATATCTTTGAGTAAAATCAACATACTAAACGAATTCTTCAAATAATACACAGTAATGCTCTCATGATAATTCTCCCGAGTAATTCACTCAGAAACAATTTCTTCAATGACACACAATACCCTAATGATGCACAACACAGAACATACTCAGACTTCTGTCTGAGTGCTTGAAATACTAAATATTCATGATTCCAGTAGCACAATTCATTCAACAGTTACATTTGTTACTTGGAGATCCATGTTCAACCACATGTGTCAGTATTGACACTTTCTTCCTACATAACACCTCCCCTTTTGAGCTGACACCCTCTGGAGTGTATCTTCTGGAGTCTGTATTTTTTTAGTGTTGGTTCTACATTTACAAATTTTGTCATAGTTCTTTTTCTTTTGCCATACCACCGCACTTCAATAATTCTTGGTGGTGTAGGTATGTTGAATGTATCATATAATACTTCCATGGGAACTTCTTTGCTTGGGACTTTCTAAATCTACATTTTAACTGGTTCAGGTGACATTTATATTCTCACCTTGATCACTGCATGTAAGTCATTCGACCGATCCTTTTCTTTACCATGCCATCCTTCCAAAATTCTTTTCCACTTTGGTACATCCTGAAAAATACCTTTCCTTCTGGGTTAAAGTAATTATTCACAGGGATATTCCTTGATGTTTTTGCCTTCCATTCAGGTAGTTTTTTGTTAAACACAGACTTAATTTTTCTGGTGAACATCAATTCTGCCGGTAACATTTTAGATCTAGTGTTAAGATTTGATGAGATTCTGAAAACACTCAGAAATTGCTGAAGCATTTTCTTATCCAACTCCTCCCCGTCTGATTTTTTAAGGAACCTTTTGAATGTTCCAATAAAGCATTTCAACTGTATGTTCAAACTTGGATGATATGGAGGCATTGTAATATGTTTTATTTATAAGGACTTGCAAAACAACTTGAATTCACTAGATGTGAACTGTGTTCTGTTGTCCAGTGCAATGGAATAAGGCATGCCAAACGTTGCAAAGATTTTGTGCAAGAAATTTATTGCTACCATGGTAATTTGTCTTCTGCATTTCAAGATTTTAGGCCACTTGGTATAACTGTTGACCATCACCAGATAATATGCTCTATTCAATGATCCAGCAAAGTCTAAATGTAATCAGGACAACAGAATGTCCATTTTCAACCAAGGTTGAAATTTGATTGGTAGGCACTTCACTGCCAGAGCCCAACATCTGCATGATTTAACAAAGTTTTGTATGTCTTCATCCATTTTTTCTAAGTGTGGCATCTCATTAGGGATTTCATCCTAGAAATTCCTCGATGACCAATGTGAAATTCCTTTAACATGCATTTTCACAATGATATTGGAATTGCAACTCTATCAATGTACCTCAGTACACCATCATATATTGAAAATGTGTTACTTTCATTTACTGTTCAATTTTTGACTTTACATGCAATTTGATCCTTCTTATTTAATATGAAATCATTGTTCCATGACTTAGGCAGAGTTATAGGCAACTCTCATTTTGTATTATGTAAGACATTCATAATTTCGAGACAGTTGATCTGTATGGCTTAATCTTTTGATGGCAAAATTTCTATTTTATAGTTGTAATTCAGTAGTATAGTTCCCCAACATTGCAGTCTATTTCCGGCATGTGTGGAAACACCATTTTTTAACCATAAATAGATACTAACAGATGATTGTCACTTTGTAAGAGAAATGCTAATCTATCAAAAAATTTATGGAAGTTTTTCATGGCAAAATCTATAGCCTAATCTTCTTTCTTGATTTGGCTGTAGTTTTTCTCAGCAGCTAGAAAGCATGCACTATTGGCTTAATTTTTCCATCAACATATTTATGTAATATTACAGCTCCAATTCTTAAATCACTTGCATTTGATGCAACAATAATGTTTAATTTGGGATCAAAATGCCTTAGTGATAAGTCAGATGTTAGAACGTTTTTTATTTTTCAAAAGGCACTTTGACATTTCTCTGTCCAAATCTATTTAGTGTCTTTCTTTAACAAGGCATTTAAAGGTACTGTTAACTCCTGCACTTTTGATATATACACATGGTAGTAGTTTGTAAACCCTAAAAATATATGTAATTCTGCTAAATTGGTCATGAAGGGCGTGTTTTTAATTGCACTTGATCAGGTAGGATCTGGTCGTCAACCCTTTTTGTCAACAATTTGTCCTGGATATTTTATTCTGGACATAAATAGCTTCTTTCAAATACTATTTTTATGTCTTCCACATGTTAGTGTCTGGCTTTGCTTTTAATCAGTGTGTCATTCAACTATGTTTGCATGCAATCTAACCCAGCAAGCATAATTTGTTGAAAAATGTTTAAAGCTACCTTTATTCTGAAAGGAAGTTGTTTGAACTTATATAGATCTTCATGAGTGTTGATAATTAGTAATTTCAAACACTCTTCTTCTATCAGTATTTATAGGTAGGTGTCTGACATGGTCAACTTAAAAAACAATTTCCCGCATTATTTTGGTTAAAATTTCTTCTGGACTTGTTAATGGGTAATTATAATTTTGTAAGCTTTCATTAAGCCCCATTGAGAAATCAGCATATACATGGATTTTATTATTTTTTTTCTTCACATAAACAGTTGGTGATGCCCATTCAGAGTAATCTACTTTGGAAATGACCCCTAATTCTTCTAACCTTTCCAATTCCTTATTGATTGGATCTAATGCCACAAAAGTTACATTCCTTTTCAGTTTGAATATTGGTGCTGCATTTTCTTTAAATTCTAAATTTGCCTTTGTTTTTTATGCACATGCCAAGATCTTAAAAACATCTGGGAACTTTCTCTTTAAATCGGTTTTGAAATTTTCCATTGCTGTAATAGTACTTGTGACAATATTTACTTGGTTGCAGAATTAATTGCAATGCCATCCATCCGTAATAAATTTGTTGTATTTTTTAACATAAATACCACTAAGTTTTTGGTTTTTCCAACAAAAGAAATATTACAGGTGAACTCACTTGAAAAATTTAATTTCTTCCCTGAAACATGACAAGCAACTTTTCTCAAAGTCAATAAACTAGGTCTATCCAGTTTTCTCCAACTTTCATTAATTGTAGTAATACTGGACTCAATATCCAATTGTAATTTAATTTTATATTGTTAATCATGACAAAAACAAATTTTCTCTTTAGAGATGCTTCATTCAAAGTCCTGCTAATTATTTCTTTCTACTTGTTGACTTTACCAAATGTATTTACTTTGCTGACATACATTTTGTTTCTCTTCCATTTTTTGGATTTGCAACAAGTACTCCTATGTCTTCATCTTCCATATTAGTAGCATTTTTTGTTTCTAAAGAAGCAATCACTTTTAAAATGCTTACCACCACAACTGTAGCAAATATTAGGTATTGAGTAGGGTTTATTATAATTTTTTTTTTTACTGTTTTGCTAGGAGTTAAAAAATGTCTACTTTTTTCCTTAGACAATTGGACTATGTATTTCTGAAATATCTCTCTCCTCAATTCTTGAGGTATCAAGTTTTAAATCCAATATATGCTGACACCCATCAGTTATTTTTTGGAGAGTTAGTTTTGAATCCATTGTTCAAACTGTTTTCCTCATAGTCATGTAATAAACTCACAACTCTTTGGGTTAAGTCACTGAATTCAACCAATGGCTCACTGTTCCTATTATGTACTACATAAAATATCAGCACTCTTTGTTTCTAATGAAAGTCAGTCAGTTAAGTGCCATATGTGATACACACTTTGGGCAATCATGTCTCGAAAGAGACATGACTGACTGGGCAGAAGATTATCCCGCAGTAGGTTGCCATTGCTTTCTGCGGTAGAGTGGTTGCTGACCAAGGCTACAGAACCCAATTTGTCCTGCTATTTAACCCATAACTGGAAGGAATAGATGGATTAATACCTTTCCCAAGGGTATTTGTGTGTAAGTGAATGCAAGGAATTCAACTGAAATTTGAACTCGGCTCTCCAATTTCTCATTCTGAGTCGATATCCACTGCGCCACAAAAGCATATAACGGCCAAAATGTTGTGTATATGGCAATGAAAATGAGGACAACAGTTCAAACAATGTAAATAGTAGAAATAATTACAATACCTCATCTCAGAAATACAGACAAAAATGAATTCAAATCAATGAAATAGTCATAAATCTGGAATTTTTCTATCTTGTATTAAAACTCTGATTTGAAAATATATATATTTTTTTACAAATTAACACTTTCTTCCATTTGCCATTTTGCAGTCACAAAAAACAACAAAACATATTCAGCATTTCAGATAAAAAATCAAAGTTGAAAGGAAAATTAGCAACTTACTAATTAACTATGTCTTGTTTTACATTTTAAGCAATCAAAATCAATTTTACTAATGGATTGATGATATTTTTTCATGTAAAAATCAACCAAATAATAACCGAGTTAGTCTTTTATGTTTAACACCTGACAAAGACTGGTTTATTATCTGGAGTAAAATCATTGTAATTCCATGAGTTGTTTAGACAATTATAGAAAGGAGAGACAACACTATCATTATGGATTGTACCCTTGAGAAAGATTTTAGTATGGGCCATCTGAAACTTGTTTTTTTCTTTTGTGTGCTGTGTCCCTTCCAGCCATAGGTGACCATAGCTCTCCACAACTTCCTATTCTTTGTAGCTTTTAGTAACATTTGTCTTTTCACCATCCCTCCAACTTCCTGTTC
This sequence comes from Ascarosepion bandense, assembly GCA_037127315.1. NCBI lineage: Eukaryota > Metazoa > Mollusca > Cephalopoda > Sepiida > Sepiidae > Ascarosepion > Ascarosepion bandense. The sequence goes on from JBBBDQ010002085.1 coordinate 220,795, forward strand.
TGCCATCCATTTTCACCAGCTTGTTAGGTACGTTAATCTATCCCTTGTGCGACTATGCTGTGAGTATCAAATTTTCCAAGCCCTCTTTCCTCACTATATGCTCTAGAAATTTCAACTTTTGCTTTCTGAGTCTAAGTATAGATATTTACCTTGTCTCCCCACCAAGATGCGATATGACACAAGATTGAGTTTAATGTGGCGAATTTGAGTGTATACACTCAGCCCAGGGACAAAAATTGCCCAACCCCTGAAACTATTGGTTGCACTGGCCTCAGTGGTGACCACTGATTCACCCTTCTAGTTCAATGGGGTAGTACAGTCTCCGGCAACTGTTCTCCGGGATCGGACACCCTTCAGTATTTATTTCTCTCAGAAATGTATCTGTCCAAGGATGGAGACATAACTAAACCACACTCTGCCTGATGCAAATGAGAAATGATGATCACTAATTGCCAGGTGGCAAGTAAGTATTCTTAGTATAAGTGTTCTTCGTGGTCCCTAATCTCTTTAAGACTTCCTTATTATTTACATGTTCCTATTATATAATACCAGTTCTCATTACATAAAAATGGCCACTCTTTGTTTCTAATTAAATTTTTCTGTTTCTTAATACTTTGCTTAGCTTTTGAAAGGCAACTTTCATTATTGAAATTTTGGTGTCACATTTTTCACCCTCAGTTAAAACAATTCCTAGATATTTGAATTTTTATATTTGCTTGGTTTTGATACCTACAATTCATAGTTAGCATTTTGGCATTTTCTCTTGCTATTAACTATACATTCTGACTTTTTACAAATGATTTTTTAGTCAATTAGATAATATGAATTAATGGAACAAAGACAAAATTGAGGTCAATCAGTAGTTAAGTGCCATACATGATATATGCTTGGGCGATCATGTCTCAAATGTTACATGACTTGACTGGGCAAAAGATTTCCCCACATGAGGTTACCATTACTTTCTGTGGTAGACTGGTTGCCAACCAAGGCTATAAAAACTAATATGTCCTGCTATTTAACTCATAGCTAAAGGGGAAATATGGATTAATACCTTTCCTAAGGGTATTTGCATGGAAGTGAATGCAATGAATTCAACTGGAATTCAAACCTGAGTTTCCAATTTCTCATTCTGAGTCAATATCCATTGCACTACAGTGCACATAATAGCCAGCACTTGCTCACATCCAAGCATTGGGATATTCATCCACTTTCCTTATTCCCTTTTTGTTCTCTGGTGGGGGTAACGAAGATAGCTGTGAAGGCACAGCCTACTCCCAGATAAATAGATAATAATATTTAAATATATTATCCATATAAAATATTAAAATCTTAAGTATTTCAGTAACTTTTTGTTAAATTTGTCAACACTAAAAGTTACAAAATAAATACTAATAATAAAATGTATTTAGGAGTAAATGAAGAACTTTTAATTGAAATAACTATATTATAAGTAAAGTCAGACAACAATAGTTGTTATAAAAAGTTTGATTTGTAACTGTATTATATATCAATAAGAATTATAGTAATAAACTCCAAATAAACTTTCTGATTGGGTTCTATAGCCTTGGTTGGCAACCAGTCTACCATAGAAAGTAATGGCAACCTACTGCAGGAAAATTTTCTGTCTAGTCAATCGTGTCTCAAGAGAGACATGATCATCCAAGCATGTATCACATATGGCAATTAACTGACTGACTGATTGTCAAGTGATACAGAAAGTAAATTAGATATGAATCAATGACAAAGAAAGTGAAGTAAATAGGGACAATGAAAAGACAACCATATTAAATATTTATTACGCCTAGCTTACTATGTTACAAGACCACAAGTCTGAAGAGTTCATTGAAAATCAGCCACCATAATGGGTTGTGAGATTAGTACATTAACCACTGCTCCATGGCAACAGACTCTCTTATATTTACTAAAGTTATTTTCATACAAAGCCATCATAAGTGTATGATGCACCTAGTGAGAATTAAGCTTGATTTGGAAGACTATCTCGTAAAACATTATTTCACAAGAAGGTTCCAACAAAAACAACTCCCTCTACCCCTGCCAAAAAAATAATTAGCATAATAAGATATTGTGTTTTTCTAGAGTTTTCTACTTAATTTTTCGTTGTTGGCAGAGATGAATCTGATTGATCAAAAAATAAGTGGCAATTTTAATTTAGTTTGTTAGAAATCAACCCAAGAAAGGGAAATAATTAGGCAATAGAATTAAAAAGTGAGATAATCATTATTCTTCTTCATGTGCCATGTCCATTCAGGATGAAGGCAATCATGAACTTCCACTTGACACTGTCTCTTGTTGCTCTCAATATTTTTCCTCTTGGTGTCTCTCCCAATCCTTGCTCCACCATCCACTTGCTCAAGTCTATCAAATATGTCTCACACTGCTTTCCCATGTCTCTCTACCTTTATCTGTCCTGTGAGTATTAGATTCTCCAGGCCTCTTCAGGAAGAGACAGCTGAGGTTTCTGGGACAAGTATTGAAGAAAATACTTGTCCCAGAAACCTCAGTGGTCTCTTCCTGATGCTAACTATAAGTTTTCTTCTCATTTACATCCTCTCCAACACCTCCTCATTGCTCAAATGCTCAGTCCATGGTATCCTCATCATCCTTCTGTAAGACCACATTTCTGCTGTCTCAAGCCTCTCCTTCATCCTTGAGAAAGTCGTCTAACATTCACTGCCATATAGAAGGACAGATATCACATAACAGTCTAGCATTCTTTTCTTTGTTCCCTATGAGATTTTCCTATCTCTCAGTACTCTGGTTAGCTGTGTCCTTGGTCAAGCAAATGAATCTTCATATCCCAATGTTGCACTTTCCATCCTTTATCATAATGCTTCCCATGTATCTAATTTTTTTACTTGTTTTATTTTAGTTTCTCTGACCTGTAAATGGCATTTTGGGGTGTTCATTTTGCTGATGACCATACATTCCACTTTCTTGAAGTTTATACTCAGCCCTTTCTTCTCTCTTTCTCTTGGTACCCTGCATTTTCTTTTCTGTGTCTGCTATCAGCACTGAGTCATTCTTACATTGTTGTGATAGTGGTTGCCAAAAACAAATCCTGGAAACCTACCATTTTTCCAGCTTCTTTAGTGATATATCACAGGATACTGTATTGATTATTTGCCCTCTATGGAGGCTTTTTAGCCTCCAGGTTTACCATATTTCATATACACTACATTACCTTCTGTTAAAAAGACATATGACTACTATAATACATTTGCAACAACCTATTACATAAATATATATCTCCCTCCAATCCAGTGAAAATATCACAGTTTCACAGATATTGTCATTCACTTTCTCACTCATGGCAGAAAGTTAGTAGTAGTTTTTTTTTTAGCTATGTTACAGCCATTTTAATATATATAAAATCCATGTATATGTTGATTTCATTTTAGATAGTTAAAACTTTCTGTTAAAATCTTTTACAATTGATAACCCTTTTCTGCTACAAAGTACATTGTCACCATCATCAGAGAAGGAATCAGAACTGAAAGCAGTCAGTTAAATGCCATATGTGATACATGATTAGGCAATCATGTTTTGACAGTGACATGACTGACTTGGCAGAGGATTTTCTCACAGTAGGTTGCCATTACTATCTGCAGTAGACTGATTGCTAACTAAGGCTATAGAACCCAATCCGTCTAGCTATTTAGCCCATAGCTGGAGGAAGAAACGGCAGATTAATACCTTTTGCACGTAAGTGAATGCAATGAATACAACTGGAATTTAAACTCTTTGATTTCTTATTTCAAGTCAATATCCACTGGACCACAATGCACATTTGAAAGTATGAAATATGAGCAATATTTGCATAGACTGTCACAGTATTGTTAAATCTGGAGTTTCTACAAAAATTGGTTCCAACTGTATTTGTCTGTATACATGTGAGTCATGGACTCTTGCAGCAGAGTTTCAAACATAGATCCAAGCAGAGAAAGGGAGATGCTTCATAATACTATTGGGTATCTTCTGCAAGGAACATATAAAAAATGGACAAGTCAGGAAAGATATCAAGTGGCAGGTTGGTCAGTATCAATATCTTTCAAGTAATAAAATGTGATGTTACGGCCACTTGACAAGAACTGATGAACTTTCCAAGACCATCCTTTAGAGAACATTGCAGTGGAAAAGACGATGAAGCAGACAATGAAAGACACGAGTAGACAACATCATCAGTAGACAGAGAGGTGATTTCTAAGCACAGCTTAGTTGTGGCTCAAGGTCAAAAGTATGGAGCAAATAGTGAGGATGAACTCACTATTCAATTGTAATGATTCTAGCAAGAAGAGCTTGCTATCTATTAAAGCATGTTGAGGTCCCCATTAGTGGATAGAGAGGAGCTTTGCTAAAACTAAGCTTCTGTTCCCTGGCTGTCAAAAATGGTCCTAGTAATTACAGCAGTGCAGTGCTCTCATGATTCGATAATTTTATGGGACCAGTGATGTAAATAATTTAAAACAAAATTGAATATCTTCTTTTATATGCCGTATCCCTTCAAGACGTAGATGATCATGGACTTCCACTTACCTCTATCCCTTGTTGCTCTTAACACTTTTTCTCTTGGTATCTCTCCCAAACCCTGCTCTGTCATCCACTTGCTCAAGCCCATCAAGTATGTCTCACATTGCTTTCCCCTGTCTCTCTTTCTCTCTATCCATCCCATGAATATTAGATTCTCCAAGACCTTCTTCCTCATTACGTGTCCCAGAAACTTCAGCTGTCTCTTCCTAATGTAATAAGTTTCCTTTTTGTTTGCATACTCTCCAAAACTGAACCCAGTTTTCTTTTGAAGAGATGGTTTGCTTCTCTTTCTTAAAGAAAGCTTTGTTTCTCACTTTTTGAAAGGATAATTTGCTTTGTTTTTTGTTAAGGGACATTTTGATAATTTGCTTTGAAATTAAAAGGTCCTTAATAGGGGACCTTTTAAAACTTTTGTCTTCAACATCCAGACAAATCCTTTAGCTTTGCCTGCCTTTTTAATCTCCACCTAAAATACACCATGAAGAAAAATAATACACAATACAAGGAAGCCTACCTAAAATTTTACATTTTTTACTGAAAGAGTAAACACAGCTGTTGTCATGTCATCAAACAGTTAATTAAAAGGAATCTTGGTTTGATGGTTAACGAGATAGTTTGTTTGACTATGACAACTGATTAGTGAGTTTGATTCTCACTGGGTCCTATTTGTGGACCAATGGAAAAACTAAATTAATCTTTGTGAATAACATAGGTGCTTCAGTGTGTAATAATAGTTAGTAAGTTAATCTAGTAGAACACTATTAAGGAATACTGAATTTGATTCTCACCAGTTACTTGAATTCTTGAATCGTTGTGCCAAACTAATACAAAATAAGTAAACAACATAAATAAGTTAATTAACTTTGAATCAGTGCTTTATACAAATGCAGATATAACCATGTGAATATTTATCTGCAGTGATTTTTTTATGATGTACTATTTTTAATCATTACGCAATGTGACAATGCTACTAAGAAGCAATGGGTTACTAGGATTGGAAGAGAATGAGAAGACTTTAGTGAGGAGAAAGGACAATAACGTAATGGGATTCAGGAAGACAGAAGATGGTAATGATATCACTAAGACCTAAGGAGTTACTAAGTGTGAAAGAGAATGAGAAGACTTTAGAGAAAATAATAGGATTCAGGAAGACAGAAGATGGTAATGATATCACTAAGACCTAAGGAGTTACTAAGTGTGAAAGAGAATGAGAAGACTTTAGAGAAAATAATAGGATTCAGGAAGACAGAAGATGGTAATGATATCACTAAGACCTAAGGAGTTACTAAGTGTGAAAGAGAATGAGAAGACTTTAGAGAAAATAATAGGATTCAGGAAGACAGAAGATGGTAATGATATCACTAAGACCTAAGGAGTTACTAAGTGTGAAAGAGAATGAGAAGACTTTAGAGAAAATAATAGGATTCAGGAAGACAGAAGATGGTAATGATATCACTAAGACCTAAGGAGTTACTAAGTGTGAAAGAGAATGAGAAGACTTTAGAGAAAATAATAGGATTCAGGAAGACAGAAGATGGTAATGATATCACTAAGACCTAAGGAGTTACTAAGTGTGAAAGAGAATGAGAAGACTTTAGAGAAAATAATGGGATTCAGGAAGACAGAAGATGGTAATGATATCACTAAGACCTAAGGAGTTACTAAGTGTGAAAGAGAATGAGAAGACTTTAGAGAAAATAATGGGATTCAGGAAGATAGAAGATGGTAATGATATCACTAAGACCTAAGGAGTTACTAAGTGTGAAAGAGAATGAGAAGACTTTAGAGAAAATAATGGGATTCAGGAAGACAGAAGATGGTAATAATATCACTAAGACCTAAGGAGTTACTAAGTGTGAAAGAGAATGAGAAGACTTTAGAGAAAATAATAGGATTCAGGAAGACAGAAGATGGTAATGATATCACTAAGACCTAAGGAGTTACTAAGTGTGAAAGAGAATGAGAAGACTTTAGAGAAAATAATAGGATTCAGGAAGACAGAAGATGATGACTAATTTGCATTTAATTTTTTTAAGATTGTAGGTGAATTGGAAGCAAGAAACCAGAAGAGTTTCACAGGGAAGAAGTGTGGTAAAAGAAACTATTAGAATAGAATTTACATCTAGCTATTTCAATAGTAAAATGATAAAACCTACTAGGCAATCTAGTAGTGTGCTTAACTCCATGGAATTGAGATACCAAGGAAGAGAGCAATATGTATTTTGAAGAATACAAAAAATGTGGCACAAGGCCAAAAACGTGGGTAGGAGAAAGCTGGTCTTCAATCTCTCTCATCTTAAACTTAGCTTGCTATAATTACTGACCAAAATATACCATAGTATTCCTTACATCAAAACAACAAAATCTTACTTACCTTTCTTATTACAGCCAATATAATACCACAAAATCTCTTTGTAGTCAGAACGAGTTTTCATATGTACAATTTGTCTGGAGGGCAGAGAGAGAAAAAAACAACAAGGAAGAGAGCACAGAATAACTGCCATGGGAATATTTATAGAAAAGAGTGTAACTATGTTATAGAAAAAGCACAGGGAAGTCACATCACAATAATGACAGTGACTGAAGTAGAGATGCCAGGACAGCACTAATAACATTACAGACACTTCTTAGTTTTTTGTTGAGAATCTTGAGATATATAACCAGAGAACCAGACCAGATATGGCAGCAATATTCATGATGACATCAAATTGGCAAAAAATATTTTGTCACCTGCTCCCAAAGAACCATTACTTTTCTGTATTTTTACCTTCATCCTCATCATCAGTCATATACTCCTCTGCAGACATGTTGAAAAAGAGCGACTGGAAATTTTCCTGCTCTAGATTGTCATTTTTTGCTGGTTACTACTCAAAACTATATAACCCAGAGTGTCCTGCTATTAACTCTTTCCAGCCAGTTTTGAACCAGTTTTCTTCTCCGAGATCAGTTGTAACCTAAAGCTATAGAACCCAATCTATCCTACTATTTTCCCATAACTGAGGGGAAGAAGAGATGAATTCATACCTTTCCCAAGGGTATTAGAATGAAAGAGAATGCAATGACTTTGAATAGAATTCAAACTCTACTCTCCAATTCCTCAATCCATTACTCTACCATGCCCTTAGAAAACAATGCATGGCATCTAAACCAGACTAAGAAAGTCCACAGTAAAGAAATGTTTTCACAAGATATCTTATCAGCTACCGCAAGGCAATTGTTATATCTTTCTCAACATATTTCACATGTGATATCTCCTTATGTGATAACTAATTAGGTGACATCTCATTAGGTGATATCGTATTATGATCTAACTTATTATGGAAGAGTTGGTTGTATACAAGCCTGACATTGAAAGTTGTGTCTGGTCAAGAAGCCATTTTTGCACTCTTTGAACTGTGTACTGTGTTGAATTTTGCCGATCAGATCCCTTTTTAATATTCAGGGTGGATACATATCTCAGCCTTTTTGTTATGCTATTGCTTTAGTGGTATGATTGGCTTCAACATTTAAATTTTATTTTATTAGTTTTTCAGATTTGTTTTGTGAGCAGGATATCATGCTCAGAGCCTCTGTGCAGAGAGAAACTTTTTAACTTTTAATTTTGCTTTTATAGTATTCATATCTGTTCAACAAGTTTTTATGTGGAGTGATTTTGAAAGTGGTCTTATTTGAAGCAGAGTATAATATGCATAAATGCTTATAATATTGAATGAAAGATGAAAAAAAAAGGTTTTTGTGATTGAAAGACCAGACATTGTGACCTGAGGCAAGGTTAACAAGTGCTTTTCAATGAATCAATGTTTTTGAAATTATCAGGACAAAGAGTCCAAGAAGAAAAACTGCCATTATTTTTCCTTGGCAACTAAACTGAGAGACACAAAAGAAGTGGAAGAAAAATCTCAACAAAAAAAGCATACATGAAAAATAAAAGAAAGAAAAATTCAAATTCAAGGATAGATTTTTTTTCTGAGACTGACCCCAAAATGATGTATAAATTAGAATTACCTGTGTTATAAAAGTTGCTAAAAATGCTATCAGTTGTGTGGCTCACTATGCTTGGAATTTCTTTTTTAAAAATCATTTTACCCTAAGCAAGGCAGGACCACCTCTGGTGCACATGGGGTTACAGTGAGAGAAAAAACAAGGTACAGGGGATGTGGAAGAAATGATAGAAGAAATGATAAGAGATGGATGGGAAGACAGATGGTGACAATTGACATTGTATTTAAACTTTCAGAAATAAATGGAATTAATTGATACATTGGATACAATATTCTTGACGGATATTTCGGTAGAAAAAAGATATTATTTTACATTATCAATTGTATTCATGAAGAAGGTTGCAGAATGTATGCATAGGTTAATCCTGTATACATGACTAAGGAGTGTAGATTAACAATCTCTGCTTGGTGTTACTGTTGTCATTTTCATAGCATGTAGATTTTCATGGAGTGTAGTTTCTAGCCTGACATTTCAATGATTTTCAGTTCTGAGTTCTCATTCTCTTAGACTAGATGCCATTATGCAAGCTGCATGATTTTCATATTTACAATCACAAAGCCAGTAAATCAGAGATATCTCATGCAGGAATTATTGGCTAGACATGGCATCTCTCTGATCAGTCAGCTCTTACTATAGTCTAGATTTTCACCCTCTGCAAATTCTGGGTTTACTCATAGCTAAATACCATTACTGAAATGCAGGAGATAAGATTGAGCAGAATATAACAGAGCAGCTGATGGTGATCCTAAATGAGGTCTTTGTAGACTATTTAGAAAAATAAAAAGAACATTAGAAGAAGTGGATTATTATTACTCATTTCACCCCAAGCAAGGCACTAATGCCAATAGGGCACAATGGGTTACAGGGTTTGAAAGAGAGTGAGATGAAAGGACAATAAAGGAACAGGTTTCAGGAATACAGAAGATAATGATTGATGTTATGTTTAAATTGAATGTGGTAGTGAAGCAAGAACAAAAAGGAGTTCCACAGGCAAGAAATCTCAGAAAAGAAACTATTAGAATAGAAGATCTCGCTAGTTCAATGGTAAACTGCTGAGACCTAGTTGCCACTCTAGTAGCATGCTTGAGTTCATACATTTGAGCCACTTAGGAAAAAAGTTTCCATGAAAATGTTTGATGGGGGAAGCCACATTATAACAGCAAGAAAGTGACTGAAGTGAAGATGCTAGATCAAGATTGATTTATAGCAGAAGCACCAGATCAGATATAGCAGTGGTCTTCAATGCGCAGATGAATGGTAGATTTATAAATGTACAAGATGGATTCTACTGAGGAAAATATTCTGGCATGACACAGTCAACCAACTTTCCTAGCAGTAGATGCAGCTGTTGATTCAATATAATCGCTCAACTTCATGTCAGTGGAAAACATTAAATAAAAATGTGCAATGAGTTGCTCTCCTAAAGGTTAGCATCAGCCATGCTGATGAAGGGAAGAAAATACATTTTTTAGGCTAGAAAGGTTCTCTGTGATGATTAAATGAAACCAGTTTTTTGGAGGCATTACAATTTACAAGCCATTTCTTGCTCCAGTTAAACACTGTATGGGATTCCTTTTTGAGAGCAGTTTCCAGGTTTACATTGTTAGATCAGTCAAAACTGTTACTAAAAAAAGGAGTAAATAGTTGGGTCATCTGCATAAACCCTTATTTAGGAACTGATAACATTGAGAATATTTTGATTGATTTTATGTCATGTTGACTCTTGTTGACAATAATCAATTTTTTGTATGGGACTCTTAGTGAGGATCTAACCCAGTAGTAATAGTCAACCAACTAAGCCTCACTAGTCCATGAGATAAATTTTTGAGGTTCTAAGAAGAGTACTTTGAAAGAAACTAAAGTGTTTTAGGTTACCCTAAGGCAGTAGTCTCCAAACATTTTTTCTCTAGGCTGCATTTTTTAAATGAAAATTTGTTTACACCTCACCAAATTTTATAAGATAAAAAATACATTTAAAATTAAAAAAAAAAACAGAGAAAGGGTAAAAGGAAAATAACCAAAGATTTGAATTCAGAACATTATCATTGATAACTCTCTCCTCTAATTTGCAGACCCTAGTTACTATATTCTTAATATTTGATATAATGCAAAAATATCACTATAAATTGGTCAATAATTATTTAATACAATTTATACTGGAACTCATGCATGCAATTGCAAGTAATTCATAATAATATTTTAAATATTGAAATCATATTTATTTTTGGCATATAGTTTTTGAAACTATTTCTAAGTCTTGTCTTTCAATCATTCCACCTCCCTTGCTATCCTCTTTCTCATCTATGAGGTGCATTACACCATATGGGAACCACTGTTGTAAGTAAGCTATTTTTGCATTTGTCTATACTTCTGAAATAAGGTATTTAAACTATTTACATTGTTTGGGCTGTTGTCCTCAATTCTATTGTCATGTTTATAATGTTTTGGCTGTGCATACTCTGACCTTCTTCAGGTGCTAGTAATTTTGAACGAAACCCTTTATTCTGATCAGCTGAGTAGAAAAAAGGACTACAAATAAATTACAACAAAAACCGAATGTTTGGTCATCAGCAAACAGAGGAAACCAAAATGCCAATTACTGGTTGGGGATACTAAAATCAAGCAAGTATAAAAATTTAAGTACTTGGGAAGTGTCTAATGGAAGACGGAAAGTGCGACACAGAGATCTGAAGGCAAATCGAAACAGCCAAGGATGCATTCCAGAAGCTGAGTAGAGTATTAAGAGACAGGAAAATTTTGCTAGAAACAAAGAAGAGAGAACTGGATTGCTATGTGATGTCTGTCCTTCAATGGCAGTGAATGCTGTACAATATCATCAAAAATGAATAAAAAAACTTGAAGCAACTGAAATGTAGTTCTACAGAAGGATGCTGCTAATATCATGGATCGAGTCTGTGAGCAATGATGAGGTTTTAGAAAGGATGAAATGCAAAGGAAATTAATACTGAGCATCAGGAAGAGACAGCAGAAGTTCTTGGGACATGTAATGAGGAAGGAAGGCTTGGAGAATCTGATACTCACAGGTCAGATAGATGGAAAAAAGACAGGGGAAAGCAGCAGATAACATATTTGAAGGGTCTGAGCAGGTGGATGGCAGAGCAGGGTTTGGGTGGGGTAACAGGAGAAAGTGTGCTAAGAGCCACCAGGGATAGGAAGATGTAGAAAGCTATGATCACCTACGTCCTGAAGGGACAGAAGAAGAAGAAGAAGAAGAAGGGTAGAACATTCTTGTTCTATGTGTGATGCCACTTCTGGGTGCCATGTAGTTATCTCTGCTATGTTTGCTTACTATTTAATGTCGAGATATTTTCTAGACAGACCTCACATATATCAGCTTGCCTTCTAGTCATTTGCTAAGCAAAAATTTATGACTGTGTTAAAATCCATACTGGCTTAGCATATATTTTTCTTTGAGGCTTATGTACACAGCTTTAGTTGCCTTTCAAAATGTACCCTATCCATTAATTGAACTTTAGCCAAGAAAGGACAGTAGTGTGGTCCTTTCTCCTTCCAGATATTGTCTGCTATGACAGATTTTTATGTTTCACCTTTGAATATGGCTTTCCTATGTTACCTGAACTGGACTTTCTGGTTTAATTTCTAAAAGTACAAGAAGTATCTTTAAAGCAATGGCCTGTTACTAAGGATGATGTTTAGATATTTAGGAAGATGTTGTCTACTGTATCATTAAGATAAACTTTTCAATCTTAGATTGGAGTTGGGATTGTAGGATGTTGTAGAAAAAAATTTGTAGCTGTTGAAGAAAAACACAAATGGGTCTAAGCAGAAAAGTATGCTTGGAAACATGCAGCCATGCTGAAGATGAGAAATCACACTCATTTGCAGTGCCACTTCAAGTTGAAACAGCTCTGATAATGATGAAGGTTCATTGTAATTTATTGTTTTCAGTTACATTATTGACTTCTGAGTTTCTACTTCTTCAACTTCAAAATTATTCTTGCTCGTAAATAGTTCAAGTGAAGTAACATAATAAACTAATGTGACTTTACAAAACCTAAAAGAAATTTCTGGCCTTTGGTATAAACAAAAAGTCAGACGTGTGTGATACCTTTTTAATTTTAGCTTTATTCATAGTTTTTTTTACACTTAACATAAGAAGTGAATTGGAAATACCTTGGAAAGCTGGCCCAGTGACCATAATAAACAAAATATCTGCTCATTGCACTGGAGGCTGGGATATTTTTAAATTAACAAAACAGATTAAAAAAGAATACAAAAAAGATAAGAAACTAGAAAAATGAAAATATTTTTAAAAAGAAGTATGATAAAATATTATATTGATTAATTTTATTTTTTATTATTAACAATTGAATCTTAAAGATAAATATTGCAAAACAAAGACCTAAGACTTAATTATTGATCTGAAAATAATATTTTTGTGAAAACCTTAGAGAAGTAGAAAAAATATAATCAGATATAAATGCACAAAGATATGGAATTGATATTTAACAGATAAATATTTGGGACAGGTGCAGACAATTTACAAAGAAAAAGATAAAAAGAGAATGAAGAATAGAATAAAATAAAATATAAGTTTCCATTATATATATATATATATATATATATATATATATATCATTCATACAAAAAAATAAAATATAAGTTTCCATTATATATATATATATATATAATATTTTAAATATAAATAGGTATACATTTTAATGTCTACTCAATGTTTGGTACATGTTTCAGGACTTCTATTCCCTTCATCATCCAAAGAAACCAAATATTGCACTGACCCTACCACTTGTTTCTTATCACTATAAGAATATATATATATATATATTGATCAACCAAAACTGAACAAAATTTATTATGCTTATAGTAGCAATGTTTTAAAACACCATTTTGCAATTTATCATCTCTAGTTATCTCACTTGAACTGGGAACACTTGTTTACAAGGCATTGTAACCACAACAGTTAATTTTAGAATAATTTAAGCAAAGCATGTACTTGTGTTTGCAAGATAAGAAGTACCGTTATGTTAAGTTTGTTTTGTATTTCACCTCTGAGGATGATCTCAGAGGAGATCAAAAGTGCTTTGGTTAACAATAAATATGGCACCTACCTTCATGAATTTCAATCTATCATCGAGAATATAATTAGAGAACTAGAAAGCATTATTATAAAAATAAATAGATGATATAGCATGTCTATATTATTTTCTTCTATAAATACTTTCACGGCTTCTGCTCCGATGAACTTAGATCACTGGTGCCCCCTAAATACTTTTGCACGAGATACTAGATAAGCAACTAGATCCCACCCTTTTACAGTGAAACCGATAAAATGCAGCCGTAACTTCTACTCCAACAGTTTCTTTCCTCGCACTTCCCGACTGTGGAATTCTCTTCCAAACGATTGCTTCCCCGACGGCTACAATCTCCAGGATTTTAAATGTAAGGTCAATACACACCTCCTAACATACTAACCTGCTCCCATTCTATCAAGCACTCTTCCCATCTGCCCGACCTTCATCCTCGCTATCCTTACTCATCTGTCACCTTTCTCCTGACATTCCCTATGTCTATCCACTCCTTCTCTTTACCTTCCCCTATGTAGCCCCATGCCCAATAGTGGCAGTGGAATGCCTTGCTTGGGGTGAGATGATTAAAAAAAAAAAAAAAATTTAATGAAACATGCGTGAATGAAGATATGCTGCCTAAATACACACACACACACACACACACACACACACACACACACACACACACACACACATATATATATGTAAAAAGTAGTTTTAATGGATGCAAGTTTATTTTAGTACTCAGTATCAGAGATAAAGCATACACAAATATATCTATGTATACATATATGAAGGTTACATTTAACATGAAACAGAACGTCGTCTCTAGGTGTTGACCTTAATGCACACTTATATATATATATATATATATATATATATATATATATATATATAGTTATTTATTTTTTTAACAGTAAGGTTTACTCTGTATAATGCTAGGGAGCCATTTGGGGGATATGTTAAGAGGTAGTGTATAAGAGTGAAAATATGCAGCTAAACCAATCTCAGCATGTTGTTTCCAACAGAGCATGGTTGCCATAAAACACAACAAGAATTCTGTGTGCTTCAGCTGCAAAATTCTTTTGTATAAAGTAGTACATTAAAATTCCCCATGAATACACTTTCTTTGACACAAAATCAAACATATTTACTTTGATGAAAAATAAATTTGTTTACACTTCAGCAAAATGACATACACTGAATTTCAAGCTTGCTTATAGTACTTCCTTACAGATGCATTACAATTTTAAACTAGATACACACATTTCTGAGAACGCCATCTGTTGGAAAACAGCAAAATCTTATTCATGGTCCTAATATATATATATATATATATATATATATATATATATCTTTGAGGCATCTGTATATATATCAAGCATTAACATATTAGTGTACATACATATGTATATATATATATATATATGCATACCCATACATGTGTATATATGTATTTATAAACATATATATATATATGAATACACATATAAGTATATATATATGATTAACTTGCTTGTAATTTTAGGTATTAGGGTTAATTATCTGCTGACCCCCATTAATACTCCTTTATGCAAGTTTTATATATATATATGACCCTGCTCAATTAAAGTGGGAAATTCTCTGCATTAAGCCTTTACACAGACACACACACATATATTAGTTAGTTTTTGGTCACACAGTTGTATTAAAAAGTGTTCAATACATTTATATTGTAGTACATTTAAATGTCTTTCCTTTTGAAATGAGTTATTCCTGCAACCTAGTTTTCAACTTTTTGGTATCTTTAGGTAATTTATAATAACTGATTTTCTTTTTCTAAATGTACAAACAGTGATTTTTTACGACACAACTGGAATTTTTAAACAACTGAAAATTTTTAAAATTAGGGAGGAGTTACTTTTTCTTCTATGTGCCCTGTCCTTTCAGGACGTGGCTCCTAGTATGTTTGTTCCCGTTACTCCTGTCAACCCCCGTTCCGTCATCCACCTGATCAGGCCCTGCAAATATGTTATCCACTGCCTTCCTCTGTCTCTCTTTCCTTCTATCTGGCCAGTCAGTATCAGGTTCTCCAGGCTCTCCTTCCTCATTGCATGTCCCAGGAACTTCAGTTGTCTCTTCCTGATGCTCAGTATCAATTTCCTCTTTGTTGCCATTCTTTCCAACACCTCATCGTTGCTTGCATGCTCAGTCCATGATATCCGCAGCATCCTTCTGTAGAACCACATTTCCGCTGCTTCCAGTTTTGTCCTCATTTTTGATGATATTGTCCAGCATTCGCTGCCGTATTGAAGAACTGACATCACGTAGCAGTCCAGCACTCTTTTCTTTGTTTTCAGTGAGATTTTCCTGTGTGTTAGTATTTTGTTCAGCTTCTGGAATGCGTCCTTTGCCATGCCAATTTGCCTTTGGATCTCCATGTCGCACTTTCCATCCTCAGTTAGGACACTTCCTAGGTATTTAAATTTTTGTACTTGCTTGATTCTGTTATCTCCCACATTTATTTGGCATTTTGGGTTGTACCTTTTGCTGATGACCATGCACTCAGTTTTCTTGAAGTTTATTTGTAGTCCTTTTTTGTCGCTCTCCACTGCTACCTTCTGTATGAGGTCTTGTAGTTTACTTTCTGTGTCCGCAATCAGTACTGAATTGTCTGCATACCTTATGGTGTTCAAGTTGTGTCCTCTAACAACAAATCCTGGTGTGTCATTAGAGTCCTCAAGATATTCTCGCTGTACAGGTTGAACAAATCCGGTGAAAAGACACATCCTTGTCTTACGCCTCTTTCTATCTTTGTAAATCTACTGAGATCATTGCCTGTCCGTATGCAGGTCATTTGCTGCCAGTAGAGATTCTTGATTACTCTTATGTCTTTGCCAAAAATGTCGAGGCTGCCAAGCATCTCCATCAGTTCTTTGTGTCGTATGTTGTCGAATGCCTTCGCATACTCAATGAAACATAGGTACAAATCTTTCTTCATTTGTATTGCCCTTTTGGAGAGCATCCTAATCATGAATATGGCGTTCCTTGTTCCTGTGTTTTTGACAAACCTGCACTGTTCCTGCCCTATCTCTGGCCTGATTTTGCTTCTTGCTCTATTCATCAGGATTCTGACCATCAGTTTGGTAATGTGGCTTATTAAGCTGATAGTTTTGTGTAGTTCCCACTTGTTTGTGCCTGGTTTCTTCGGCAGTGCTATAAATATCGCCTTGTATAGGTTGTCTGGTATTATTCCGCTGCTATAAATTTCATTTATTATGTCGGTAATTTTTTCTATGCCATATTCTTCTAAGGCTGTCAGCAGCTCTATCACTATGCCGTCTGGACCAGCTACTTTGTTTCTGTTCATTTTAGCCATTGCAGCTTCCACTTAAGATTTTAGTATTTCCAGTCCACCCATCTCCATGTCTATTCTCAGTTGTTCTTGCTTGTTGCAAAAAAGATCCTTTATATATTCTTCCCATCGCTGGAGTATTTCCTCTTTCACTAATATGATTGTTCCATCCTTGGATTTTATGCATCCTGTTGAGGAGCAGGTTTTTTTGTCCTGTTAGTTCTCTTATCTCTTTATGCATCTCTGCTTTGTTGGTCCTGCTCAGTCTCTCTACTTCTTCGCATTTGTTGTTGAGCCATTCCTCTTTGGATTGTCTGCATTTGTTCTTATCTCCCTGTGGAGTGTTTTGTAATCTGCTCCATGTCTTGGCATTATTTTTGTCTCCTTTGCATCATGTGGAGGATCTCTTCAGTCATCCACTTGTTTTTTCTTCTGCATCTAATTTCCTTTGGGGCTATGTTATTCGCTGAGGTTACCATCGCTTCTTTTAGTGACTCCCATTTTGAATGCACTTCTCATGCTGTTATTGTATTCTTTCTGCAGGGTGAGGTTATTCTCTAGCATGTCGTAATGTAGCCTTGGTGATGTGCTGGGCTTCTTCAGTCTTCGGAGTTTCACCCTTAGTTTGCAGATGACTGGGATGTGGTCACTTCCGCAGGAGTTACTTAAGGATCTTAAAACACTTTCATCCGGGTTTGTATGATCCTAATATGTATCTATAGGTGTGATTACATCTGGACATTATTTCTGAGCTTTCATTCAGTATTTTTTTTTTCTGTAAATGGTTAAATTTTTCTCCTGGAACAATCTGCATAAATCACTACCATTGTATGTTTTGGAAAGTTTTTACTATACTCCAAGTTATATCAGGGAGATTTCCATTTTTCTGTTTAAATTTTCATACTTGGCTAGCCAGTTTGGTACTATTTTTGTGGTTTTCCAGTTTAAATACATTATATATATATATATATATATATATATATATAAGTCCATTAGGATGAATTCTCCTGTAGTATTTGAGGCATTAGAGTTGATGATTCAATTGTTTTATTCTATTTTTGTTTCTTTAAATTCTGATACACCAAGTTTGAATAGACCCATGTAAAATAATCCGCATTTATTGCAACTTCATGGAACTTGTCTGGAATCATTATTTATGTATGTGTGCCTCAATTCTTAGAAATGCGTACATCTTCTTTTAAGTTTTTGGACCACATTCTAATTTACCATGCATATAATACCTATTGATATACTTAAAATTATAAACATACAATGTTACGGAATGTTCAGAAGATTAACAAAATTAACATTTAGCAACTAACTTATTTAATTAATTTGTTTAAACATTAATTTTAATCGATACTCGTATTGGAGTAGATATTCTGTTTTTAATCAAACAATATAGTTATATGTTTATTTCTACTGGCCTGATTATTCACAATAAATTTTCTCAGGAAAATGTGTGTCATTTGGCAGAATTCAAACCTGCAACCCCTACCAACATAGGGGAAGCCGGCAATTGATCTGATGTGTCAGACTGCTCAACCACAAATGATTTCAATGTCCAATCAAAGTTAAATCAAGCCTTATATAACACAATTTTTGATTCTACATAAATAACTATCTCTTCTCTGAAATATATCGTAATGTAAACCAATGTAAACAGACAATGTTACGGAAAGTTCTGAAGATTAGCAAAATGTATATAACAACTGACATATTAAATTTATTTGTTTGAACATTATTTTTAATAGATACTAGTATTTGAGTAGATATTCTGTTTTTAAACAAACTGTATATTTATATATTTATTTCTACCAGCCTGATTATTTAGGATAAATTAGACTGTAGAATCATTCGTTGCAGAGTGTTATAAGATGAACCAAATAAATTGGTGGCTTTCCCTATGTTGATAAGGATCACAGGTTTGAATCTTGCTGAATGACACACATTTTGATAACAAAATTTATCGTAAATGATCAGGCTATAAGAAATAAATATATAAATATCGTGTTTGATTTAAAACAGAATATCTATTCTAATACACGTATTGATTTAAAATAATGTTCAGACAAATAAATTAAACAAAAAATTATATAATTTAAAATATATCAGTTAACAGGTTTTTGTCAACCATCTGCTACATAACAATAATTACTGTCATGAAAGTATTAAAATTATCCAGAACTTTCATACTATTGATACAATATATATATATATATATATAATAAAGAACATAAGATGGATGTTTTTATAAACCCACTGGTAATATTATATTTTGTGGCTCTTATAGACCACTCCTCAGACCAAATTCATACAACAATAAATGGGTCAAAATTATCCAGAAAAAAGTCAAGTAAAAAAGAAAGAAGGAAAAAAAGTAAAAGAGAAGAAAAAATAGGGGAAAGGAGGTTAAGTTAACAGTGTTAGATATTAGCATGTATATAATATCTAGATGACAGAAGGCCTTGGCCTAGATTTACAAAGACAGTAGTTTAAGAAGTCAGTAAATCTTGACTTGGATTTTCAGTTGTCTATTTTGATATGCATGACATTAAAAAATTAGGGGTTGAATTTTCACTAGAAAAAAAATGAATTGTTAGTTTTTCTTATTAATTCTAACCATAATAATAATACTATTATATTATTACATAAAACTTATTGGTAGTAATAATAACATGATAATAAAGAAACTAATATTTAAAAAACCTGAAAGTAATAATAATAATAATAATACAGATACTAATAATAAAGTCAAAATATAACAATAATTGATAAAATTTACGAAAATACAAAATAATAATTCATAAAACTTATTAAAAAAAATTTTAATGTCATGCATTTTAAAATACACAACTGAAAATCCAAGTTAAGATTTATTGACTTCCCTAGATATTCTTTTGTAAAACTAGACCTGCATTTACCAAAATTCTGCTCTGAAATTTAACATAAAAAATGCGATAAAACTAAGACGTTATTTAATTAGAAAACCTTTTATTTATGAAGAAGATATATTATGGATACAATAGTCTTAAGAAAAACATTTTAATATAAATATTGAATAAATTTTAATAAGAAAAATTTATAAAGCTTTAAATCTTTTAAAATTCTGTATTAACTTGTACAGGTTAGTTGATATTATGTAGTAAAAATTATTTTTACTAATCCAAAATGAAAAAGCTTACTCCTAGTATTTAAGAAATTTCAAATTTATAAGTCAATTATTGGTTTACTCACCCACAGTCAGTTGGAAATCTGATTTCTTTTACAACCTAAAAGTATACCATTGAGGATTCACAAGTTACTTGGAATGACCTACAATGACATTATTGAACTCTTGGTTTTTATCGTCCCGGTCAGTGTAAACATTCGTTTAATTAATGCTTCCAGAGTGGAGCCAAAATGTCTCTGTTGCCCAGATTAAAGATGCTCATAGATTTTTAGAAACTCATTTGGAAAAATATTATCCTATATTTCCTCCCTGCTTACAAAAAGTAAAATGAACATTGGAAAGAAAGAAAAAAAAATGCATACTTCTTTCGACCACACACCAAAAAACAAATTATACAAGTAATTTTTTTATAGAAAATCATTGAGAAAATCAGATTTCTTATTTTTTATCATCCATGAGATAGATAGAGGTTGTAGTCAAATAGAAGGAGGAAACTACGAATTTAGGTACCTTCACTCAATTGCCAAAAAACAAAAACAAAAAAAAACCCAGCATCATGATGTTAAAAGGGCTCAAACTTAATAAAAACAAAGTTTTATCATCAAAATGTTCAGGCTATTATTAAAAAGAAAGATCAAATTTTGTTGTTATTATTTGAAATTTAAAAAAAATCCTTTCTAACATATTCAAGATTTTAATTAAAATTTCATTTTTTGTTTTCTATCAGCGATTCATGCTATGGTGACTATTAAGGTGACTATTAAGAAAATGAAATTGATCAAGTAAAATGATTTTGGGGCGAGTAAATTTTCCCTTGCTCTTGACTGCTGGTTGAGTGATTTCTTTTTCAAATCTCAAAGGGTATATATATATATATATATATATATATATATATATATAAGTTTCTATCATAACCAATGAGCAGCATTGCTGTTTCCAAACATTTCTGACAATTAAAAATGATGGTAATACACTCATTATTATGTAGAATATTGCAGCAAAAGCCAAATCTTTTAATGAGAAAGGTGATTGATGTAATTTATGCTTAACAGAAAAATTACTTATCTTAAAGCATCTAAATAACTATAGCTTATTAAACAAAAGGAATGAATTGAGAATTACATGTAGGCATAAATATAATCCAGATTAATATTCAATGTAAATTATAACTTTTCTCTTTCTTAGGTTTTAACTCAAATTTCATAAAACATTGATAAACAACTCAGTAATCTCCCTTTATTCTTAATATAAAATTAATATTCACAACTTTAAAAATGTTTTTTGTATATAGAATAAAAATCCCTCTATTTTGAAATACAAAATATACTTTTAGATTAAAAAATGTAATCTTCGTATTATATGAACTATGCCAACATTACGTTAACCAGATATTTTATTAAATTAACATTATTTTATTAAAATTTAAATTACATAATGGTCAGTCTACACTAAGCACCAGAAGATTGTTATTGAAATGTGTAACAAAATTTATCGTAAATAATCAGGTCAGTAGAATTAAATATATAAATATACTGTTTGATTAAAAACCAGAATATCTACTTAAATATGAGTATCAATTAAAAATAATGTTCAAACAAATAATTTCAATATGTCTGCATTTTCGTTAATCTTCAAGATTTTTTTGTTACATTGTATGTTTATTTATGTATATATATATTGTTTTTTAAAATGATGGAGTGCTCTGTCATTTTTAAAACAATATGTATCATTATTAATATATATATATATATATATATATATATATATATATATATATATATATAATTTCACTAGAAAACAAAGTCATACTGGCCTTTTACGCAAGCTGCAGGGTTACGATATTACAGGAGAATTGTTTGTTTTAATCCAATCATTCCTAGCAAATTGTGAAATGAAGATTGTTTTGATATATTAATTTAGAATGATGGAGCATGTTCTTTAAATATGTATATATATATATATATATATATATACATATATATATTTTTTTTTTAATCAGTATCGCCCCAAGCAAGGCAGTTAAGCCACTAGAGAACAAGGTGTGGCAAAATTAAGAACAGAATTAAGAACAGAATTAGGAATAGAATTTGGAACAGAAAGATTAATAGTGAGCTGAATATGTTTACTAGGCTCTTGGTAATAATGACAAAGCTCAAGCTGTGGCTTTAGATATCTGAAAGTTATTTGACAGGGTTTGGAATACTGACCTTTTATGCAAGCTCCAGGGTTACGATATTACAGGACAATTATTTGTTTTAATTCAATTGTTCCTAGCAAATTGTGAAATGAAGGTGGTTTTGAATGAGCAAGCTTTTCAGATCCCCTAAGGCTCTATCCTGGGTCCTATGCTGTTTCTGATCTTTATAAAAATCTTCTAGATGTTATCAGTCCTCCAGTAGACATTTATACAGATGACACCACCATTTTCTCCTGTCTCAATATGAAATCTATCAAAGCTGACAAAGTAAACATGGCTGCTGCTCTTGAAAAGGATCTCTAATCTGTGGTTAACTGGGCAGGAGGTAATTTGTAAATTTTAATGCTGTAATATTTTACCTTGAATGGTAGAAGTAATTGACATGTACATATGGTTGTGGGTAAGGTCAAAAAAGGTCAAGGGTGGGTGACAGATTTATCCAGGGAATGGATAATGTCAGCAGGATATTATTGACAGATACATTTAGACTAAGATATAAGTTGAGCAGGGACAAAGATGATTAACAGACATATCCGGCATAGATGACATCAATAAAGCAACAATCCAAAAAAGCAAAAATGCATAGGAGTATTAAGACTATATAAAGTCTAGAATTTTGGCTGAAGAGAAAAGAATTCCCACTGGCTCTTGACTTCCAATGGCTTCTCAAATGCATGACTCTCTTTGGCTGCCTTCCTGCTCCTCACATGCATCATTGATGAAGAATAAAAAATATGTTTATATTTTTATATATATATGTGTTCCTCGTTGTTTGTCCTGATCCAGTGGTAGTATATAACAAACTTCTCTCCTTTAATCATCATAGAAAAACTTTCCTGCCTGTCATCAGCAAAGCTGATGCTGCTCTCCTAGAGAGCAACACACTGCATCTTCTTGGCCTCCCTTTTTTAACTGAATTGAAGTAGAATGACAACATCAAACCAATAGCTGCATCTATTGTAAGAAAAGCTGAGTTGTGCCAGAAATCTTTTTGTCAGAATCTATCTTGCACATTTATAAATCTACCATACATGTGTGCATTGAATACTGTTATATCTGGTCTAGTGCTCCTGCTATTCATCTCAAGGTTCTTGAAAATATCCAAAGAAGGATCTGCAATATAATTGATTCTGACTTGACATCTTGACTTCAGTCACTTTCTCATCAAAGTGATGTGGCTTCCCTCTGATTTTTCTACAAATATTTTCATGTCAGCTGTTTGGGCAATTTTTTTCTCTGGTTCTCCATCAACATGAATTGTGCTACTAGCTTGGCATCTAGGATGCATTGTTTTACCATTGAAATAGTTAAATATAACCATCTCGGGACACAGTTTTGAGCTGATCCAGTTCTTCCTATTTACAAGAACTTAGTTAGACCACATTTAGAATACGGCAACCAAATCTGGAGTCCTCTACTAAAAAGACAGTCAGTAGCAATTGAAAGAGTTCAAAGAAGAGCAACAAGATTGTTGACATTGTTAAAATTTATTAAATATGAGGATAGGTTAGGAAAATTGAAATTACCATCACTGAAATATAGAAGACTGAGGGGGGACTTGATAAATGTTTTCAAGATATTCCATTCTACTGACCACACTAATAAGAATTTATTCACTATGTCTGACTATTCTAGAACACATAACAATGAATTAAAAATAATAACCCAGCACAGTAGAACTAATATTAGACAAAACATTTTTTGTAACAGAGTCACAAAGTATTGGAATGCACTACCATCACACATAAAAATGGCAAAAATTCTTATGGAATTTAAAAGCCTTATTGAAAAGGATAAGACACTATTAAAATTAAAGTATGAGTTTGATTAGAGATGGAAATAATTTATTTTCTCTCCATCTCGGCCATGCCACAATGCTAAGAGAGGGGAGAGGGGATTTAAGAAGGGACACACATATTCCCCCCAAAAATATAACCTTTTTTCAAATTTAAAGCGGATCTCTATTCTGATTATTTAAATTGAACACACAGATAAATTTTTCTGTCTTCCCACATCCATAAATAACAAACATATTGCGTCTTACATTTAAATGAAAATCATTTTCACAACAATGATCTTATATTATCTGATGATGAGGTAAAATCTTGAAACATAGAAATTTCCATGTTGCAGTGTAAATTATATTAATTTTAAATAAAAAAATTTAATTATATATATATATATATATATATATACTGTAGTCATCTGCAGACAGATCTGCCTCGCTGTATCACAGCTCATCAGCACAGTTAGACTCTGATCGTTTCCCAACCTAGGATTGAAACCCGACCGAATTGGTGTCAGTCGGCAATTTTACCTCTGGGCCATAAGCATCCGGTAAAAGAAGGCGGACTTTTTAGCGCATATATCATTATACACACCCATATATATATATATATATATATATATATATATATAAAGAATGTGCTTCATCATTTTTAAATTAATAAACATTAATAAGTATACTAAAAATACATATTCAGTAGTGGATCAGCTGCAGACTTGGTGAAGCTGAAACAGTATTGTTTGTTAGAGAGTAGATTATAAGAAGTGAGATGCTTAACTACTTCAGCACTGTGGTAAGAGTCAAATAGGGTGATAGTTGAATGGAAGTATAACATCACCATCACTAGTTATCAATCAAAACATCTTTATAATCACCATTAGATTCATGCGACTTTTTCAAAATCCTCTGCACTGTCATCAGATTGATACCTAAACATATGAGTAATGTTCGTATCAGAGCTTCCAGGTAAATGCCATGCAGTACAACATGATGTTTTCAAATCTTTGGCAAAGTAAATTGCATAATTGTACTCATTTTTTCATAAATGGTGCCCAACTGATCCTTCTATATTGTGCAGTTACAAAATAAAAAAACAATTTCATGCACAAAATTATATATTATGGATATTCATGCTGATCAGCCAACTTTAATCTTCAAAAATTTAAATGCAATGACATTTGCTATCTACTGTCCCATTTGCTCTTCTGTTCTTGCTCTTTTGCAATGTTTCTGTTTGTAACTCTTTGTATCTTAGTGGCTTTACTGAATTGCTAAGGGTGAAAATGATTATATATATATATATTGTAAATGTACTTAGACAGAAAGAAGTCATCTAAGTTTTCCTAAATTTTTGAAAAATTGATATGGAAAAATAGTAATCTTATGCCTAAAAGCAAATAATTTATTAACCAATGAGCTGTTCAGATAGCCTTTTCATGATAAGCCAAGATTTTAGACACTTTCATGGCAACACTGTGTTTGTCTCAAGTTAATAAAAATTGAATGTTCTGGAAAAAAAAGTATTGTGAAAGAAAACTCTTCCTTTGGGTCATTTTCCACTTATCAGAAGAATGGAAGCTAAAATATATGATAATTTAAAAAAAAGTATATTTGCGTGTTTGTCAGAGCCTAAATATAAACAAGGGCTCTGGCCATTGAAAATTACTATTCATTTATACCTCAACAGAATGAATATTCAAACAAATGGTGAAATATACATCAATTAATATTTTCAACTAAGAGTGAGAAAGTTCTGAAATGCCAAGGGGCAAAACAACTCTGGACAACATAACTGAAATTAAAAACTGACAAACTGTTCTTTTCAAACTACCTTTAAATAGATGCTGACCAAGCATTCCTCTGAAAATCCTGTTACTAAAATTCTTCATTCACTGCTTTTCATTCTTCGGTACTACTACTACTACTACGATTGACCTCTTAACTCCTGACAAGAAAGGACATCAACAACTATATGCAAACTTTACCTGTATCCCTTTACAAAAAGCAATTTAGAGCTTAGTCAAATGTACTATTTAAGCAATAGCTAGTGGAAGATGAGAAAGATTCATTGTTAAGGCAAAAGTGAACAAACAGACATGGCCAGAATTTGAACACAGCTTTCAAAATCCATTTTTTTGCCTCAATAACCTTTTAGCCTTTAGCACACTGCATTATTAATATTACTTCCCTTTTTTAATTGCAAACAATTACATTATCTCACTTACATTATCCTTATTGTTAATTTCACCCCAATTTTTTTTCTGTTACCATAGCAGGATAAGACAATACATCTATATTTCTGATAAGAGGTATTGTCATTATTTATATTATTTACATTGTTTGGGCTGTTGTCGGCATCTTTGTTGCCATATTCACAAGCCTTTGACTATTATATGCTCCTTTTTCAGGTGAATGGATTTCAAGATTTTCCCTTTATTTGTCCACTAGGGTTGATTGATCTAGTTCCACATGCCATGCCACTTCCGACTATCTCTGCATCAGTTATCTCCTTTTTAATTCAACTTTCCAAGTGTAGTAAGGTATTGAACTCACAACCTTTTGGGTCAAGTCACTGGATTCAATCAATGCTTTTATCCATTGAGCCATAAGGACATCAGTGTATGAATTTTTAGGACTTTTAAACCTAATGTCTCAGTAACCATTTTTTGCCAGAGCTCATATTACAATTTTGTTGTTAATTTTTCTCTAGCATTCTATATTATTGGCTCCCATATTGTATTCATTTCTATGCTTGGCTGGCTTAAGAGATTTTGGTGGCCTAGCATATGGGCTGATTCTTTAAGTTTTCATATTTTCCAGTGATGTTCTCTATTATTTCAACCTCATTCCACAAGATGTAGTGATCTCCCTTTTCCCTTCATATGTGGTCAGCCGTGCCTGATTTTTTTTATGTTACAGCCTTACGGTGTTCCTACAATCTTATCTTAATAGGATGGCCTGTTTTATACAGCTGCATGCGATAGCATACACACAGTCCTTGACCATATTCTCCTCTATGGAAGGTCTTACTTAAAAGAGTGTCTGCAAAGTGTTGAATCACTTTTGAAGGTCATTTTAGTATTATATGGCTCACAAATGTTTTGTATATTTTCCAATAATCCCTTCGTATAGGGTAGGCAGACAGAGGCTGCTTTCTGAGTGTTGTTATTCTTTTGAACCCTTTTATCCCAGTTTGTCAGAGTACTCATTGTAGTTGTTATATTGTAGAGTACTGCTTATACTAACAGAGTATGGGTTCAAGACATACATATACCACAAGCCAGCATTCACCGAAAAATACTTCAACTTCAATTCCCACCAAACCGCACAGTGTAATGAAAGGGATTGTCCGCTGCCTACAACATCAAGAAAAAGTCGTAAGTGGCAACCAAGAGACATATGAACGAAGAAAAGGTCTAAATGTCATGAATATGGCAACAAAGACAAGGATAACAGTCTGAACAATGTAAATAACAACAAGACATCTATGAAATTCAAATGCAATATTGTTCAGTGATCAGAGTCACCTTCAGTAACAGAATAAACTTTTTGTGTTCAGTTAAGTGCCATACATGATACATGGGTGATCATGTCTCAAAAGAGACATGAGTGACTGGGCAGAAGATTTTTTTGCAGTAAACTGCCATTATTTTTTTAGGTAGACTGATTGCCAACCAAGGCTATAGAAGGCTATTTAACCCCTAGCTGGAAGAAAGAGATGGATTTCCCAAGGGTATTTGTGCATCAGTTAATGCAATGAATGAATGAAGTCACATACACCATGATACAGGTTAACATTACTTACCTATCTATTCCATTGTAAAGTTATTCTAACTAATTTGAAAAGAATAATTCTTTCATCAAATTTGTTTCTTGATATGTTAAAATTCATTTTACCTGACAATTATTTAGAATGTCTTTTTTTTATTTATTTATTTCTTTAATCATTCCAGCACAAGCAAAGCGACTATGCTACTAGTAGACAGTGGAGTGAAAGTGAAAGAGAAGACTGCTATGAGGAGGACTGAGAAAAGTGCAAAAGATGAAGTGGATTTAAGAAGACAGAAGATTGTAAATGACATTGCTTTTAAATTTTTAAATTTGTTATCAGGAAAGTTAGGAAATTAAAGGGAGTCTCACAAATGGAAAGTTGAAGAAAAGAAATTGCTGAAGTAGAAGTAGAAGCTGCATTTAATTATTTCAACAGTAGAATTGTAGAATCTAGAAACCAATCTAGTAACACTCTTAAATTCATGTAGTCAGGGAAGCAGGAAAAAAACTTGTCAGAGCAGTTTCCATGAAAATATTTGTAGAAAAGTTGTTGGTTGATTGTTGTTTTTGTTTTTATGGCATATCAACCTCGGCAGGTCATTTATTGCCAACTAAATTTTATTTATTTATCGCTGGTAATACCTTTTTCTTTCAACAATTTATTGTTGTTTTTATATAAGTTTTGTGTCTAATAATACTTTTTTCTTTTTGAATATCAAGATCCTTTGGGATTTATTTTTTTTTAAGGGCAGGGTCCCCAAGTTCTGCCATTGTTATTTAACCCATAACTGGAGGGAAGGGACAGATTAAAACCTTTACCAAGGGTACCAGTGCTTAAGTGAATGCAGGGTATTCAACTGGAATTTGAACTCTGCTCACTGATTTCCCTTTCCGAGCTGATATCCACTGCACCACAATGCACATCCATCACTAAACGCTTACAGCACCTGTTATTCCGAAGCAGTCACCCATCTAAGTACTGACCAGGCTCAACGTTGCTTAACTTCAGTGATCGAGCGAGAACCGGTGTATTCAATGTGATAGGCCGTAAGCCTGTAGAAAAGACAAAGAGAAGCCATATCACACCAGTGAGAAAGTGACTGATGTCAAGATGTCAAGTCAGGATTACAAATTCTTCTTTGGATTTTGTCAAGAATCTCCAGATGTACAGCACAAACACCAGACCAGATATGGCAACAGCGTTCAATTCAAATAAATCAATTATTTAACATGCCAAAGAAAATCCTGTCACTTGAAGGTAACATTTGTAAATATCTACAGGACATTTGATCAAGTATAATGGAGAACAAGTTCATCTCGGAGATAATTGCTCACACAGTGGACCTGATCTTCACTTAATGCTCTGATACTGTGGCCTTGTGCCAGGCTGAATTAGTTTAGTAGATATTTAAGTGGAAGCTTCTTTGTAAAGTAATGGTTACTAAGCTAGAATAATGTCTCTTATTTCACTGGATACTTCTTGTGGCTATGCTAAATCTAGTAAATATATTTATTTAGGGTTTTTAGTAATATATTTATAATTAGCAATAACTTGTGTCAGGCATAGTAAATATATGTATGTAGGTTGATAGAAAATGCCAAATTATTCCACAGGATAGTGTAATAGCTATAAAAAGAGTAAAGCATAAACTGATATTGAAAATATAGCTCTTTCACATCGGCTTCTCTAGCCATCTGAGACTATGTTATATACATTATGGAACCTCTCAAGTGTTCATTAAGGCATTCATGAAGCTGAAACCTTTTACAATTAATACTGTATAGTATATGTTGTTGTGCAAACCTCCTTCGCACACATATATGAATACATACAACCCATGCATTCAACGCCAAGCGATCATTTCTTAACCCCACATTCAATACCAGACAGCCATTGGCTGCAAAGCATGCTGGCTGGCTGGCTGGCTGATTAGTTGATCCCAACCAATCAGATCGTTTCCACATGCAAGATGATTTTTCTCATGCAGCACTTTGGAAGCCTAACGGCCCTTATTTAAGCAAGACACCTACATGTTCACCTTCAGTGAGGCCCCAGCTGCCTGAGCAGTTGTTGGGGACATGTCATAATTCTCACTCACATATAGATCTTCTGTGAGGCCCCAGCTATTATTGGTGGTTGTGGAGACATATCATAATCCTCACTCACATTCCCACCCGCAAGTAGCAGTTGGTGGCAAATGAAATCAACTTCTCACACACACACACACACACACACACACACACACACAC
Source organism: Ascarosepion bandense (assembly GCA_037127315.1). NCBI lineage: Eukaryota > Metazoa > Mollusca > Cephalopoda > Sepiida > Sepiidae > Ascarosepion > Ascarosepion bandense. Next base: position 250,924 of record JBBBDQ010002085.1, read on the forward strand.
ACACTTTCATACTTTATCTAAATGACATACTCATTCAACAAGTGTTTACAAGAACAATCTTAAATATATTTTCTTGAACATTCAGAACATTTATTTATTTTTGATGGAACTTTAATTTTACGATCAAAGAGAGGCAACTCCTGACTTGTTCACTTAAATGCATGCTTTTTCTCTATCAACATTGGATGATTGTAAATTTGTTAATACATGTATATTTAGTTAAAATTTGTTATTGGTTATTTTTTGTATAAGTCTTGTGTGATATTTTCTAATCCTAAATTTAAATTAATGTGATAGGCTGCTGGTCAAGCCACTACATTTCATCAAACAATGGCAGACATGATTAGTAGTCCACCACATTGTTTACAAATATTTGCCATATATTAGTGGCAATATCAGTGTCTAGTAAATTATGCTTATTAATATTGATTGATTTATTGACTAGTTTTTTACAGCTTATCAGCCTTTTGCAGGTTATTTAAAGCCAGAAAATATTTTTAGATTGTAAGAATTTAAGTGAGAATAATGATTTACTGATACAAGTTCTACTAATCAACAGATAGCTAGGGGGAGAGGAGGTGTATTCATACTTTTTCAAGGATATTTACTTTTAAGTGAATATAATGTACTGAAACTGGAACTGAAACTTAGCTCTCTGATTTCCAATTCCAATATTGATCTTTTATCCATTATATCACCCACACACCCAAAATTTCAGCACCTGGTATTTTCAAATGGTCACCTATCTAGGTACTGACCAGGCTCAATGTTGTTTAACTTCAGTGGTCATATGAGAACTGGTGTTTCAATGTGATATGGCCATATGCTGTGTATTTTAGTAAGAGGGTGGATAGTATAGTGAGTTTGGTTCTGAATGTATACTTTAATTTAGTGGCATTGTGCCAGACAGGATGTGCGTTGTGGTACAGTGGATATCGGCTCGGAACGAGAAACCGGGGAGCCGAGTTCGAATTCCAGTTGAATCCATTGTATTCACTTACGCGCAAATATCCTTGGGAAAGGTATTAATCCGTCTCTTCCTTCCAGTTATGGGTTAAATAGCAGGACAGATTGGGTTCTATAGCCTTGGTCGGCAACCAGTCTACCGCAGAAAGCAATGGCAACCTACTGCGGGATAATCTTCTGCCCAGTCAGTCATGTCTCTTTCGAGATATGATCGCCCAAGCGTGCATCACGTATGGCACTTAACTGACTGACTGAATATAATAGTTGAACATATGATTAAGGCCTCTACTGAGCATAAAGTGGGGGATCAGTTTTATATTGTTATGAAGTAATAAATTGATCCCCCACTTATTACTATATAATAATATAATACATATCTTCCCTTTCTAGCTATGAGTCAAATAACAGGACAGATTGGGTTCTATAGCCTTGGTCGGCAACCAGTCTACCGCAGAAAGCAATGGCAACCTACTGCGGGATAATCTTCTGCCCAGTCAGTCATGTCTCTTTCGAGATATGATCGCCCAAGCGTGCATCACGTATGGCACTTAACTGACTGTGCCAGACAAAGCTATGCAGAATAAGTATATGTATACAGAGAGATTGTTAGCAAACTAATGAATTTTCTTGTTTGTCTACTAATTAATTCTGCTACATATATATACATACCCTATATGCACATCTACATACTCACCATCATTCTTCTTCTTCTTCTTCTTCCATGTGCCATGTCTCTTCAGGACATAGGCAATTTTGGCCTTCCACATCTCCCTATCCCTTGTATCTTTTAACACTCTTTCTCTTATTACCTCTCCTAAACCCTTCTCTGTCATCCATTTGTTCAAACCCATCAAGTAGGTCATGTACTGCTTTCCTCAGTCTCTCTTTCACTCTATCTGTCCTGTGAGTAGCATATTTTCCAAGCCTTTTTTCCTCATCACATGTCCCAGAAACTTCATTCCTTTCAAATTCTTTCTATCTGGACCAATCCTGATGAGTGTCCCTATTCTCAAAGAGATTTCCTGCCTCAAACGCTTATTTAGGCTAAAGTTCACTCTCACCCTCAGCTGGAACATATATATTTGTGCCATTGCAAAAAATTCTGGAAGAAAGTTTGACTTCATGTATTGCTCCAGAAAATACCTAACTCCTGTTGCAATGCTCAGTCTTTAGAAAAGTCAGTTAGTCAGTTAAGTGCCATACATGATACATGCTTTGGGCAATCATGTCTCGAAAGAGACATGACTGACTGGGCAGAAGATCAACCTACAGTAGGTTGCCATTGCTTTCTGTGGTAGACTGGTTGCCAGCCAAGGTTATAGAACCCAATCTGTCCTATTATTTAACCCATAACTGGAGGGAAGAGATAGATTAATAACTTTACCAAGGGTATTTGCACGTAAGTGAATGCAAGGAATTCAACTGGAATTTGAACTCAGCTCCCCGATTTATCATTCTGTCGATATCCACTGCACCACAATGCACATCTAAGAGTCAGATCAGACCAAAAATAGAGCATTGTTGCTATATCTTGTCTGGTGTTCCCCAATCTTCACTGACCATCCTCGACAAAGTATAAAAGTGCTTACAAGTCCTTGTGGGTGATGACCTATTCTCTACTCTGCAACCCTTATTCCATAGATAAAACATTATTAGGCTTTCACTGTGACATTAATACATAACAGATGGTCAAACAAATTATGTTCCCTAGTTCTACCACCTTGGACCTTCACAGCTAAGACCTGTCATGCTGTGTTCAGATTAGCGAATCATCCTCATCCACTTTGCAATCTTTTGATAAGGAACAAGTCCCACTCAGGCATCTTCTTCTCCAGAATTGTTACTAAGATGATATTTTCCTGACAACTATAATCTTAATCTCTTTAAGTCTAAGGTCAACTGATATCTATCCTACACATCCTCACAATATTCATTTTTTACTTCCTCCTTTCCCCTTCCTTACAACAATCTCACTCAGTAACTCCCTATCTTGAGTGCTCCTTGGGCCTTGTATTGGGTTAATTAAGAATAAAGAAAAAAGTATGCTCAGGCAATATTGTGTGTTACTTGTAATTGTACATAATTGCTTGTAATTTCTGTCTTAATCTAGTTTGAGAAAATTTCAATGTATCCTGTATCTTTATCCTTAAAACATTTGTCAACTAATTGGACCATTCCCTCAACAAATGAAATAAAATTATTTTCTACTCTCTGCTGCATATAGAAATTTTGATAGGGAATAACAAAAAATTCCCCTACATTTTATGCCCTATATTATTAACTTTTCATATCTCAACCTTTTGTCATAATCAACCTGGTAAAAACTAGAAATCTGCATGTGAACATAGTCACTCCCAATTTCCAAATAAAAATAAATGTCTGTGATCGATATATGATCAAAAAATTAACTCACAGAAGCTTTTTGATGTTCCCACCTAAAAACTAATTCAAACAAAATACAAAACATTCCAGCCAATTAAAAAATATAGATCTTATTTTTAGACTCGTACGAACACACAGTTGTCTGGTTTATTGGCGTCTCTTTTGAAATATAAGGATGAAAGAAAAGACATAAGAAATAAGTGTACATTGGATTCCTCAGGAATCCATATCACTCAGCATAAATAAAATCCTCAAATAGTACAGAACATAACATGTATCAATAATGTTTTCAACACCCAACATCATTACTGCAAAAACTAATAGTCAATTAAGAAATTAACATTTTATTAAATGAATAAACATTGAAACACTCACTCATTCATTACATGACTCCGTTCTTCAAAAATGTTAAAAAAAAATAATAATATTTAATCTTGTGTCTTTTAAAAATATTTTATACGTCCCAAAGTCATTCAAGACTCTTGTGGTGAATATGGAATAAAATTGACTCTTTTCTACATTGTTTTCAAATTTGCCAGCCAGTTTGAAATTTGTTTTTGACTAATAGAAAAATGAGTTGGCTCCAAGCTGAAGAAAAGACCAAGGTAAAATTTTGGGAGCCTGTTTGACCAAGGGAGTGACTTACAAACTGAGAAAAAGTAACAAGCCAATGTCAAATCACTTTTTGATATAGAGAAAGAAAGTTAAGTCAGAGACAAGGGAGCAAAGAACAGAGAGGACACCTGTCACAATGTAGCAAGGAAATTGTCAGCCACCATTTGAACACAACTGTCCAGGCAACCTGCAGACATACTCCCTCACTTTCTCTCGTGTTGCTTTCTTTATCTCTCTTTCTTCCTCTTCACCTACTCACCATCCACAAAAGTAAGAGAAGACCAAAGACATTACTATTACTTGTCGATACACACAGCAAAACATAGACATATCTCTTTCTGCACAAATCGCATTTTGCTAAAACAAATGAACTCCAAATTCTTTAAACTCTTTACTACACTTTCTCTTAGAACATTTTCAGTTTAATAATTTCATACATACAAATTGGATGTTATTCTGCTTGATGAATAATTTTTTGCTTATTTATACAAATGAGACAGATTTATCTTTTTAGCATTCTAATAATCTTAAATTATGGGGACTTTGGTTGTGTTTGATACAGGAAAATTTGTTAAAGATAATCAAGGTCCCTACACTCTTTATCTTTACATAAATACTAGTCTGTACCCAACTCTTTAAACTGTTTGTATATTTAGAACAGTCAATTTAGAAAATATATTTGGTTTAAATGCAGAAAGATTTATAAAAATGTGCAAATTCTTATGATCCTCTTGATGTAAAGGCTGCTTCTCCTCAGAACATTTTGGCAATGGATCTGAAGCAAGTTAGAGACATATTTCATCTAATGCAGTGTTTCTCAACCTTTTTAATCAATGGCACACCTGTTTTTTTTTATTCAAGGGAAAAACAAGAAAGTAGCACCAAGTAGCTGGCTATTTAAAAAGTTGGACAGAATAACAAAATGTCCATTAGCATCTGAAATGTTTCTTTTTCAAAAATGGAAAAAAGTTAACTTGCTTAGATTATAAACAGCCTAAGAGCCTTATTTTGACTGAAGAGTTCCTTTTATAGAAACACTTCAAGAAAGATAACTGATAATCCACATTGCAGCTCCCTGCATTTGACAACACCTAGGAGCAAATGAAAATATCACAGTATACTTAGCAAAACTTTTAAAGGATGTACATTTAAATGTTACGAAATAAAACCATATACTTTTAAAAAAATGCAAATACAAATATTAACTTACCTTATTACAATGTTTCAACTTAACTATTTGTGCAACTTATTCAGTGTGAAACCTGTGTTTTGGTGTATTTGTCACAATTTCTTCAATGTTTGGTTGAATGTGTGATAAGCAAACCCTCATTTCTTCAGCTGAGTGTCTTATTTTTTATGTCATTCAGGGTCAAGAAGCCTAATTCACATAAATAGAAGGTAGAAAATTGCAACAACACTGATAAAACCTTTTTAGCTAATGTAGGGTTTCACTGCACACTACTGTGCCACAGTATGAACATTGAAAATCACTTATCTAATGTCTTGAGACCAATGTTAATAAAAAATGTAATTTTCAAAAAAAATAATTTGTTCATTAATTGAATACTAACAGGTTTTAAGATTTGAAAGAGTGGTTACTAATAGTTTGAAGAAAAAGTTTTAAAAAATTGGTTACACTTACCCAATTGTGAAAAGGTGACCTGACATCCGATTTTAAACCTTGAGCAATGAAACTAAATCCCTTTTGAGTGAGTTCTGGGTTATATACACCCTCTACATTGGTCAGGTAGAGTTTGATGTCAATTTCAGTTCTCTGGTCCCAGTTCAATCTGTCACTTCCACATTCTGCTACTTCAGGACTTAGGAGGGTGATCTGGTCCCTACCAACGTCTGTCTGCAAGCCTTCTTTCAGGAATCGTGCCAGGTCTCGGAGAAAATCTGACTTCAACTGACAGAAGTCAAACCAGGTCATTTTCAAATGCACTGTAATATGTAAGGGTAATATTGCAGGTGTTTGTCTGGTTGTAATTGGTACTATCATGGAACTCCATATCCGAGAGCTTGTTTTATGGATTGGAATATGGGTGGTGGTGGTAGTGGTGGTGGTGGTGGTGGTGGTGGTAGGTATGGTGGTAGTAGTAGTAGTAGGTTTGGTTTTCGGTTGAGCAGTGGTAGTAGTTGTAGTCACTTTTGTCATGGTGACTACAAAGGTAGTTGTTTTGGGGGTTGTGAAAGGTGTCGTTGGGTATGTAGTTGTGTTAAGTGCATCGGTATTGGTATTGGTAGAAAGAGTTGAATTTAGCGTCTTCAGCTTTGTACTTGTCAGACTGATGGATGTGCTGATAAAACTCGTGCTGGTGGCCGCAACAGTAGGGGTGTGCCTAGTTTCTGGTGTAATGGTGGTTGACTGCTCAGGAATTGCAGAATGATTGGTCGTTGATTTGGTAAACGATGAAGACAACGATGATGGCAAAGATGATGGTAATCGAGAGAGAGGTGATGATGGCGATGGATACGTTGTTTTAGTTATAGATAAGGAATCAGAGGACTCTGTTGGAATTGGCAAAGACCAAGGATGTGGGGTAACATTTGGAGTGGAAAATGAAGATGTTGAAGATTTTTTATTTGGTGTTTTAGTCACTTTTACATGTTTTTCTATGGATTTATTGTTGAAAGAAGTTGAAGGGAGAGCAGTTTGTCTGCTCATAGAAATTGTGCTGAGTGTGGAAGAGGGCAATATTCTTATTGGTTTCAATGTTTTGCCCTTAATATGGTCTTTAGATTTTGCTTCAACTGTAGAAGCAAATTGGGACGTGTGTTCCTGCAAGCCTGTATGAGGGAGTAAGGTTTTAGAACCTGCTTTTGTGCACTTGGCACATCTTGTGGACAGAGGTGATTTAACAGTAGAAGAAGGAAGCCATTGAGGATTTTCCAGGGTGATAACTTTGGTTGGAATGCCCACAACATTTAATGAGGTTGATGAAACCTTGGGAGAAGTGTTGACAGGTTTTGATGCGGTTGCGGTAAGTTTCAAGGAATCAGATTTATCAAACAAAAGGTTTGCGATTGTGGTTTGAATGAACTTGGGTTTTCGAGCTTTTTCAGAAATACTAATGGTAGTATTTTTATTCCCCCTCATATTCAGTTTTTTTGCTGATTTTGTTGGCAACATTTTAGGGGGTGTTGTGTATGGTAAGTTGCTGTCTGCTGCCAGAAAATGAGGAGGTGTTTTTACATCTTGTCTTTTGCTCTCCATTGGTGGATGAGAGGTAGAAGAAGAAGAAGTGGATAAACGATGCAATGGACTGACATTATTTGGAATAATTTTTCTCACTTTGGAGCGTTCATTCATGTCTTTTATATTCCTGTTATCCTTTTTGCTTAAGGAAATGGTGGAATTTGGCATTGGAAATTGTGATAAAGATGTTCCAACAATGGGATTTACAGCAGATACAGGGTTTATTTTTGTTGACCACGTCTCTGTCCAATTTTGTCTGTGAGTGACATGGATTTGTGTAGCACCTGTGATTTTCCAGTTTGGCAGCACATTGGATGTAGGAATTGTTGCCGAAGGGGATTTGCTCATTTTCTCTTGTAAACCTTTGTTCATTTCAGATCCTGGTATATCAGTGGGTCTATCAATAGCCGTGTTGTTTCTTCTCTGAACAATGAATCCTATCGGCAGTGGTTTGACCATTGGCTTACCAAAAGCTGGACATATCAATGTGATGACAATGAAAACTGGAAAAGAATAAAAAAGATTGTTGAAATTTGATGAACATAGTAAGTCTTACATATATGAATTAAATCTTCAATAATATGAATGAATAAGTCTTGTATAAATCTTTTATTCTGATATTGATTATAGATACATATGTATGTCATCTATAAAGTACATATGTAGATCTTGCATGCATAAAGTATATAAGTAGATCTTATATAAATGATAAACACTCCCCTTACTCTGATATTAAAGAAAAACTTGATACTAGTCATTGGCAAGGGAAACAAACTTATGTGATACACAGTAACCTGAACCTCATCACGCCCAGTGTAACATAGGCCATTGATGAGAGGAATGTCAATGCTTCTAGAACTTGTCTTTTTTTACATGCATGAGTATTGACTCTATGCAAACCTCTTTATCTTCCAGGTGAGTTAGACTGGTTCCCAACCAAGGCTATAGAACCCAATCTGTCCTGCTGTTTAACCCATAGCTGGAGAGAGAAGAGATGGATTAATAACTTTCCTAAGGGTATTTGCATGTAAGTGAATGCATCAAATTCAACTGGAATTCAAATTTGGCTCTCTTGATTTTTTATTCCAAGCTGATATCCACTGCACCACAATGCACATCCATGATACATGATAACAGTAAAAAATATTTTTCAGTTCAGCCTTTATTTGTAAAACTACTTTTCTTTACTACTCTTAACTCAACTAAAAAAAAAACTTGACTTACTTTAAATGCATTTGTTTTCAGAAACTTTATTCCCACAAGTCAAATTCATACAAAAATATTTTTTCTTGTTTATAAAGAAAAGACAGGAACATTAGTAAACAGGATTTAATACTCATTGGACTGTTTAAATTCTAAAAGGCAAATAATATATGGATACAAATAAATTTGTTATTTTTGATATATCAATATAAATTACCATTTAACAATAAGTGTACAAAAGTCTCAATTCATTAAAACCTGTTTCTTATGCAGTGGAAGTACACAAAGATTACAAAAGCTACTGATCATCTTCCACTGAGAGCCATCAGCTCAATTAAAACCTTTAATTGGAAACAAGGAAAAAAGTGCTGAACTGTTATGGGATATCTGTTCTATTATATGGAAGTGAATTCTGGCAAATTTCTTCAAAGATGAAGGAGAGATTCAAAGAAACGGAAATGTGGTTCTACAGAAGGATGTTGAGAGTACCACTGACCAAATATATGAGCAACAGTGAAGTTTTGGAGAGAATGGAAAGAAGAAGGAACATAATACTTAATATCAGGAACAGACAGTTGAAGTTTCTGGGACACGTAATGAGGAAGAAAGGCTTGGAGAATTTGATATTTGCAGGGTGAGTAGAGGGCAAGAGAGACAGGGAAAAGCAACACATGACATATTTGCTTAAGCAAATGAATGGCAGAGCAGACAAAATATATTATGAACTATGTTGGGCAGGAAGATGTGGAGGGCCATGATAGCCTATATTTCGAAGAGACATGGTACACAAAAGAACACAAACTTGCAAAATTTGTATATATATATACTTATACTAAGAATAAAATAAAATTTGCACATATATATATATATATATATATATATATATATATATACTTATAGTAAGAATAGAATAAACTTTGTGCATATACATACTTATAGTAAGAATAAAATAGAATTTTTTCTTATACATACTTCAGCCAGTCAGTTAAATTCCATTCATGATACACACTTGGGTAATCATGTCTTGAAAGAGACATGACTGACTGGGCTGAAAATTTTCCCACAGTAGATTGCCATTACATTTTGTAGTAGACTGGTTGACAACCAAGGCTATTGAACCCAATCTGTCCAGTAGTTTTAACCCTTAGCTCAAAGGAAGGATGGATTAATAACTTTCCCAAGAGTATTTCCATGTAAGTGAATGCAACGAATTCAACTGGAAAATTTGCACATATGCTTATAGCAAAATAAAATTTGCAGATATGTATACTTACAGTAAGAATAAAATGAAATTTAGCCATACATATACTTAAAGTAAGAATAAAAGCTAAAGCTTAAAATAAGCTAAAAGATTAGAATATAAAATGAACAGAACCTAAATATATCATTGAACCACGGCAGTGTTTGAATATATTCTTAAGTCCGATATTGAGTGAATCTAAGCAGCTTTCGAGCTTCACCACTAATTCAGTTTTGACCGGACTTTAACTAACTTAGTTAACTCACCACTGTTACCTTTTTTTTTTCTTTCTTCTTCTTCAATTGGAGTAGATAGACTAAACTATCATCCGGTTCACACTCCACCCACGTCTATTGAACAGGTGTAGAGGCTCATCCCCTGTTCCCTGTTTAGGATGTGGTTTCCAGCTTTCTCTTTTCCAATCTTTTCACTTTTCTTTTTTTTTTTTCAATTGGAGTAGATAGACTAAACTATCATCCGGTTCACACTCCACCCACGTCTATTGAACAGGTGTAGAGGCTCATCCCCTGTTCCCTGTTTAGGATGTGGTTTCCGGCTTTCTCTTTTCCAATCTTTTCACTCTTATGTAGCCCCCAGCACATCAGTGGCATTACTGCCTTGCTCGGGGTGATATGATTAAAAAAAACAAAAAAAAAACAAATTTCAACTGATTTACAGAGTTAGATAGTTTTGAAAAGAATTTTGAATTTTGGTTCAGTAGAAAAAAGGTTACATCAAAATATGTGAAGTCCAAAAAGGGAGACTAACTACATAAGTGAGTGACTTCTAATAATAAATCTTATTCTTTATAAGCTTTTTTTTCTGTTTAATATTTTTGCATGCAGTTTTCAACATTTAAATTCTGATATCTTTTATTATTTTTGTCAATCAAACTTTGCTTATCACTTATTTTATCAGAATTGATTATCAGAATTAATTATAAATAATTGATTTTTTTATTGTTTTTTTTTTAATCAATTGCATATAAATTTTTTTATTTTTAATATTTTTGAATGAGGTTTTCAGCATTAAATTAAGAGCAATGCCCGGAAAAATCATGGATTACATGGAAAAATGTACAAATGAAAAGTAATATTCTTAAGATTATATGGAACCTGGAAAAGAACAGGACAAGTAATTAAAGCTGGAAAAGTAAAGGACAAGATATTCTTGTGAAGTAAAAAAATAAGAAATTTCTTGCTTAAAATATTGCAGCTAAAAATAAAATTTGAATGCACTATTTTAAGAAATTTTTACTTCACTAGAATATCTTGGTTTTTTACTTTTCCAGGTTTAATAACTTGTCTTTTCCAGGTTTAATAACTTGTCTTGTTCTTTTACAGATTTAATATAATCTTAAGAATAATACTTTTCATGCATGCAATTTTCCATGTAATATATGTATGTATGTATGTATGTATGTATTTTTCAAATATTCATCTTTTTCTCTAATAAGATTTCTTGAATATTCAGGGCAGTAGATGAAAATAAATAAATAGAGCATCTACTCAAATATGGGTATCCATTAAAAATAACTTTTAAAATAAATTATATATATTATATATCGTTCAACCATGGTGGTGGTTGAATATATTCTTAAGTCTGACATTGAGTGAATCTAGGCAGCTTTCAAACTTCACCACTAATCTAGTTCTCAACTACATTTCAAACAGATTACAAACTTAGATAGGACACCTCCTTAGCTACATTTTGAAAAAAAATATTGAATTTTGGTTCAGTAGAAAAAAAGGTTACATCAAAATATGTGAAGTCCAAAAAGGGAGACTAACTACATAAGTGAGTGACTAATGCTTCTAATAATAAATCTTATTCTTTATAAGCTTTTTTTTCTGTTTAATATTTTTGCATGCAGTTTTCAACATTTAAATTCTGATGATATCTTTTATCGTTTTCATCAATCAAACTTTGCTTATCATTTATCATTTTATCAGAATTGATTATCAGAATTAATTATAAATAATCAATTTTTTATTGATTTTTTTTAATCAACTGCATATAATTTTTTTTCTTTTTAATATTTTTTAGCATTGACTTTATATTTAATTAATAGCAATGTCTGGAAAAATCATGGATTACATGAAAAATGCGCACATGAAAAGTAATATTCTTAATTTTATATTAAACCTGGAAAAGAACAAAACAAGTAAAAGTCAAGATATTCTAGTGAAGTAAAAAATAAGAAATTTCTTAATTAAAATATTGCAGCTAAAAATAAAATTTGAATTATTTTTAGCTGCAATATTATTAATATAATCTTAAGAGTATTACTTTTCATGCGCATATTTTTTCATGTAATTATAATAATACTAGCAGTATAGCCCAGCGTTGCTCGAGTGTAATGAAAGCTTTAAAACTAATCCATGGTCCTGGAGCTCAGACTCTTTGGATGTTGGCATGAAAGACTAAAAAGCAATAGTTGTTTCCAGTTAAAGCAAAACCATAGAATGAAAGAAAAATGAATGGATGTGAGTCAAATTTTGAAGTTTGGTGAAAATCGGATAAAAATTGTGGGTTTGTATAAAGGACATACAGACAGATAAACAGACACACACAAACATCTTGCCTTTTACATATATATATATATATATATATATATATATACATATATATTATCGATTTTCTGCACTAAAGAACTGCAACCTTGAAATTTCTGAATATCGTTTCTTATGTCTTTGTCTATGAGTGTATCAAATTTGATTAAAATTGGACCACTTCTTCTATAACCCAATTTTTTCGATTATCAGGGGTACCTCAACACAAAACCTAGCTAAAAACACTCACAGATGCTTATAGTACAACTGTGTAAATTTTCAAGAAAATCAGTTCAGCCGTTTTGGAGTCTATAGGTAACGGACACACTGACACACACACACACACACACACACACACACACACACACACACACACACACACAGTTCCATTTATAAATAAGTTTAGATTTAGATTAATAAAATAATATTACATTCTACTACTTAGGTATATTTATTTATTTTTGTCTACTGGCCTGAATATTCCAGAAACCTTATTAAAGGAAAGTAGGATGCATATTTACTTTAATAAGATTTCTCAAATATTCAGGCTGGTAAACAGAAATAAATAAATATGCCATTTAATAAATAAATGTCTCAGATATGAGTATTCATTAAAAATAATGTTTAAGCGATAAAATACTTGTTGATATTCTTGAGATGAAGTCTTGTAATAATTAGCTCTACATATTAGCTCTATTTACATTATAATTTAATTTATAATTTTACATTGTTTGGACTGTTGTCCTCATATGCACAATGTTTCAACCGTTCTTCAGGTGATTGGAATTTTGAACTGAACCCTTTGTTTCAGGGTAGATTGTTCTAGTTGATGATGCCTCAGTATTGGTTATCTCCCTTTAACACAACTCTCAAAGGATTTGTTAACTTCTGCTGTAGCCCTGTATTGAACTCGCAACTCTTTGGGGCATCGTCATGAATATGGCCATGAAGATACAGAAGAGTCTGCCAAAAAAAAAATGAATACACACTTCAGAATAGAGAAAACTTGTCTTTTGTAGTTTTATCAAACTAAAATAAGACTGTTTACTGTAGTACAATGCTTTCTTGACAGATGGCATTAACACATGGGTGTAGCATCATTAAGTGAAAACATGTGTGCAGAAATCCCACTGGATGCTTTGGCCAACATTACCCAAGCAGTAGTGTGCTGTATTAATAAATGTCTGCAAACTAAAGGTTACCATAATGAGCATCTCTTTTGGTCATAGAGTCCAAAGATAACTTGTATTAATCTTGTGATGTCTGAATAAATTTAGTAATATAATATCTAGACAAGTTCTTCCTTTTCTGAAGTGTGTATAGATTTTTTAGTGGACTCTGTATGTATATATATATATATATATATATTAATAATAATAATAATAATAATAATAATTATTAAACCGACTCTGCGTGTATTCCAATCTCAAAATTTTATAGAAGGGACTTTCTAAGACTATGAATGACCAGCAGAATCTAAATCCGTTATTGCCCTCGGCTATAAAGCTTTGGGCAAAGAGGGGGAAAAAAAGAAAACTGCGTGGGACCGACAATACATACGGTTCCTCCCAGTAAAAAGAAAAAAAACCCTCTAACGGAACAAACAACCAGAAAAGAAAAGAAAAGTGCTCGATACACACAACCAAAAAGTATTTAACTAGAAGGCAGTAACGCAGAGCAAACACACTAACAAAATAGCAAGATCGCCAAGACCGACCGCGGTTTCGCACAACGGCTCGTCAGGGCAAAGGCAGATCATGTACTAACCAAATAAATACACACTACTAAGACTAACCCATTTGCAGAAGAGGTTGGATGGAAGGAAAAAAAAAAAAAAAAAAAAAAACCTGGGAGGGGGGTTACTATAACTTTCGATATCCTAAGTAAGAAACTTCATTTTATGCATTCTACACTTATTTAATATCTCAGTTCTAGAGTTAATAAGCCTATTAGCGGGTTCAAATTTAGCTATAGCTAGCTTCTCCTCATCACAAAGTTTGCAAAATTTATTATTCTTATTACTGCTAGGGCACTTTTTTATTATTTCCCATTTCAGAATTGGGTCCTTTTTACTTTTGGCTTTTATTTCCCATACATAGGTAGATAAAGCCGTGCTATGTTTATATCTAGCGTTTTTGAAAGAAGTTTTATGATTATAAAACCTACTTTTAAAATTATCGTGTGTAGATCCTATGTATGTCTTGGGGTTTTTGTCATTTTCGCTAACATAGACCTTAACTTTGTAGACTACACTTGTCTGATTACAATTACCCTCAATCGGGCAGTCCTTTTTAGCTCTACAATTACACTTATGCTCCTTAACGTTATTATTGCCGGAGGCCGCCGTATTCTCTTTCAGTTTACTTTTGTTGGTGTTATTAATAATTTTACCTATATTAGGCATACAGGAGTAACTCAACTTAATAGTATTCCTGTTAAATATCTTCTTAAGTCTATTATTTGAGTTGAAATGTCTATCTATTAAATTAAAAAACATTTTTCCTATCTTGGATCTGACTTCCTTATTATATGGGGGGTTGAACCATATAATTTTTCTTGATCTATTCTTACTGGCTTTTTTATTTAAACTTTGGTTCGAAAATTCTAACTTTTCTTGGTGCCCACTTTTTTTTAAGGTCATTTGAAAAATTTTTTTGTTTTTTTCAAAAACTTCCCTATTTGACGAGTTTGTAGACAATCTAACCTCTATACCTCTAGGAATACTTTGCAGAATATGTCTAGGGTGGTTAGACTTTTTATTAACGTAAATTGGGGCATAGTTCCTTTTGATGTATGGTGTTATTATCCCATTGGCAATGTTTAACGTTATGTCTAAGTAATTGACTATTTTCACGTTATGCTCTATTTCTATTTCAAGCTTATGGGACTTAAAAAACTTTTGTACTTCTTTTCTCATTTTGTCTCCTAATCTAGGCGTGCAGTTTTCTATCACTATCAATCCATCATCCCGGTACAGGCCGTGATTATGGAAATCTATTATTTGGTTTAATTTGTGTAGTAATAGGCACCCTATCAGTTCAGCCACTTCCGCACCATCATATGCCCCTATTGGGTTATCAAACCCTTGGGCATCAGTCTTTTTTATCCAAATTTCATCATTGAACCCTCATTGAGGGCTTTGCCTAAGGAGCAATTCAACAAAGAAGTTAAGAACTCGGTAATTAGGCACTATAGGAAAATAGCACCAGGTGTTATGGATAGTATAAATAGTGAGGCTACATCGTTAGTAGGCAAGTTTAACTTGCATAATAAGGTGGAAAAGATAGGATTGAAGAGCTGCTTCCTAACAGTTAAGGATCACAAAGATTCATTTCCAAACCATCCTGAGTTTAGACTTATAAATCCTACAAAAACAGAACTTGGTAGAATAAGTAAGGTTATAATTCAAAACATTTGCAGCAATCTACGTATGTATCTTAATATTAACCAGTGGAAATCCACTGGAGATTGTATCAAATGGTTTAAAGACATAAATCCCGATAAAAGATCTGCATTCATTAAATACGATATTAAGGAGTTCTATCCATCAATAACGGCTAAGTTACTCTCAGAAGCGTTAGAATTAGCGAAAGAGTATAACGAAATAAAAAAGGAGGAACTAGAAATAATCTGGCACTGCCGTAAAACGTTATTATGGTTCAATGATGAAATTTGGATAAAAAAGACTGATGCCCAAGGGTTTGATAACCCAATAGGGGCATATGATGGTGCGGAAGTGGCTGAACTGATAGGGTGCCTATTACTACACAAATTAAACCAAATAATAGATTTCCATAATCACGGCCTGTACCGGGATGATGGATTGATAGTGATAGAAAACTGCACGCCTAGATTAGGAGACAAAATGAGAAAAGAAGTACAAAAGTTTTTTAAGTCCCATAAGCTTGAAATAGAAATAGAGCATAACGTGAAAATAGTCAATTACTTAGACATAACGTTAAACATTGCCAATGGGATAATAACACCATACATCAAAAGGAACTATGCCCCAATTTACGTTAATAAAAAGTCTAACCACCCTAGACATATTCTGCAAAGTATTCCTAGAGGTATAGAGGTTAGATTGTCTACAAACTCGTCAAATAGGGAAGTTTTTGAAAAAAACAAAAAAATTTTTCAAATGGCCTTAAAAAAAAGTGGGCACCAAGAAAAGTTAGAATTTTCGAACCAAAGTTTAAATAAAAAAGCCAGTAAGAATAGATCAAGAAAAATTATATGGTTCAACCCCCCATATAATAAGGAAGTCAGATCCAAGATAGGAAAAATGTTTTTTAATTTAATAGATAGACATTTCAACTCAAATAATAGACTTAAGAAGATATTTAACAGGAATACTATTAAGTTGAGTTACTCCTGTATGCCTAATATAGGTAAAATTATTAATAACACCAACAAAAGTAAACTGAAAGAGAATACGGCGGCCTCCGGCAATAATAACGTTAAGGAGCATAAGTGTAATTGTAGAGCTAAAAAGGACTGCCCGATTGAGGGTAATTGTAATCAGACAAGTGTAGTCTACAAAGTTAAGGTCTATGTTAGCGAAAATGACAAAAACCCCAAGACATACATAGGATCTACACACGATAATTTTAAAAGTAGGTTTTATAATCATAAAACTTCTTTCAAAAACGCTAGATATAAACATAGCACGGCTTTATCTACCTATGTATGGGAAATAAAAGCCAAAAGTAAAAAGGACCCAATTCTGAAATGGGAAATAATAAAAAAGTGCCCTAGCAGTAATAAGAATAATAAATTTTGCAAACTTTGTGATGAGGAGAAGCTAGCTATAGCTAAATTTGAACCCGCTAATAGGCTTATTAACTCTAGAACTGAGATATTAAATAAGTGTAGAATGCATAAAATGAAGTTTCTTACTTAGGATATCGAAAGTTATAGTAACCCCCCTCCCAGGTTTTTTTTTTTTTTTTTTTTTTTCCTTCCATCCAACCTCTTCTGCAAATGGGTTAGTCTTAGTAGTGTGTATTTATTTGGTTAGTACATGATCTGCCTTTGCCCTGACGAGCCGTTGTGCGAAACCGCGGTTGGTCTTGGCGATCTTGCTATTTTGTTAGTGTTTTGTTAGTATATATATATATATATATATATATAGAGAGAGAGAGAGAGAGAACACATGCACACATCAACTTTTCCAGACCAGCTGCAATCTTCAGCTGAGTTACGTGCTTCAACAAAGTTTTGACCCATTAAGCTCAGTACTTCCCCAAATGGTAAGTCTACAACAGCTAAATGATGTTATGTTACAATGAGTTTATGTTGTTAATTGTGACTCAGTAAAAATTTCTGGGTATTCCATGTATTGCCTTTCATTGATTTCTCACCATAAGCCTTCATTACCTTATTTGGCTTTTGGATACCAGCACACTTGAGGAATCTCTTTAAGGAAGCAGCAAGTAAACCCCTGTAGCCAACCTCAAACAGCACCAGTGTGCAGCCGTAACCCCTCTCATGAACTTCAGCTACCAGTTCCTCATACCATACTTTCTTTTATGAGCCCCTTCAATCCATTCCTCTCATGCTACTGTCCGTTCACCAAGCAACAGATGTTTCTTCTCACTATCAATCAACACTAGATCTGGCCTAAGTCCAGACACAATAACCTCCCCAGGACCTGCCCTTCTATCTTGTATCAGTCACACCTTACTTCAAAAAAGCAACCCTTCACAGGTTTGATGAGGGTATAGTAGCACTTTTCATACCTGCTGCCACAACCTCTAGGACCAAATCATGTCTAAAGGTGTATCAGTTATTCTGTAGTGTCTCAGGGTAGGATAACAGCATATGGCATATGTTTCTACACAACTGGCAGGAGGGTGACTCCTGCACTCATCATCTCCTAAAATTTGTCGGTGACATCACCACATCATATGCTGCTTAAAAAAGGAACTTTAAGTATTCTTTGCTGAAATGCCAATAATCAAACCAACTGATCTGAACACCATCAATACCTTCTCAATCAAGTCATCGACTCTGCTGAGCCTGTTGAACTCACTGCACCAGTTGTCTCTCCTCCTCAGGTTTTTGAATTCCCTGCTCCTGTAACTTGCATTATTCCTGTCTACTGGCCTCTGACCAGACCAAGTCTAGCACATCCCTTTCTTGTAATACCCTGAACCTCTGCCAGCTTAAATATCCTTTCCAATTCTAACACCACAACTGACACTTTCCACCTTCTTCCTGTCCTTAACACCGATATATTTTCCTGGATTACAGCATTCTTAGATTTACACAGCATGGACTGCAATATCATCTTTGTGACCTTATACTCCTCCACCAAAGAAGTAAGAGGTAACCAAAGCCCTCTTGTGCTGCCATACAATGCAACGAATGACAAAATCCTTACAACACTTCTGTAAGCCACTTCTGTATGCACTTACTGATTTTCCTCTCAGTGATCTCAACTCAAGACAGTACCACCTCATATATAGTTAGTGGCCACATTAGCCTCAGCATCAACCCAAAGTGCATACACCGAACTTTAAATTTCCAAGAAACCTACATTGATCTATGCTTCACAGACCTGGTTTCACCATTTGCTGAATTTCAACACTGCAGTGCCGATATGTTACAGGGAAGTTATACCACCTCCCAAGGCTCTTCACACCTTGTTCTTGCACTGTTGGTATCTTTTCCCCTATGATTGAAAACACTTCATTAATCACAAAAACTCTCTTTATATACAGTGATCTGCTCTTCCTTGATTTGAAGGCCAACTGACTCCATTCTAACAACTCTGCAAGTCTCTCCAGTACCAACTGTGCTACTGTGCAATGAATCATTAATAAATGCCCGGATTTTGACCTCATTCTACAAGAAGCAGTACTCTGGCTTTAGTCTTCTCAGGACCACCTCTATCACCATCCCAAACAGTACTGGAGAGATGAAGAGTCATGAGCAGGAGTGTGGATGGTGGATGCAGCCGGGCGAGTTGGACCCCCCTGACAGCACATTGCAGATCCTCTTCCTGTTCACAGTTGGACTTGAAAGTCTTATTCCCCACTTGCATTGTTCTACACCAGGAAAGCCAATTTGCAGCAAAAGTTCTCAGGTCTCAAGGTCAATGTTGGTTGATGTCATGGCTATCTTTAACTGATTCTTGAAACATTGTTTTGAGCCTTGTTTTGCTGCTGGTAAATTCTCGAAACAAGATGATATGTGGTTGTCAAGTGGGAGGCACTCTTGACACATGACCTACCCAGCAGAGACAATGTTGAAGGTATATATTAGTAGATCTTTTCATTTATGCAGATTTGCTTCAAGACCAATAAAAGTTCCATGTCTAAAAATTAATTAATTTATAATGAAATTTTTCCAGAAACATGAAAAATAGCCTAAACTGAAGAAAGACTAGATAAAAAAAAGTCTAGTTGTTTTACAGTTTGGACTATTTTTTAAGTTTCTGGAAAGAATTTCTTTATAACTTTTCTGTTGTTTACTGAGAACTTTCAGCTTTCATAAAACATGTATTTGTTGTTTATTTTTAATCAATTAACAAAGTGATAATGCCACTAAGACACAAGGGATTACTGGGAGTGAAAGAAAAGGGAAAAAACTTTAGAAGGGACTGGAAACTCAATCAAGGGATAAAGCTCTATTCCTATTAAAAAAAAAAAACAGGGAGGATTGTGAACTGGATGGTAACTGAACTTATCCACTCCTACTGTTGAAAAAAAAAGACAATAGATAAATAGAAAAATTTTCAAAGTTTAGGTGTTAGAATTATAGAATTGAGGGAAGATTTAGAAGGAACCTGAAATGTAATCCTAAGCAAGAAACAAAGGAAGAATTCTTCTGTGTTGATAGGATCATGTCTTAACATGTCAATGGGTATCAGGCTGTTTCTTTTTCAGTATTGCTTCATCATGTATCAGTTGTGATAACTTTGTTTTTATGAAATATATTTAGAATATTTCTCCTGAAATTGAAATTTTATTGATTTAGGCTTGTTTACTGTTAGGATTAAGGATTATTGTAGTCATTTTTTACAGTTTATCTCATATAACGTTATTGAGTTATTAATAAATATTTGTTGGGTTTCTTGTGTTTAATTGATATGCTGGCTGGTGATATTAAGATCTTTATATATAAAGTATTTATATGGGTGCATGATCAAGTCATTAAAATGTTTGCTTTCTTCCCATAAGACCTATATTTGAATCTTACTATGGTTGAGTGGTTAGAATGTTTGCTTTTTGACCATAAAACCTTGGTTTGAATCTTACTATGGTTCAGTGGTTAGAATGTGTTTATTTCTGCCCATAAGACCTAAGCACGAATCTTACCTTGGTTGAGTTGTTAGAATGTTTTCTTTCTGCCTATAAAACCTAGGTTTGAATCTTACCATGGTCAAGTGTTTAGAATGTTTGGTTTCTGTCCATATGACCTAAGTTTGAATCTTACCATGGTCAATTTGGCTGAGAGGTGACTTCATGATGCTATTGGCCAAAGGAGGCAGTTCCAGCATTTGGCACTTGAAAAACACACCATAGATTAAGTCAAGCCTTGTGAGTGAAATTGGGTGGACAAAACTGTTTGGAAGTCATCAATGGTTATGATAGCACAAAGTCACAAGTCATTGTGACTGATAGTTTGAGCTTACTGTTTTTGTTAACAAAAATATTGATTATACTTCATGATGTACTCTTTCTCAGAAACTGTAAAGTCTACTCAGCACATGTGGTATGAACCATAGGTGTGCTTGGTGGGCTTTGAGCAAATGTAAATGTGCCTGGTGCATGTGCCTGTAACAGAGATTGGCTAGCATATGGGTGTGCTTGGAATGATATATATATATACCCCAATTTTAAGTGATTTTCAAGATGAGAAGAGATTTCTCTAAAAGTTGGAGAATACAATTATTTTTGACAGGAAAGTAGCTGAAGTGATAAGAATTGGAAAATACAGAATTAAAAGAGTGCAAATTGTATTTGTTGGGAGAAATAAGTAAAATTATCAAAGGTAGTTTGTCAAAATATTTGTCAATGGGTTTTGCCAATATGTGACCCTAGGTCAAAATATGACCTTGAGTATTTTCTGTTCACTGAATATGAGAACAGCTGATAGAAACAGGATAGTCATATAAAGGAAGAGGGAAATAGAAACCCCCGCACCTAATTGGGGTAGAAAATAGAATTATTCAGTTCAAGCTCTGTGTTTGGAATGAGAAAGTAGAAAGAAATTGATTGGGGCCTACTGCAAGAAAGGAAATTGGACCAGTGTTGAATTGAAGCAGACAAGCTGAAATAGCTTGCCACAAGAGAGATATTGCAAGAGACGGTCAATTCAAATTCAACCAGCTGCAATTTGAATAAACCATCATCACGAAGGGATACAGAACATGAATATTATCATGCTACTGAAATACCAGCCAACAGATATTTTTTTTCGTTACTTAATTTTGACTTGCTTGTAATCTTGTATTTATTCGATATATATAAATATATATAAATCTACACTGTGTTGTTGCAGGCTTAAATCTGGTTTCATTTTGTACCAATCTCTCGCAAATCTGGGCCAACCTTGTCAAGTGACAACAAGTAATCCTGCTTTGGCTAAACCGCGATCAACAACACAACATGGGTGAAATTGACCAAAGGTCAGGAAGGTTGGCTTGACTCAGTCATGGGTCCTGTTATATATATATATATATCTATCATATTAAGATGTGATAATGTTTAGTATACAAAAAAGCCAAGCCTTGTGAGTGAAATTGGGTAGACAAAACTGTTTGGAAGACATCGATGGTTATGGTAGCACAAAGTCACAAGTCATTGTGACTGTACTGGTCTTGTTAATAAAAATATTGATCATACCTGATAAAAATGTATTTTGGCTAGCTGGTTTTATATTGTAAATTGCTTTATATCAGGATAGAGATAGAGCGTTAATAAGATTAATGCAGAGAAGTTTGTTACTTAACTGAGCAGGGTCATGCCAGCTTCAAAGTTTCATGAGGGCACTGCTATGAACACTTCACTTGTCAGGACTAAGTTTTCAATTTGCTATCCAGTCCTGGTTTTTTCTTAATTATATAGAACTTGGTTTATTTTGATATTTTGTTATGGGAGTGGTCTACCAGTGGTTAATTGTTTTTAATTGCTTTTGTTGTTTTGCTTTTTTTAATCTTGTATTATTTACGGTTGGTCAATTTTCTTTTTATTATGCAGATATTTGAGTTCTTTTTATTGCTTCTTAATGTACTCATGAATGGATGTCTGCTTAATTGCTTTATATTGAATAGGTGTCTGTTATTTGCTTTTTAGTTGGCTTGTTCTTGTCATTTAAGTTGACCTCTTTTTATTGTGTTAGCTTTACCTGACAGCAAATCAAAAACTTAGCCCTGACAGGTAAAGACATCATAATGGTGCCCTTACAAAAGTTTGCATGAACCTGCTCAGTTAAGTGATAAACATCTCTGCATTAATCCTATATATATACAAACCTTACTGTTTCTACTAGTTGCACTCAATGAAGTGAGAATTTAGTGAACTATATATATGTATATATTCAGGAAAAAAATGCAAAGTCCTCAAACCTAACCTGGCATCTTGACTTTAGTGACTTTCTCACTTACATAATGTAGCTTCTCTTTGCGTTTTCTATAAATATTTTTCTTGGTATTTATATTTTCTATAAATATTTTTCTTGGTATTTATACTGAGAAATCATCCTCTTTCATACCTTGACTTTACAAATTGAAGTGCAATACTAGATTTGTAGCTAAGTCAAGTCTTATAATATATATATATATATATATATATATATATATATATACGCTGTCACACCCTGATTATATATATATATATATATATATATATATATATATATATGCTCTCACACGCTGATTGAGCACTCTGGAAGAATGATAGACTTTGAAAAACAGTAGCTACTCTGGCATCTACGCATCCTTCATTCAGCAATGAATTAGAACACTCTCAGCTATTGGGTGTGTATAATGATAATATACACGCTAAAAAGTCTGCCTCCTTCTACCGAGCACTTGTAGCTCTGAGGTAGAATCGCCAACTGGTGCCAATTCAGTCGGGTTTCAATCCTGGGTAAAAGGCAATTGGCTATCTAACCATACCGATGAGCTGTGGTACAGCAAAGCAGATCTGTCTGCGGATGACTATATATATATATATATATATATATATATATATATATATATATATATGAAGTGTTTAAGTACATCTTGTATATATAAAGTATATGATCCTGCATAAAATATCTCTATATCTTGAAGTACCAAAGTATTAAAGATGGTTACTTGCTAACATGTAGTAGCTCAGGACTTGAAATGCAAAGAAAATGTGTAGTAGATATGGTCTATCTCCTCAATGAAAGAGGTACAAAATTGCCTGTGCCATACATGGTCATGCAAATTACCCAATGTCTTAGGACAAATTAAATACCTGTTGATGGGCATGAAAAAAATCTGCATAACTGATTGAGACACATAAAAACAGTCAGATTTTGTTTTTAGGGACAACTGGGCAGCCAAAGTTCAAGGTGTGTGGCAAAATGAGGATTACTGGATAGCAAGGAATACGTTTCAACAAGTCAGCTGCAAGATTCAAGGATAAAGACATGAAGTGAATTACAACAGGTATACTACTACAAAATGTTCGAAAGTTTCCACATTAACCAAACAAACCTCAATTTTAAATAAAGTTGTGGAAAACATAGTGTTTTATTTGATTAAAACAGAAAAGTAACCTGTTGTTAAAAAAATTCATCCTGATAGTACACTCCTTACAAAGATAGCAATAACAGTTTGATAAAATTAATAAAAACATTCTTAGAAACATCTTCAGACTTTTGTTCAGTTCTACTTTCCTGCTCACAGATATATTTTTTAAACTGAGATCAATAATAATGGCAAATTTGAGAAAATGTCATTTCTGTGCATAATTGATTTTCTAAAAAATGTTTACGCTAAAATCTTCAACATTAAATTCTTCTTGCATTATTGCATTCATTTTGAAAGCTTTTCGAAAGTTAACACAAGATTGGACCATATTGCTCTGGTATATCTATTAGAATAAACTTAACAAGTAATTTTAGTGATTGGTGGTACCAAATAATAATAACTCCCTTTATCCACTTTCTTCATATTTAAGTGAATTGAAGAAAAAAGCAGAAATTCACTAGCCTATGTGAAATTTTCTTTGGACCAATAAAAACCTTCATTTTGCAGAGATTGGCCAGCAAGCTGAGCAAAAGATGAAAATAAATTTGTGAGCTTATGTAAAATTTTCTTTGGACCAATGAAAGCCTTCATTTTGCAGAGATTGGTCAGTGAGCTGGGCAAAAGACGAAAACAAATTCGGGAGCCTATGTAAAATTTTTTCAGAGAAATGTAAACCTTTATTTCACAGAGATTGACAGACAAGTTGAGAAAATGATGAAGACAAATTCCTAAGTCTGTGTGAAATATTTTTGAACCAATGAAAACTTTGGCTTCATAAAAATTTGCCATTGATCCTAGAAAAAATGAAAGAAAAGAACACAGCAAGTCAGTGTGAAGTCCTTTTTTTATACAAAATGAGGAAAAAATTAAAATTAACCAGAGAAGAGTGTCTGAAGTCATGTGAAGATTTTTGTTTCTGTTCATGCATCCAGTGCTCAGATTTCCACCAGTGTCAAATTACTCACTGATTATATTATTGGCCTTAAGCAGGCACTTGGCATTTCAAAATATTTTATTTTGACAGTCCAAGAAAACCAAGTATTTCAAACTATCTCTTCATCTACTTTTGAATATATGCAACTGTATAACCCTCCTGCGAACAACCAACTCTCTTACATTTGCCTTAAACATTTTTGAATATTATTTTGTGTCAGATGATTTAATCTGTTGAATGAACATTTTCACTTTATGGTAATTCATTAAACTGACAGACTTTAAAAAGTTCTGATTTATTTTCCTGAAATGAGCTACTGACACACCTTCAAGTGTGTATATTCATAAATAAATTCCTTATCTTGTTTTGTTAGAAATAACACATGAATATCCTCATCATTACCATCTTTCATTAATTTTCATGGCATGGGTAAACCTGCGTTTGTTCTAACCCTGAAATTCCATGGCATTATAGATTCAAACTGACCAAAGAAAAACTCTAGAAAGGAGTAAAGAATAACCTACACAAACTAATATTTAGGTTATATATCTTTGAGATGATCCAGAAACCTTGATTTCAATTATTTCATGAACTTTTTGATCACACTTTGTATTAGTTTAGAGTAAAACTCTTAAGATTCTTGAAAGTAGTGAAATACAATCTACATACATTAACTACCAGTTTACTGCTTACTTATCTTTATGGATGGAAGTGCAACATCTTGGAATATTATTTGAATTTCTTAGAGGAAGCATTGTCAATTATTATTTATTTTGACTAGGATTTCTTTAATCTTTTTTCTCTTGTTTTTATAACACTAGTAATATTAGATTCATTCAAAATCCTAATGCCCAAACTAAAGAACATCTTTTAATTTTTTTTTAATTTCTCAGATAAATTGTTGCCTATTATTATTAATTTTTATTATCACTTTCATTTTATTTCTTTTGCTTTTCATTACTCGGCCTACGGCTATATCATGTTGAATACACTGGTTCTCGCTCAATCACTGAAGTTAAGCAATGTTGAGCCTGGTCAGTACTTAGATGGGTGACCACTTGGGAATACCAGGTGCTATAAGCGTTTAGTGATGGATGGGCGTTGTGGTGCAGTTGATATCGGCTCGGAAAGAGAAATCGGTGAGCCAAGTTCAAATTCCAGTTGAATACCCTTCATTCACTTAAGCACTGGTACCCTTGGGAAAGGTATTAATCCATCCCTTTCCTCCAGTTATGGGCTAAATAACAGGGTTGAACTTGGGGACCCTGCCCTTAAAAACAAATCCCAATGAATTTTGATACTCAAAAAGAAAAAAGTATTATTAGACACAAAACTTACATAAAAACAACAATAAATTGTTAAAAAAGAAAAAGGTATTACCAGCAATAAATAAATAAAATTTAGTTGGCAATAAATGACCCACCGAGTTTGATATGCCATAAAAACAAAACAACCAAACCAAACATTTTCATACTCTAGTTGCATTAAAGATATTCAAAATATGCTCAAATGAAGGAACATTTTATTTGTAATTTTACAAGTACAATGCTATAAAGAATCAGTCAGTCAAGTGCCATATGTGATCATGGGTGATCATGACTCTTGATTCATGACTGACTAGGTAGAGATTTTCCTGCATTAAGAATTACTGCAGTAAACTGGTTGCCAACAAAGTTTATAGAACCCAGTCTGTTCTGCTATTCAAACCATAGCTGGGAGAAGAAGAGATATATTCTTATCTTTCCCAAGGGTATTTGTGCACAAGCGGAACCTAGCTGTAATTTGAACTCAGCTCTCTGAGTTGTCATTCTGAGTCAGTATCCATTACACCGCAATGTACATCAAAGAGTAAAGTGTATAAAATATTTTATACTGAATAAAGAACCAAATTTTTAACCAACAGAATCATGATATTAACTCAAGCCAGTAAAATGAAAAACAAAAAATATATTTTTCAAAATATCCGCATAGATAAAATCCTTGATTCTAAGATAAATTAGATTCAAACCAACAAACCTTTTCTAAGACAACTCAATATTTAATCAGGATGAAAAGAACATCTTTTTTCTTTACTTATTTTTTCTTTTATTGTTTTTGAGATTTATTTGGCTATCTTTTCAAAGCTGTTTTCTCAGAGTTATTTAATAAAGTTGGCAGTGATAAAAATTGCTTTTTGATTTCAAAGAACAAATTTGGCATTGGTTTTAAATGTCAATAATTTCCGAAAATTCAGGAAAATCTTTAATTGTAGATTGTGACAAAAGATGTACATATATAGATATAAAACTAAAAACTATGAAACCATAGAAACTAAGGAATGAAACAAATCAGGCCAAAGCCACGTGAGAAGTAGAAAAAGTAAGGAACATTACCTAAAGTTAAAAGTACTCAATATTCTTAAGTATAAATTTTAAATTAGAAAAACAGCTTAGTACAGAGATAGAATACAATCCAAGACACTCTACAAACCTTATTGTTACTACTAGTTGCACTCAATGAAATGATCCTTGGAGAGTTTAGTGAACTATATATATGTATATATTTAGAAAAAAAATGAAAAGTTATCAGATCTAACCAGGTTTCTTGACTTTAGTGACTTTCTCACTTACATAATGTAGCTTCTCTTTGCATTTTCTATAGATATTTTCTTGGTATTTATACTGAGAAATTGTCCTCTTTCATACCTTGACTTTACAAATTGAAATGCAATACTAGATTTGCAGCTAAGTCTCATTGTTTTACAGTTAAAATGGCTACATGTAACCATAAGTTCTATGCTGAGAGCCTCTTTGCTTGCCCTTCTCACCTGAGAAATCTGTTAAAATTTTTCAGTATAAACTTTGTAGGTAACTGACACCATTTAGACTTTTGGAAATTTCTTTGCACCTACAATTTTTTTAAACATTTCACCCCAAGCAAGGTGGGACAGCCATTAGTGCACAGGGGTTACAGCGAGAGAAAGTTTGGTTATAAAGGGTACTGAAGATCAATGAGATTCAAAAAGATAAAAGGTGGCAATTGATGTTGCTTTCAATTTTTGAGATTGTAGCTGTCAGGGAAGCAAGTAAATGGAAGGAAGTTCCACTGGCAAGAAGTGCAAGAAAAGAAACTGTTTGAGTAGAAATGGTGGTTACATTTGACTATTTTAATGGCAAAAGGGTGGGGCCACTGGTGCGCAGGTGTTTGCAGCAAGAAAAAAAAACTGGGTACAAGGGTATTGAAGAAAGGATAAAAGATGAATGTGATTTGAGAAGGTAGAAGATGACAATTGACATTGCTTTACATTTTTAGAGATTGTAGTTTTTAGGGAAACAAGTAAATGAAAGGAAGTTCCACAGGTGAGAAATGCGAGTAAAGAAACTGTTGGAGTAGAAGTGGTGGTTACATTTAATTATTTCAACAGTAAAAAGGTTGGGACATAGATACCAATCTAGTTGCACGCTTAAATCCGCGTGGATGGGACACAAGAAAAAAGAAACTTGTCAGGGAAGTTGCTATGAAAATATTAGTAGAAAAAACAAAGGGAAGCCATGTCTATCATTGAAAAATTGACTGAAGTCAAGATGTCAGATTAGGACTTATTACATTGCAGATCTTTCTTTTGATTTTGTGAAGAATTACATTGCTAATGTTTATATAAAGGAAGCTGATTTCATAATCTAATATAAATATCAAATTTTGTGAGTGTACATATGCTCAAAACTCGCCAAACTTAATAGAAACTGCAAAATCGAATATATATGGTTTTATTATTTGGATATATGTCTACTCAAATAAAATATAGCTTAAAATAATTGTTTAAAGTGTGAATCCTATGTGTGTATATAGGATTTTTCTCAATAACCCTTGGCACTTGGGTTCAGTTAGAGATGATGGAATCTAACTAGCTTGGACTTTGAGGCATTCAATGTAACCATCCAGTATTTACCCCACTGGGGAGTTTGTCTAAGATTGATAGACTACTGCGCCTCAAACTCACACCTGACTTCAAGTGGAATTTGTACATATGATCCATTGATAAGGATGCAGGTAAAATCGTTGGCTCCTTGTACCATTCCAGTAAGTATCTGAATCCATGTGCTGCTCTTTACCTTTAAAATAGAGTACTGTTATCATATTTGCCCAAACCTTACTCTCCAGCTTTGATAGAGTCTAAAAGCATATCCAAGCCCTTGTGGGTGACAGATTATTCTTCACTCTCCAACCTCTCTCCCACAGGTGGGATGTGGCAAGCCTCTCACTTCCCTTCTGCTACTTCCATGGAAAGTGCCCAGAAATAAATATTTCCAGAATAACTGCTCTGACAAGCTTTTTCCCTGCTGTGCCGACCACATGAATTTAGACATGCTACTAGATTGGATGTGCGTTGTGGTGCATTGTGTGTTGTGGTGCATTGGATATCGGCTCGGAATGAGAAATCGGGGAGCTGAGTTCGAATTCCAGCTGAATTCATTGCATTCACTTACGCACAAATACCCTTGGGAAAGGTATTAATCCGCCTATTCCTTCCAGTTATGGGTTAAATAACAGGACAGATTGGGTTCTATAGCCTTGGTCGGCAACCAGTCTACCGCAGAAAGCAATGGCAACCTACTGTGGGATAATCTTCTGCCCAGTCAGTCATGTCTCTTTCGAGACATGATCGCCCAAGCGTGTATCATGTATGGCACTCAACTGACTGACTAGATTGGCATCTATGTCATTTTACCATTTAAATAGTTAAATGTAGCTGTCTCTTCTAGTCTAACAGTTTCTTTTTATACACTTTCCTGCATGTGGAATTTCTTTTTCTTTACTTACTCCTCTGATAGCTACAAAAAGTTTAAATGCATTTATGTCTCCTTGAATTCCATCCATCTTTAATCCTTTCTTTGACACTCTCTTTTCTCTGTTTTATTTTCTCTCATTGTGACGCCCTGTGCACTAGTGGTGTTCCTGCCATGCTTGGGATGAGATGATTAAAAGATAAAAAAAATTGATCGCATAAACAAATTTTTTCCTGAAACAATTATGTATTGCAATAAAGAAAAAAACTTGATCTACTGAATTATTTGTTTCTATCAATGATCTAGTAATAGGCCTTCATCGGTCAGAGTTGAACATGGGTAGCATCCTAGTTGTCTGCTTGGCTGGAGCATCAGCATCTATGACTGTAGATGCTGATGTGGGAGTGACAGTCTTTGTTGCAGTGTCTGCATTTATGTTTTATTTCTGGTCTGTCAGAGCTGTCCTTTTGCTTTCTGCAGACCTGTCTCTCCATGACAACTTGTGTCAGTTGCTCCTCCCTTGATTTGAGTTGTTAGGCCAGTGTTCCTCTTCATTTGGTCTGGTTGACTGCTACACTCTCCCATGACTTTGTGTTGATGCACACAGCCTTTATATTGCATTTTATGATGTCACGATACTGCATCTGTGGTTGTCCAGTGTGTATTCTTCCAGAGGCCAACTTTCCATAGAGGAGGTCTTTTGGTATGCAACCATCTGGTATGCAATGGACATGGCCTAGCCATAATATGGCGCCTCATAATCAGTTGTTTCGTGCAGATGGAGCTCATCAGCCTGGGAAGGCAATTCCCCTAAAGAAAGGAAAATTTTCATTTCAAACCTTTGCTGCCTTGCAACCATATCCAGTCATGGAAAAGGCTTTAGGAGTAAACCTCAAGGTAAAATCAGGAGTCGGAGTTTCTAAGCAGTTTGCTGTTGTATTCAACTAGTTCTGGCAACTCCTGTGATGGCACTGGTCCCAAATTGTAATGACTCTTTTGTTTCTTTGGTCTAATCAGCGATATGGAGTGTGGGGATATGGGCAACAGCCTGTCCTCCATATCACATTGCCCAGGCTTGCATCTGAGCATACTATACCAAAATGCTAAACATGGAGAGGATACTCCAAGTTCGCCCTTGGTGTTGACACAACATGGGGAATGAGAGTTAACAGTTATAAGCTACTGCTCGATTGTCATAGATCAATGATCTAAAGTATTGAATATTTCAAAAAATTTAATGAACTTTGATTTAATAAAGAGAATGAAAATAGACAAAAATTAACTGTAAAGGTGAATACCTATGATTTATATTTTATAATAATTATTTTTTGTTTAATATGTGTAGAGTGAGTAACCGTGGTCAAATGTAAAATAAATACAGAACTGTATTTATTTGAATTGATTTATGAGAATTGATTTATGTATTTATGAGAATTGATGAAGCTTGCAATAATAAGAAAAAAGAACAGTATAAAGCAAGTAAACAATATATGCAAGACAAATTGATAATAATAAGGCAAATTAACAATAATAAAACAAAGAACTCACAAACTAAGAATTGGAGTCCACATAGCAAAATAAGTAACAGAGCTGTTTAACAAACAGAATTGACAAAGTTTGCAATAAGCAGTAACAAAAGAAAAGAACATAGCAAAAGTAATATAAAGCTAGTAAACAATATATTCAAGGCACATTAGCAATAATAATGCAAAGCAACTGTAATATGGCAGAAAGTTCACAAACTAAAAATTGGGGTTGACACACAGGAGCAAGTTCAGATAAGAGAATGCAGCATTCTAACTTCAAGACAAGACAGACCAGAACTATACCAAGAAACTGAGAACTGGCATTTTCCCAGAAATCTTAGCATGCATTTTTCTGCTTCTGCCCATAAATTGGGCAGGGAAATTGTTTTGAAATCATTCATAAAGAAGAATGGAACTAACAGTATGTACTAATCAAATGATTTTGTAGTTCACTGAGGCACCAATACAGAAACACATTTCATATTTGCATATAAACACACAATCATGTATTTCTCAGATATTTTTCTACAAATATTTGCATTTATTACAAATGATTTTTCTTGTGCATTTTCTGCTTTGGAAAATAAGTGATTTTGTGGAAGATTTAGCAGGTGGAAAGTTTGGCCTTGTGAAAATATTCACCACAACCACAAAGGAAAAATAAATGAAAAAATGAAAACAGATAAATCCAATTTTTTTTCTATTCCAGAAATAGTTGCAGTGGTTTACAAAAAATATAAAAAAAATTATTTTTATGAAGACAGATTTCAAGTGACAGGAACAGAACTAAAAAAAGGAAATTTCTTAATGACTTTGCCTTGGATTGTTACATCTAGCTACTACACTTATTATCATGCAGACTGCTTGAACTTTGACTATTTCATGAATTTTTCTTTTATTTATACTCATGTACAGAATTAATAATGAGCACAAAATGCATGCAAATATTCAACAGAAAATTTAAAAACCTGAAGAGTATAAAATTTCTAACTTAATAACTATATATGCTTAAAAGTGGAAACTTGCCAGAAGATTTCATCAAATATTTGGTAAAAAATGTAATAAAACTATGTCTATTGATTACATTTTCACCCTCATATGAGGAGCATACAGAATGTATCAAGCCATTTTGAATATCTACAGAACCAGTTGTGCAAACTTGACAGAATTTTACAAAGCACCAGAGGAGGCCTTATTGCATGGACATTTTCATGTAAGGTAACTTAGTGAACAAAGAGATGCCACAGAAAGTTTGAGTTTATGTACTATGTGAATGTCTCTTGTACAATGATTAAGAGTAAAGTGTGAATGCCTCATATGCAATAATCAAGAGAGTAAACTATGAATGTCTCATGTACAATGATCAAAGGAGTAAATTGTGAATGTCTTATACAGTTTGTTTTTAGTAAAACATTGCATTAATCAGATATGACAAACCTCCATAGTCCATATTGGCTTTTTTACAAAGTTAATAATTCTGTGAATTAAGAAAATCAAGAGAGTAAATTTGTAAATGTCTCATGTACAATGATCAAGAGAGTAAATTTTGAATGTCTCATGTACAATGATCAAGAGAGTAAATTTTGAATGTCTCATGTACAATGATCAAGAGAGTAAATTTTGAATGCCTCGTGTACAATGATCAAGAGAGTAAATTTGTGAATGCCTCATGTACAGTGATCAAGAGAGTAAATTTTGAATGTCTCATGTGCAATGATCAAGAGAGTAAATTTGTGAATGCCTTCTGTACAGTGATCAAGATAGTAAATTTGTGAATGTCTCATGTAGAATGATGAAGAGGGTAAATTTGTGAATGCCTCATGTACAATGATTAAGGGAGTAAATTGTGAATGTCTTGTAGAGTTCTTTGGCAAAACACTGCATGAATTAGGCATGTCAAACCTCCATAGCCCAAAAGATTTTTCCAAAATCTGATAATCCTGTAAATGAATTAAGAAAAACAGGAGGTTTAGCATAGAAATAAATTCCATTAATGAATAAATAAAGAGAATTAACAAAAGGGAAGCTGCAGTAAACACAGTCCAGCATCACAGCAGCAGTCGTGTCTGGGGAAGAATATTACAGCTTCAAGCTGTATAGGATAAACAACAGGATGGGTCTTTCTTATATCACATTAAATATGGTAATTTAATTTGACTAATTCATATTTTCTACTTTTAATTTTATATGTACTTTTCCCTTCAACATATCTGTTATAGTCATATATACACCAACAACACAAAGTACAGAAGAAGAAATCAAATCTTTCTATTTCATGCTAGACAGCACCAATGTTCAGTGTAAATCGCAAGAAATTATAATTATCTTGGCAGATCTGAGTGCCTATGTAGCAAGGAGAGGGAAAGTGAAATAGCTGGCAAATTCAGACTAGGAACCTGCAGTGAATGCAGAGAAAAATGGGTCAAATGATACACAGCAATAGCCAACACCTGGTTCCAAGAACATCCAAGACAATTATGAAAACAAAAAGCACAAGAGGAGAAACTAAAACCAAATCAACAACATGACTATCAACAATCTGTTTACTGCAGAAACTATCCAAGTGTCGAACGTGGAAGCAACCACCTCTTCCTCTCACCAGATTTATTTCAGCTATACAGCCAGGAAATCCAGAGAGAATTAGAAGTTGTACCAGGTCTCATTACTGACAGCCACAATCATAACAATATAAGATATGCAGATGACACTGTGCTGATATCAGACATGGAAAGGAAACTACAAAACCTCCTGCAAAATGTAGCAGAGGAAAGTGATAAGAAAGGACTAAGCATAAACTAGAAGAAAACTGAACACATGGTAATCAGCAATAAGAGGACGCAAAAATGTCAAGTACAGGTTGGGGATACTAACATCAAGCAGGTACAGAAATTTAAATACCTGTGGAGTGTTCTAACTCTGGATGGAAAGTGTGACACTGAGATCTGAAGGTCTACTGGAATGGCCAAAGACATATTCTAAAAACTATGCCAAGTATTAAGAGATAGAAAAATGTTAGTGGAAACAAAGAAAAGAGTACTGGACTGTTATGTGATATCTGTCCTTCTGTATAGCAGCAAATACTGGACAATCTCCTCAAAGATGGAGAAGAAAACCAAAGCAACAGAAATGTTGTTTTATAGGAAGATGCTGAAGATGCCATGGACTGAATATATGATCAACAATGAGGTTTTGGAGAGAATGGAAGCAAGAAGGAAACTTATACTTAACATTGAGAAGAAGCAGTTGAAATTTCTGGGACACATAATGAGGAAGGAGGGCTTGAAGAGTCTGATACTCATAGGACAGATAGAGGGGAAAAAAAGGAGAAAGCAGCACAAGACATACTTAATGGGTTTTAGTGAGTGAATTCCAGAACATTTTTAGGTCGAAATAACAAGACAAAACCTAAGAGCTACAAGTGACAGGAAGATGGTAGGGGCATGATTGCTTACGTTGTAAAGGAACACACCATATAGAAGAAGAAGAAGAAGAAGAAGAAGAAGAATGTATTTGTTCAAGCAGTTGCTGTATTGTTTGAAATTTTTGGCCTTTTTTGCATTTGTTATTTACTGTTTTCAAATGAAAAGCAATACATGTCCAAAACTTTTTAGTGGAAATTGTACATAAAACCTATCACTAAAAACACTGGAAAATGATTAGTTCTCTGCACTGCTCTAACAAATACCTGACTCTACCTGCTGTCCTCTACTTCTACAAGAGCCAGACCAGATTGAAAATGGAATATAATGGTCAGAAACTGCTCAGTCTTCATTTCCCATTCTTGATAGCGTCCAAAAGCATTTCTGCATCCTTGTGGGTGACAAATTATTTTCCACTCTACAACACCTTTCTCAAAGATGAGATGTCACAAGCCTCTCATTGCTCTATCACTTTTTTCAATGGAGAGTCTTTAAATGAACTGCACATTTTATTTCCACCCGTCATAACCTTCACGGCTAAGACCTGCCATGTCACGCATAGTGTAGTGAACCACCCTCATTCTCTTTGTATTCCTTTAGTGAGATGTAAGTTCCACTCAAGTAAGTTCTTCCTGTGAACCATTGCTTTGTAGAACCAACTCCCAAGAGGATGCTTCTCTGATCACTACAATCTAAACCTGGTCAAATCTAGGGCTAACCATTATCTTCCACACATATCTTCATAAGCTGAACTTCTTTCTCTGTAACTTTGATGAGTGGATCTTGGGCCTTGTGCAAGGAGAACATCATTGTAACAAAAGCATGTCAAAACTTTATTCATTTTAATAATTTTATGGATTCTGTATATTTTCTTCAATTTTAATTATTAAACTTCTAGAATCTGAAGGTTCCATTTAAGAGTCACACTTTATTGAACTGAAGGAATCATTTGTTTTAAAGATTATTTTATATACATTTCTTTTAATAAACATTTGTTGACTCTGTACAAAGAATTATTCCTTTTTATTTCTTTACATGAAGTCTTTCTTTAACTTTATGTATATATCAATAATGGTATTCTATCTCTGTCAGGCAAGACAAAACTGTCAGAAACTGAAAAATATGGCTTCCAAAAGCAACATTGATTCTTTTGCAAAGAAATCACAGGGATGTATCTTTTATTTTCTTACCTTTACTGCCAAACATGCCCCAAACATACAAACTTTTTCTTTGCCCCTGAGTAGCCATATTAATGCCAATTTCATACAAGCTCTTTCAGAGTGTCTAAAATAAATAAATCTGTAAAAAATACTGATGCTAAACCTGAACCCAGTATGACACCTTTTGCTGCACTGAATGCAATTTTTTTATGGTTCTTGTATAACTGAGTGGCAACAGTAATGCACTCATGGTAGTCAGATCGTTCATGTAACCCATAATGGATACTGTCAAATCTGCCAAAGTTATTCATTCTTGTATATTCAGATAAGTGTGATCTGAACAGCCCTGTTTTACACAGGTCCAAGGTAAATACAGGCAAAATATGATGGCTGTTTATCTGTCTCAATCTGACTCGGTGAGGGGGTTATATTCTTTCTAAAGGTGTTCAAGAAAAATAGGGATATAGATGGAATATCTTTTCAAGAGCAGGAATTTTCATATCAGTTTACAATAATAGAAATATACACAGATCCATACATATAACAAATAAATGATGAAAGCTCTCAGCCCAACTAAGAACATGTTTACTCTAAAATTTTAATGCTTGGTTATTTGGTAAGAGTTTTAATTCTGGGGAAATTAATTTAGACATAAATCATGTTCTTAAGCAGCTATGGGTTTTTTTTATTTGCAGGTTGTAAGATGTCTTAGCTTTTTCTTTCTTTTGTAGATTCTTTTTATGTCAATTTTTATACATAAATATGTATATTTAATCATTTCACCCCAGGCAAGGCAACAAAGCTACTAACATACAGGGGGTTATTGAGTGTGAAACAATATAAGTAAAACCATATTAGAACAATAAAAGAACAAACATTTTTAGTTCCCAACTTAGTTAAATTTTCAACACCCCTTTTTACTCATCAATGATCTCTGTGAATCTCCTTTGATCATTCTAATATGAACATTCCCTTACTGTGGTGAAAATAATAAAAGAACTCTGTAATATTTCTCTGACTTTCCGGGACTGATTACTTCCCCTTTGTTTTTATCTTTCTGTCTCCATGATGTAGACAGAAATTTTCTTGAATGGTTCACTACCAGAGTAGATTTTTAGTAAAATAAAACTTCACTCAAGCTATACTGACTCAATCTTCCATCACTTTAACTCAGAACCTTCTCACAACAATTTATTTTATTAAAAATCTATCATGATAGAAAAATATTTGAAGCCAGAATGCTTAGATCTAGATGCAAATAAACCTGCCTTGGCTGAAACGTGGTGAAACTCAAAAGATCCTTCCATATTTTTCTTGAAGCGCCCAGGGAAACACAACAAACTCCACTGACAGACAGGATGAAACTAAATCTACTTGTCAACCTTGTCTCTCCCACTATCTTTAAACACATCTCTGACATAGACGATTACAATTCAGCCATGGACGTTTTGAAAGAAGTCTTTGTGCAGCCTAGATATACCATCTTCTGTTGACATCACTCGTCATCAGAAAACTGACAAGAGTGTAGACCAGTATTTGCAAGCTTTAAAGAAACTTGCCAAGGATTGCGAGTTCCAGGCTGTTACAGCACTACAGGTGAGAGACGAATACATACGAGATGCATTCATAAATGGAATTTGGTCTAATCAAATCAGACAACGGCTCCTGGAAAACAAAACACTGGATCTAGGCACTGCTTATGATCAGGTGCTAACACTTGAAATGGCACAGAGACAATTAGCATCCTACTCCCAGCAGAACTCACTAAACACTTCTATCTCCACTGTTCAGGCTGAGGTAATTGAAGATGATGAACAGCCTGGGTGCTATGAGGAACATATTGTGGCCGCCATCGCTGGACAAAAGTATTTGTGAGTAAATGAATGCAACAGATTCAACTAGAATTCAGAGCTGAGTTTGAATTCCAGTTGAATTTGTTGCATTCACTTATGCACAAATACACTTAGGAAAGTTATTAATTCATCACTTCTCCCTCTAGCTATGGGTTAAATAGCAGGACAGGTTGGGTTCTATAGCCTTGGTTGGTAACCAGTCTACTGCAGAAAGTAATGGCAACCTACTGAATCTTTGATTCAGCCAGTTATGTTTCAAAAGAGACATGATTGCCCAAGTGATGGCATTTAACTGACTGACTGACCATATAAGAGAGTTTATCAGAACAATTATCTTGAAAGTGTTTGTAGAAAAGGCACAGGTATGCTACTTTAGAGTGATGGGGAAGTGACTAAAGCTGAAATGCCAGGTCAGGATCAATGACATTGCAGATTTTTCTTTGGATCTTATCAAGGATCTCTAAATATAGAGCAGGAGCATCATACCATATGTGGCAACAATATTCAATGTATAGAGAAATAGTAGACTTGTAAATATGTAATACACACACACACACACACACACACACACACACACACACACACACACACAGACACACACACACACACACACACACACACATATATATGGGGGGGCATGTATGTATAACATGCTATTTCGTAGCAAAATTTCTCAGCCCAAACAAAAATGTAATTTACCCTGAATTCTGATTTTTGGTCATTTAATTAATTTTTTTTTATTTTGGTAAATTCATTTATATATAAAAATATGTTCTTATGCATTAATGTTTTTATTCTTTTTAATTGACTTTTGAATGCACAAATGTTGTTCCTTTTTTTTATGGAGTCTGTGTATCTCATAAGTGGATCCCCACTGAAGAGATACACAGTCTGCATTGATCCAGAAACTTGTTTTCTCAATATATGTGCATGTGCGTGTTTACAAGTGTGTAACAATGTTTTTTGATTCTTTTTAATTGATGTTTGAATTCAGATGTTTGTTCTTTTCAAGGAGTCTATGTACCTCTACAGTGGATTTCCACTTCTCCATTGATCCAGAGATTGTTCTCCCAATGTATGTGCATAGACATGTGTCTAAAAAATCAAATTTAAAAAACTATTTTTCAATGAATAAATTTATTTCTTCCTCTCTTTTTCTTCAGTACAACTTTTTTTTTCCTTTAATTTTTCAAACTTCATCTGCTTTTTATTTTTCTCTCAATTTTGTTGCATTCTTAGCCTTTATTCAAATTCATTCTAATGTTTTCTTTGATAAATTAACTTCTAAACAAATTCTGTCTTTTTGAATTTCTTTTGTTTTTTTTCTTCTGTATTTTCTTCTTCTTTTGCCATTCTTTTCTTTTTTTTATCCTTAAGTTTTTCCTTTACCTTCTTTTATATCTCATCTTTTTCTATTACCTCTCTCTCTTTTCTTCTTTTTATTCCCTCCTTATATTTCTTTTTGAATCTCTTTTCTTTCCTTTTGCTTCCACACAAATTTCTTTTTGAAATTTTTATTCATTTTCTTTTTCTTGCTTCTCCTTCACTTTTATACCTTTTTTCTTGTTTTCCTTTTTTTTATCTTCTACTTCTATTTGAATCTTTTAGATTTTTTCCTTCTTCCATTCTTATTTTTCTATCTTTGAATCTTTTCCTTCTTTTTCCATTTCTTCTTCAGTTCTCTTAGATTTTTATCATACTTCTTTTCTCTTCTTTCCTCTTTATTCGTTTATACTGTCTTTCATCCACTTATATATAACATTTCTCAGTCAAACCAAAGAAGAGATTTATCCTCAAATTCTGATTCTTGCTCATTTGTTTAATTTTTTTTTTTTTTGCCTTTGGTAAATGAATTTATATGTACAATATGTTCTTATGCAGGAATCTTTTATATTCTTTTTATTTGATGTATGAATCAACAGATTTTTATCTTTCTCAACAAGTCTGTACATATTTTTAGAGGACCTCTATTTCTCTATTGATCCAGAGACATATTCTTTCAATATGTGCATGTGTGCATGCGTTAATATATTTCTAGCCAAATACATAAATATAAGCTGAATTATACTCTGGAATTTTTCTCTATTATGTTTGATGTATTAAATCCTTTTCAGTAGATTTATGTTGAAAAATAAGTATATTTTGTATGAAATAAATGCATTTTCCTTAAAATTATGCTGGATTAAACACCTAGGTATGTATTCATTTTTAAATACATATTCATAAATTTATGTTCATACACATGTGTACACGAGGACACACACACATGCAGCATGAGATATATAAATTGTCATTCAAATTATGCAAAAATTAAAATAGTACTGACATTTCATTTTAACAGACATATTTACCAAAATTATACAAAAATATCTTGAAATACAAAAGAGTAACTTCATTCAATAAAATCAACATTGACTTTAGCCATAGCCTCCAGGCAACTTTGGAATCTCCTGCATTTCTTCTGGATGGTCTTCTGGTTTAAGTTGGTGAATGTGTCCATAATCCTAGCATTCAGTTCAACTTTGATGCTACAAGGAGTTTCATTCGTCTCTTGCTCAACTGCACCCTATACATAATAATCAAGGGGGTTGCTAGTCTGAAGAGTGAGATGGCCAGGTGCAAGGGGTGATGTGGTCATAGAAATTGTTTGACAAATATGACTGGGTTCTTCTGTTTGTGTGGCATGGTACAGAGTCCTGTTGCCAGACATAGGGTCTCCCAGCATCCACACTCTTGATACAGGGCAGCACTACCTCCTCAAGGCATTTGATGTAAGTCCCCATGTTGAGACTATGGGAGGCATAATGTCTCCATCTCTTGTAATCACTCCAAACACCTTCATAATCACCATTAAATTCATCCAACTCTTTCTAAATCTTCTGCATTGTCCTCAGATTCACACATAGACACTCTGAAATGTTTGTATTGGAGCCTCTGGCACAAACATCAGTCAGTACAGAATGCCATTTCCAAATTTCTTGCACAGTGAATTACATCATGGTGCTCTTTTTCTCACAGACAGTGCCCAACTGACCCTACTATACTCTGACAAAATCCCAAACAAACAATGTGCATGCATAAAATTAAAAATATAAAATGGTGACAATTTACAATTTCCTATATATATATATATATATATATATATATATATAGGATATAGATACTGAAGACATTGTATTATATAAGGCTGATTGGCTTATGATAGTAAGAAATGGCACTAATTTTAAAATAGATAAAATTAGAAAGACAATACATAAAGAATTTAAAAACCTTCATTTAAAAGTAACTATTAAAAAGAATATAAAAAAAGTAGATTTCCTCAATGTAATCTTAGATCTAGAGAAGGATATACACCAACCATATAAAAAACCAAACACCAATCCTTTATATATCTACCCAAAATCTAACCATCCTCCATTTGTTATTAAACATGTACCCTCATCAATAGAATACAGAATTAGTAGAAATTCAGCAAATGAAAAAGTATTTAATAAGCATAGCAATTTTATAACACTGCCTTAAAAAATAGTGGATATAAAAACCCAAATATTAAATATATAAAAGGGAAGGCAACCCCCGAAGAAAAAATAGGAATAGAAATATTTGGTACACACCCCCTTTCAACCAAATGACTAGTAGTAAATTGGGGAGGAAATTCCTTCTTAATTAAGAAACACTTTCCAGAAAAGAATCCATTAATTAAGATTTTTAATAGAAATACTATCAAATTAAGTAACAGCTGTATGAACAATCTGGAAAAAATCATAAAAATCCCAATACTAATATTTTAAAAAATGTTCACAAAATTGATAAAAACAACATAATAACAGAAAATAACAATTTAGACAAGAAAAAATGTAATTCTAGAAACCCTATAGATTACCCACTAGAAAACAGGTGCCTAACGGAATCAATCATCTCTCAATATGAAATATCTTCAGAGGAAAACCCTAAAATGTAAAGATTAATCTAGGTAGTACTAAGAACTCTCTAAAAAAATGCATTTATCAACACACGTCTTCATTTAATAATAATAAGTACAGAAGTAGAACATCCCTATTGAAATATCATTGGTATCTAAAGGAAACAAAAAACACCCACATTAAAATGGAAAATTCTGAAAGAAGCTAAAACATGTAAGTCTTTAAATGACCCATGCTCGTTGTGTCTATACGAAAAATTATATATTATTAAATCACTTAAGAATAAAAATCTATTAAATAAACATAATGAAATAATTGTCATATGTAGACATTGCAAAATGTTCATCTTAGAATATGGATAAAAAATAAAAAAAATCTTTATATTAATTGACATGCCTATATCCAATAATTCTCTTAAGGAAGAAAATAATTGACGCGATATTAAAATAAATTAAGTAAATTGGTATATAAATTTTTTTATAAAAACTTTTTATAATAAATCAATAGATAATAGAAAGATGGGATAATAAAAGCAGGAAGTAAGTTAGAATAAAAAATAAAAATGTTATTTATAAATTAAAGGTTTTGAAAAAATTAGAATTAAATACGTACTGATAAGAAGAGTAAATTTGCTCAAAAGCCCCCTTAACTTTGAACAAAAATATAACACTTTTTTTACTCCATCCATTTCCTGTTTTTTATGAGAAGAGGTCATGATATGGAGAAAGCAGAAAAGACATTTTTGGTACTAGAATAGATACATCAATGGTACTACAATATAGTGAGAAGCAATAAAAATAAAAAAGGAAAATAAAATTAGGTTAAATCTAGGTTGACACTTTGACTGTTAGGGAGAAAAAAGAAAAAAAAAGTAAGTATGTATTCCCTAGAAACTACTGGCCAAATTTCAAAGTGAATCTTTATTCTGATTACTTGAAAGGAATACACACAAATTTTATATCTTCCCCCATATATAAATAGCAAACCGATGGTTTTTTGTATTTAAATGTAAATCATTTTCACAATCAACATCCAACATTGCCTGATTACGAGATTCTATCTTGAAACAGAAATTTCCATGTCACAATGTACTTTTAATTCATAGTCTAATCATACTGATGAGCTGTGCTACGGCGAAACAGATCTGTCTGCGGATGACAATATATATATATATATATATATATATATGTACAGGTAGATATAGACACTGTCTATATCAATAAATGTGCTACTTCTAATACTATGCCATCTTCCCCTATAAATATAGCAAATTTTATAGATTGCATAAATAGCAAATGATGACAGTTTTTTCTTTTTGAATAATATAATGATATTCAGCAAATTTTAATGTACTCTTAAGAAATGTCTGAATGAAAAAGAATTTGACTATA
Source organism: Ascarosepion bandense (assembly GCA_037127315.1). NCBI lineage: Eukaryota > Metazoa > Mollusca > Cephalopoda > Sepiida > Sepiidae > Ascarosepion > Ascarosepion bandense. The sequence goes on from JBBBDQ010002085.1 coordinate 293,787, forward strand.
AAATTATAATGTATTAGATAAATTTAAAGAAAAATTACTTTTAGGTTTTTGACAAGGCAAATAAGTTTATAAGTCATTTCAATGTGTGTACAGATTTGTTTGTGCATGAGTGGGTTTGTGTAAATGTCTATGTAAAAGTATATACATATTTGCATATAAATATATTTTGTATGTTTGTGTGTATGTGAGGGGTGGGGGCTGCAATTAAGCTTTTTATTCAATTTTTCATATCTTCATATCAGTGATTGCTTTTTGAACTTTAAGAATGAAAAAACTGTCCAAATGTTTTATATACATTTGAGTTCTTTTGACTGTTATTTTTGCCATTATCAGGGATGTTTTTAAAAAGTTTTTAACTGAATATGTAGCTTTTTATATATGTATCTGGAGTGATAGAAATGTTTTTACCAAACTCCATCCACAATATGTTTGCTAGAAATACAAGTATAATATACTCATCTATGTGTAAAAAAAAAAATAGGTGAAAAATAATTGAAGCCCTAATAATAAAAATAAAAAACCCACACTCAATAACAACATCTATAAACATGGCCACAATGTGCTGACCCTGTTTGGAAAATAACAAGAAATTTTTTTAAAAAGAACATTTCCATCATCCCAAATTCTTCTTTTATGTGCCCTATCCTTTCAGGACGTAGGCACTCATGGCTTTCCCCATCTCCCTCTCTCTGGTGGCTTCTTAGCACACTCTCTCCTGTTACACCACACAACCCTCATTCTATCATCCACCTGATCAGGTCCTTCAAATATGTTATCAGCTGCTTTCCTCTGTCACATTTTCTCTCGATCTGACCTGTTAATATCAGGTTCTCCAAGTCCTCCTTCCTCATTGCATCTCCCAGGAACTTTAGCTGTCTCTTCCTGATGCTCAGTATTAATTTCTTTTTTGTTTTCATCCTTTCCAAAACCTCATCATTGCTCACATATTTGATCCATGATGCTTGTAGCATCCTTCTGTAGAATCACATTTCAGCTGCTTCAAGTTTTTCCTTAATTTTCGATGAGATTGTCTAGCATTCACTGCCATATTGAAGAACATTACATAGCAATCCAGTACTCTCTTCTTTGTTTCTTAATACTTTACTCAACTTCTGAAATGCTTCCTTTGCCATGCTAATTTGCCTTTGGATCTCTGTGTCACACTTTCTGTCTTCTGTTAGAACACTTCCCAGGTATTTAGAAAAATTTACATTTGTATAGGAGAAGGCATTTTTAAATTGAGCCTTGATTTTATGACCAAAAAATCATTCATTCATATATCTCTCTACAGAATTAGCATATACCAATATATGCCTTCTGTATAGAATGAGATTTGATTTTCATAGCAGAAGAAAGCTTTAAATTGAGCCATGATTTTGTGAACAAAAAATCATTCATTTTAAATCTTCTTTATATTCTGAACTTTGATTCTTAGAGCAAGAAATTATTAATTTATATATATTTGCTGAAAATCTATACTTTTCCACAAAGGTATAGCATGGATCAAGAAATAAAACAATGGAACATTCGATGTACCACAAGGATTGTATGATGGAGCAGGAATCTCAGAATTGATGGGAATGAAAATTTTAAACAAAATAAACAAAATAATCCATATTGACAACCACGGATTATGTAGAGATGACAGATTAATAATAGCACCAGACAACAAAAGAATGAATGACAAAATAAGGAAACAGCTTTTTAAATTTAACCACAGACCTACATTTAAAATAGAAAAATTAAAAAACAATACAAAATTGGCTAACCACATCTGGAAATTGAAATCAAAATATGAAAAAGACCCAGACATAATGTGGAGCATTGTAAAAACAGCCAAGCTTTACAACAGTGGACAAATATGTAGACTGCACCAAGAAGAAAAATTAGAAATTATGATATATCCAAATAAAGACAAACTATTAAATGAAAGAATAGAAATTATGACTAAATGCATCCACTCACTAAGAAATACCTCTTAGACTCATACAACCATGGATGAAAATGTCATAATTCATTTTAATTTAAGCAATGCACATTCATAAATTCCCTGCCATGTGAACGTTCAAATAAAACAAGAGCATTCTTAAAAAGAAAAATGGTAAAAGGTAAAATCAGTTATTAAAAATCACCTGAAGACACCACTTATAGTAGAAAGTAGGGTAATGAAATAAATTGTTTAAAAATGGAAAATATATAGATATATATATATTGCTCATTCAGTAATGAATTAGAGCACTCTGGCTATTGGGCATGTATAATGATAATATACACACTAAAAAGTCTGCCTTCTTCTACTGAGCGCCCATAGCCCTGAGGTAGAATCACTGACTGATGCCAATTCGGTCGGGTTTCAATCCTGGGTTAAAAGCAATCGGAGTCTAACTGTACTGATGAGCTGTGATACAGCAAAACAGACCTGTCTGCGGATGACTATATATATATATATATATATATATATATATATTGGTTCAACATTGACTTTGGTGATAATAAATTCAATTACATCATATGTCTTCTGAATAGATTGAACATTGAATTGAGAAGAAATCATTCATTTACAATGGAAAATATAAGTATTCAATGTACACCACACAAAAGTGTATTCCATTACTTACTAATATACAGTGTAAATATGTATTGCATAACTATACCACAACTGTTTATAATTAGTAATGCATAAATGAATCTTACACATGTTATAATTTTGAGGTAAATTTTTCCTATAGATATAGGACACTACATGTAGGATATATTGCTCTTTGTGGCATGAAATGAATAATTATTTTTCTCTACTGTCTATACCCTTGTACTGATCAAGCCTTGAGAACAAGAAACCCTTTATTAATTGTGTATGAACATCTGTTGAGTCTCAAATTCAATCTAGATCACAAGTGTAACTCATATATATGATCCATTGTTAAAGATGCTGGTAAAAATGGCTGACTCATTCTATCACTACCAAGTACCAGACTCTTTCTATAGTGTTTTATCTTTACAAGTGTCAGATTAAACCAAAAATAGGGTTTTACTGACATATCCAGGTTAGAGATGCTCATTCTTTATTTTGTATAGCCTTGTGGGTGAACACTTATTTTCTACACTTCAACCTTATTTCCACTAGTTCAGATATTTTATAGTTAGGACATGCCATGCTACTTCAACAGAGTTGACTGAAGTTAAGCAACATCAAGCCTGGTCAGTACCTAGATGAGTAAGTACTTGGGAATACTAGATGTGTAAGCTTAGATATGTGGGTGGTGTAATGGATAATGTCTTGGAATTGCTTAATTTGTAGAACTCAGTTTCAATTCCCATTGATTTTGTTATGTTCACTTACATGCAAATACCCTTAGGAAAAGTATGAATCCACCTTTTCTATGGGTTAATTAGTAAGACTTGTATCACTAGACCATTGTTATCTTGAAAAAATGATTCTTACTATCTAAAAATATTTTATGGCTTTAAATAACCAGCAAAGAGTTGATAAGCCATAGAAAATGAATGAATGAATCAATCAATCAATACACATAGTCAAATCATCCTCATTTCTTATATAGTCTAAGTGTTATAAAAAAATTTGTAGTATTTTTGTACAGTATGGTTACCAGTATGGTTTTGATGTGATTGTGATAATAATGAACAAAGGCCAGGTTTGTATGAACTGTACCATAATTTTTATTATTTTTGTGGTTGACTATATTAGTACATATTTTCTTTCATTTACTGAAGGTTCATCACTTTATGTGTATTTTCGCATGTAGGTTATAAAAGGTTTCAAATAAATTGTTCTGGTATTTGCACACGGGGATTGTCCTTTTGAATTGTCTTGTATCTCTTTTCTTGTGTCAATATTATCTTTAACCATCATCCTTTTGGGTTTGGTATTCATCGAATTTTCAACAATTTGAAGCATAGTTCCTATGCACACATGTGTGTGCATTGGGGAGTGAGGCAAAAAGCAAAATGAAGTGAAGAGAATTATACACATGGTTTTTGTTGTTTTATATTGTCATAATGCCAACATGTTTCTGCTTTGACTTTGGTGGGAACATTAGTGATTGGTTGACTTCTGCATGACATTAGCTGACTAAGTACACTATGTCCGCGTTATAGAAAAAGAAGGAACGAATATTGTGTAGAAAAAAAGAGAGGGATAGTTTCTCAGTTCTTTTATTAGTAAAGAGTATATTTTAATATGTTTTTACTAGTATTGCTACAGTTTCATTCAGACATCATTTTCCAAGGAACTGCCACTTTGAGGAACAGGCTTCTACAGGGTGGCTTTCCTGAACAGTACAATCTTAACCTTTTCAAGTCAAGGATCAATCATTATTTATCCTCATTCTCATAATCTTCACTTTCTACCATCACCTCATTCATCATAACCATTTTAACAGTAACTCTCTACCCTGAATGGTTCTTAAACACTATTTTATTAATGACAATATTAACTGTTTCATTATGTGAAAACCTTTGGCATTGATTGATTGAAAAAATGTGCTACAGTTAGTTAACTTTATAAATTCTTTCCGTTAAAACACTTTTTCTTAAAGGAAAAACGTTTCTAAAGTTCAGTAGCTGTTATTACTCTTTCCAGTATTGATGGGGGCTTCTTTCCTAAACTTTTGTTTGAAGTAATGTGGAACATCTCTATTATGTTATTATTTTTCTCTTTGAGTTAAATACACTATCCATTTTAGTTGTTGTTATTGTTGAAGTTCTCAAGTGTTGTGATTTTTGCTACCTGGTACAGTTCTTTGTTTGTAATTCTGTAGTGCCAGTTCACAAGGTTTGAAGAAAGACAGTCCTCTCCAAAACCTAGAGGCTTCATTTGCTCAAAGATATTTTTAATCATTGATCTGAGAAGGGGATTGTATATAGCTGACAACTTAGATATTTCTGAATGAGTTTGTAGTCATGTATGATGTATCAATAATATTCATGGTCTCTATGAGACTATTTAAAAATGTGACTTGTATTCTTAGGCTAATGTTTTGGTTTTATAGTAATACTATCAGTAAAGCCCGGTGTTGCTAGGGTGTAATGAAAGCTTTAAAACTAATCCATGGTCCTGGAGCTCAGACTCAGCCTAAAGAATATTTGTGTGAAGTTTGCTGAGAATCTGATAAAAATTGTGGATTTGTATAAAAACATACAGACAGATAAACAGACACACACAGACATCTTGCCTTATATATATATATATATATTATCGATTTTCTGCACTATTGTAAGAACTGCAACCTTGAAACTTCTGAATATCGTTTCTTATGTCTTTGTCTATGACTGTATCAAATTTGATTAAAATCAGACCACTCCTTCTATAACCCAATTTTTTCAATTACCGATTTTCAATATTTATTAGGGGTACCTCAACACAAAACCTAGCTAAGAACACTTGCAGACGCTTATTTTCAAGAAAATCAGTTCAGCCGTTTTGGAGTCTATAGGTAACACACACACACACACACACACACACACACACACACACACACACACACAAAGTTCCATTTATAAATAAGTTTAGATTTAGATAAAATATCAATCCTAGTGCAGCTTTTTTTATGTTCAGTTTTCTTTTATTCTATACTAAGTTTGTTATCCATATGTCAAGGTATTTAAAGTGGTTAGTTAATTCCACATCCTGAATTTTAATGATAGATTCAAGGTATGTGCCAATTTTGCATCCATAGTTTCTGTTTTAAAAATGTTTATTTTATCTTATTTCTTGGAATATGTGGTAAAGATTGTTGATATTTATCTCAACTATGAATACCTATGTCATCAGTATAGCAGCCCCTCATCATCAGTATAGTGTTCTTTGGAAGAAAAACAGGAATGCTGTTCTTTATTATTTGATTCATAGTATATGATCAGTGCCCATCTCTTCACATCTGTGCTTCTATATGTGCAGAATATAGCCGATAACAGGGGTCGGCAACCTAGGGCATGCATGCTACACATGGCATGCCAGGCAATTTCCAATGGCATGTAGCCACATATGACATCACCAAACCAATAAGTACTACAATGCAAAGAAGATATTTAACTGTTCGAAACTGATCACTTGTTGGATTCCCTTTTTGTTTCATCTTCAAGGAGCACCACTAATAAGGACACCAACTAACAGACAAGAAAACATTTCTACATTTTTCATTAATTCTACAGCTAGTCACTTGAAGAACTGTTTAGGGCCTCTTGAGATCTTTCATCTCTTTGAAGAAAATTGCTTTTGCTCTTCTTTCAGCTTTTGGTTCAATTTATTCCTGTTAGCAAGTTTTCTCTCAGATGAAAGCAATGTTAAATCTACAACAAAGTTTCCTAACACCTGAAGATTTAGAAAATTGTGTAAAACTCAAAGTAATAAAATATGTTGGTGATATTGAGGAATTGGCTAAGACCCTCCAAGGCTCCCATTAATAATAAAAATTATGAAAATCTTTTAAAAGCAGTTTATTTCTATTAATGTGGTTTACATATTATTGTATATATTATTATATAAAATATATTGTAGAACAAGTATACTGACCTTGATTTGTATAAAAGCGCATATACTGTTGACACACTGAATGATTTTAAAACTCTAAGTCGGCACATAGTGAGCAAAAGTTGCTGACCCCTGGTCTATAGAGATGAAATAGATTAGGATTTCATTTTCACCTTTTCATACTACTGATAATGTCTGAAATGAACTGGGTGAGTTTTAGTAGTAAAAAATACCTCTTTTGGCCATAAAATTATTAACTTATCAAATGCCTTCTGTATAGGTTGACATCCAGTGTAAAATATATATGGCCATTTCATGTCATAGTAGAGAGCTTACTTGTCCTAGTGATTCCAAGAGCAAAATTGGTTGAATTTTCTAATTCATGTAGGGCAACCCATCATGATAAGTTTGAAGAGGAAAGACCAGATTGAATAAAGTCAACCTACGAAGACCATAACAGTAGAATAGAAAAAGATCATTGAGCAGACTGGTGGATGAAGGTAGCACCAGTTGGCAGCTGGGGCAACTAAGTCAGACTTTGAGAGACTAAGAATCCAACAACCTGATGTAACCAAGTTTCCCAGATCTTCGCTATCTTAATTCTCTTTGAGCTGAAAGGGATGCACTTCTAGTCTTCTAGTATGTGGGCTTCTTTGTCACACACAGCTGTCCAAAAAAACTGAATCAACATAAATGGTCTCATCAAACTCTCTTTGATTCACACCTTTCTCCACCATCAGAGAAAGAGAATAGGGAGAGGGGATGATGATCCTGATGTGAGTAGATGTTGACAATGAGGTTGACCCAGCTAATGTGCAGTGGCATTGTGCCAAACTTACAAACTATCAACAAGGTATCTTTTCTGTAGAGCAATAATTTTATTATCTAATTTTATAGATATGACTAAATAGTTTATTTAATGTAAATTAATCTGACATAAGGTTTAAAATTTTGGATATCTACTGACAACCAGCGGATGTGCATTGTGGCGCAGTGGATATTGACTCGGAACGAGAAATCGGAGAGCTGAGTTTGAATTCCAGTTGAATTCCTTGCATTCACTTACGCGCAAATACCCTTGGGAAAGGTATTAATCCATCTCTTCTTTCCAGTTATGGATTAAATAACAGGACAGATTGTGTCCTATAGCCTTGGTTGGCAACCAGTCTACCACAGAAAGCAATGGCAACCTACTGCGGGATAATCTTCTGCCCAGTCAGTCATGTCTCTTTCAAGACATGATCGCCCAAGTGTGTATCACGTATGGTACTTAACTGACTGACTGACTGACTGACTGACTGACTGAGAACCAAGCACACTAATCAGTAGTGATGACTAATAAAATTAACTCACTAATCATCACTAGACAATGATGTGCATTTATATACCCAATTTATCTTAATTTGGCACAAAGATATAGTTTTGGAGATGAATAAGGAAAAGAAAAGAGGTAGAAGTCAAGATTTAGGAAGGAAATAAATGAAGGAAAAAAGAGATTTGTTTGAAAAAGAAAGCATAAGCTTTTGACGGTGAGAGATAAGAGAGAAAGTGTCAAAGAAAGAGTCTATGGTTTAAAAGATAGGGGATAAGGGATAAAGAAGTGGTTAAGCATCTTACTTAATACAGCCATCTCTCAGGCAAACAATATGGCTTCTGTTTCACCAGGTCTACCACTGACATGTTTATGGTCATCAGTGAATTTGTCTATTAAGCTTGAGATAAAAATGGTAAAGTTTGGGCTGTGACACTAGACATCTAAAGAACATTTGACAGGGTTTGGCATACTTGTCTTCTCTGTCAGCTCATGCACTATGGTGTCACATTATGAATATTTGGCTTAATCCAATCATTTCTAACAAATCATGTAATTAATATTGTAATGTACAGGCATTTCATACTCATGTGGGTATTCCCTGGAAATCTTGGTCCTTCACTGTGTCTAATATTCATTAATATCCTTCCCAATGTCATCACTAGGTATTTATGCAGATGACACAACTATTTACTCCTTAGTAGCAAATCTCACAAACCTGACAAATGCCCTGAAAAGGACCTCTAATTAGTGGTTAACCAAGGCAAAAAATGCCTTGTAAATTTTAACACTGCTTTGACCTCCACAAAGAACCTTTATCTGATATCAGCATGGCTGATGGTAAATTCCAGGGAATCAATAGTCTATGCCTTCTTTTTCTCAAATTTTACACTGACATGAAGTAGAATAACTATATCAAATCAACTGCTACATCTACTTCTAAGAAAGTTGATTCACTGCATTGTACTAGATATTTTTTCTTCTCAGAACCCATCTTGCATATTTATAAATCTACCATTTGTCTATACCTTGAATCTGGTCTGGTCTAGTGCTCCTGCTTTATATCTCATGATTCTTGACAAAATTCAAAGGGCCTGTTATCTAATAAATCCTGATCAGGCATTTTGGCATCAGCCAATGTCTCACTGACATGATATGGCTTCACTCTATCTTTTCCTCAAATATTTTTATGGCAACTGTACTGATAAGCTTTTTTCCTTAGTGCCTTTACTGCATGAATTTAAGCATGCTACTAAAGTGGAAATTAGGTCTCACTGCTTTACTGTTGAACTGTAATATAACAATCTGGCCCCACCCGAGGAAGGCTGATGCAAGCGAGGGTGTTTCCGGTCGTTGAAAGGAACGGATGTCGTTTGACCTTATTTCCGGCAGCAGCGGAAATAACTACAGAGGCAAACAGAACAGGTGTCTCTGAGAATTACGTGGGCATGCGTGGACGAGGCAAAACCGGAAGAAAAAGTCCCGGTTCTGGAAGATTATAAAAAGACCTCGGCACACAGATTCGCCAGTAGAGGAGCAACAGAGATCGGCCGGTGAAGAGAGAGACACAACAGATAAGACTACACTCCCGTCAACCCATTAGAAGCGCGCTCTCTCAATTCTCTGTTCCCTATGCTACACGGTTCATCGTCATTAATAAAAATATAACTTTATATTTTTATATATATGCGTGTTTGTTGTTTGTCCATATATAACAGAACTAGCTCGATGCAAGCACCACTTGTATTCTATCAGTTTCTTCTCTTGCACTTCTCGGCTGTGGAAATTTCTTCTGATTTCCTGCTTCTCTGCCACTGACAATCTTCAAAAATGAAAATGCAACATCAAACGCCATCTTATGTCTTCCTGAATCTTATTTGTTTATTGTTCTTTCTCCTCACTTCTCAGCATTAAATTATTCTCATTCTCTTTCACTCCTTGCAAACCCCTGCACCCTAGTGGCATTATTGCCTTCCTTGGTGGTGAAATGATTAAAAACAAAAGTAATAGTAAAAGAAGAAAGAGTAGAAGAAAATTAAAGAATGCTGGAGAAGAAAAAAATTGTCGAAGAAAAATTTATGATTGATATCCTACAGGTGTCAGTTTCAAATTTAAATTTAGTAAGAGAAAATTCCACTGAAATATGTTGGAAAATTTCCAAATTTTCATCTAAAATTAAGAAAATATGAACCTCAAGCCAAATATATGGAAATAAAGTAGGCATCAGTTTAAATTGACACCAGGAGGATATAGCTAAGATTGATACCTTCTTTTATTACATAGATCTAAATTATAATTATAAAATATAATTTTTTTAGATTTAACTGAAATATATTGGAAAATTTCCAAGACTTAATTGGAAATCAAAGAATATGAACTTTAAGCAAAATGGTTAAATTATATGGAAAAAAGTAGACATCAATTTAAGCTGACACCAGGAGGATATGGGTTAAACTGAAGACTTCTTTTTATTGATAGATCTAAACTATGACTATAAAGTGTAATTTTGAAAGGGGAAAATTTTTAATGAAATACACTGGGAAATTTCCAAGTTTTCAATTGAAATAAAAAAATATGAACTTTAAGCAAAATAATTACAGCACTGATAATAAAAAAGTAATTTTTTCTGTTCATTCATCCCAAATAATGTAAAGTTACTTATCACAAATATTAATTAACCACAAGAAATTATAAATTTTAAATCAAAGTTTCTTTGTTTTTTATTAAGTTTTTGGCAATCTTTTGAAATTATAGATTTTAAATCAAAATTTATCTTGCTTTGCAACAACTCCAACCCTCAGAATGAAAAATTACCAAACATCAGGGAATTATTCATCTTTCATATGTGCAGATGATATTCCAGGTACTTATAAAGAATTTGTTTTTCAATTAAATTAAAAAAAATCTGATTTTGGTGTGTTTATTGGGATGAGCATGAATGTAGACCCTACACTTCAAAACAGTACACCTGAGTCATCCACATTTGGGCAAAGGTCAACCCAACTGGAGTGCAATAGAAGGGCCTTGCTCTTGGAGAATTTGGTATAAAATTTTGTAAATATAAATTCTTTTGATTTTGGGATGATTTAAAAGAAAATATCTTAAAAAGGTTAATATGAACTTAATGAAGACAATAAATTAAAAAGGTAAAGGGTGAAGAAGAAAATGTAAGTAAAAGATGAAGAAAAGAGAAGGAAAAAAGAAAGAGAAATAAAGAGAGAACGGAGAAGAAAGAAGAGTGTTGGAGAAAGGATGTAAAGCTTAAGAGATCAGAAAACAGAAAGAAAAATGAGGAAAAAGAAAATAAGCAAAGTAAAATGGGGGATATTAAAAGTAAGAAAAAAAGAAAGAATGAAAAAAAAAAAAGAAAAGTTAACAAAGAAGAAATTGTGAGTAGCTAAGTTTGAAGCATATGAAGATTCCTAAGAGCAAGCTAGGCATAAAAATAACAATTCTAAAATTATGCCTTTCAGAATTACATTCCAAGAATACAATGAACAAGAAGAAAAGTGACACTTCATCATGCAAATGTAGAATTATGCTTCAAAAATGATGATTCCATGTTGGCACCAGATGCACGGAAGACTTCCAAACATTGATGAATGAATAGATGCTCTGATCAGGAAACAATTGAAAGTAGTGAATACCAAGTGACCGTTAAATTGCTTTGAGATCAAGTAACTATGAATCGTGACATTGTATAATTGTGGTCAGGAATATGCCAACACTGGTAATTCAATGCCTACCAATTCCAGTCTGAGACTTGAAGGGATGGGAATGTGTTTCTTTTAACCAAGCAGCCCAAGGATCTAATACATTGGTAAATATGGATCTTGGATTAAATCTAGAAACTTTTCATTTCTCTCTATTTAGCAGTGATTGTGAATGAAATAGAAAACTGCAGTTGTATAAATAGTGATGCAAATGTACTAGATGTCAATTTTGTATAATTTTAAGGAAATCTTAGAAGTCTCTTCAAAGTTTATATAGTTCTTTATTTTTGTCAAATTAGTTAACTTAGTATATGCGTAGAATTATTATGTTGGTGCAAGAGTTCTAGATAGCATTTTTTTAACAATGTTGAGGAAATCTTAGAAATGTCTCCAAAGTTTATTCAGCTCTTTATGGTTCAACTTTTAGTTGTATCATTTAGAAGCCTTACAATAATTTTGGAAGTTAAGAAAATATCTTTGTTTCTTTCATTATGCCATCTTTTGGAAAACAGCGAGAACTTATTCAATGTCCTAATATATATATATATATATATGTGTTATTTATTCTGATTTTTATCAGAATTATCATCAGAATTATTAGATGGTTATCAGAAGGTGAATTTGTGAAAGAATACAAGTATACATTTTGTATGTTTAAATACAAATTTATTAATAAAAAGAATAACATGAATTGGTAAAAGTTAATGTTCAATGAGAAATAGTATTAAGAATTTAAGGGTATCAAGAGTTCATACTAGTAACTTGGGTGTATATATGTATGAGCATTATTATTGGGTAGGAGTGTCTTTGAAGTAATCACTCAGTCTCAAAGTGTTTTGTTTGGTTATCAAATATGAAAAGAGGTGAGAGAGAAAGATAGAGACAATAATAGAGACTGCTTGACGTGTTAATTATGCTTGTCATCTTCTCTCTGGCCCGTCTTTTATTTTGTTTGGGGGCTCAAAAAGGTCATTTGGGAATTCACTCCTGGATGTGATTCTGGCCTTTCCATTGGACGATGAACAAACTTTGCGTCAGCTTGCAAAAAGGTTCCATAAAGGAATTTGTTTCTGATAACTGAAGATTATCTAAATTTTTGTTTTAGTTTTTTTCCAGTTTTCTATTGGCTGAAAAACATTTCACATCAAGGTGTGAAATTTCATGAGTTTTGTTTTGGATTTGCTTTTGCATGTGTGCTAAGCAAAGTTTGTAAATTCAAGTAAATTCATTTATTCAAACAAAATCAATGAGTCAGTGCTTAGCATTTGAATTTTAAATCTAGATCCTGTTTTGTTCACTACAATTCAACATCTAGAGTACGAATCTGAGTTTCATGCATTATGCAATCATTGGGTGCATATTATGAACTGACCATTCTTGGATTTGAATTTCTGGTCCTTGCAATGTCCGGCTAATTTTATATTATAAAATCAGAATGGTATTTTTTCAGCTTTTTAATTTAATTTAAACTAAAATTTAAACTTAAAATTAAAAGCAAAAATCAAATGCAGATTTAATAAAGAGAATATTTATAGAGCAGTGGGTATACAGTTGATGCATATGTATCAAGGGGAATTACTTGTTTTTAGTTAAGGAAAAAATTACTAATAATAATAATAGTAAAAGGTCTATACAGAAAAATCTTTATTAATCTGGGTCAACGTATCTGAGCAGATATTTATTTCTATGCTTGCTCGTGGTCATTAATTCACTTCTTTTGTTTAGTTAATTAGGGTTATTTAAGTGTTTTATTTAAAATTTCCAGAAGGTATAGTCAACATCTATTTTTTTTCTGTTATGAGATTTAGTTTTTGTGATGATATCCCAGTTAAGAACTGGGTTTTGTTATTGTTTTTTAATTGACAGAAATATTTTGAAAGCAGTGCTGTTACTGTATTTAATATTGCTTAATGTCATTTGATTTTGGTAGAAACAGGCTTTTTAATTAAATTTAGGAAAATTCTTCTGTTTGTTTGAACATTATGATCAAAACGGTGGGTTAAACAAAATGATGTTATGTTTATTGTGTTTTGGGTTATTTTTACTTTATTTTTTTATCTATATATTCTAAACTGAAATTGTGCTTACTTTTTATGTCCTTTAATTTAATTTTGTTATCAAATATTTCCTTATTACTTGAGATTGTAGATAATCTAAATTGGGCTCATTTATTAAATTGTCTAGAATTCTGTGGTGGTGGTGGTTAGATTCTTTGCTGACATATCTATGGTTGTATGAATCTTTGGTATGTGGTTTATATTTGTCCAAGTTCACATCAAGAAAGTTGATCACTTTTGTATTAGTGGTAGTGATAATATTTAGTTTGCAATCTTTAAAAATTTATTAATTCTTTTCTCAGTTAGTCTGTTTGCTGTGCACCTGATTTATGGAGGAGAATTATTCTGTTGTCTCTATAAAATTTAGTATTTTTTATATCAAAGATGAACCTTACTTTTCATAGTAGTAGTATTCCAGATAATTCACAAGACTAAGCAGAATCATATGCACACACAGCAATGCAAATGGTTGGTTTATTTCTTTTAGTTCACATGCAACCATCATGAAATAGTATAGGATTTTGTGCCTGTTTTATGATAATTATATTTTGGTTGCTAAAGAGGCAGTAATTTTTTGCTAAATTTATAGCAGACATTAGCAGTTCTTCATTGACAGATGGGTGAAAGTAAAAAATATCAAACTGTATAAATATGCATTTTTCCTTTTCTATTTTAGTGAACCATAACTTCAGCTTTGTTTCACCACCGGTTGATTCTTAAAGCATATTTTATGTATATATACAGTCTTTCCAGGATGGTTTTGCTGATTTTGCTGATATTGTTTTTAGATGAAATTAGTAGTTGGTAATGTTCAGGAAAATTTCTTAGTGGTCTTTAACCATGATAAATACCTGGTGTTTGTATAATTTGTGGATTCTATCATCAATTATAGTTCAGAGGCTATTTTTTTTTTTGTCAGTTCATAATATGCTCCTGATGATGATTCTATAGTGCATCAAACTCTGACTTGTGCTACAACTTCTAGGAATTTAAATACAATGTCAATACCCATCTTTTATCCACTTGACTCCAGTTATTTCGCATCACCTTGTATATCCTGTTATTCTCCTTTCTCTCTAGCTTTGCAACTATCTTCACACCTGTGTTTCCATCCTTCTCTTGCACTTTCTCTGACACCGCCTGTTACTCGTCCGGCTTTCTCTTCACTCTCCTCTTGTCTAAACCTTTACACTTATATAGCCCCCTGCGCATCAGTGGCGGTATCGCCTTGCTTGGGGTGAAATGATTAAGAAAAAAATGATGCAGGATAATATATATATATATATATATATATATATATTATAAATTATGTTTTATAATTTATAATAAATATTCACAGCTCTATACATCATATATCGAGTACTGTTTTAAATTAATGTTTTGGACGGGAAAAAAATCTTTCTTTTCTCTCCTTGTTCTATACTCACTCGGATATATATATATATATATATATATATGCGTGTGTGAAAAGTGTATGTATATAATTATAAATATCAATATATATATGCAATTTGTTATATATTATATTATTTATATATTATATATGCGTGGTACTTATTTGAAAGCGCTCAATATCAGTGATAGAGCTGACATATATATATATTGTGTGTGTGTGTTTTTAATAAAGAAACCATTTTTTTATTTGTCCCTAAACTAAACCCTAGGACTCTTTTAGCTAATACTTCATCAGAGGATATATATATGTATATATATATATATATATATATATATATATGTATATATATATATATATAATTACCTTAGGAAATAATAAAAAAAATAATAGATCCCAAGAAAATAAGGCAGAAAGAAAATAAACAGTCTATTATTTAAATCAAGAGTTATAGTTGAGTTTTTGCAATCTGGATTTTAGCAAAGCAGAGACAGTTTGGCACCAGAATGGAATCAGAACTGTACACTTGGATGGAGATTTCTTAGACAAGTGAATGTAGAACTCTTGTAGAATTCTCAGTATGCCAAGAATAAAACTTTTCCTTCTTCAGCAGCCATAAAGTGCACCAAAGGAGATGAGCATATAAATCGTGAAATTAATTAAACACAAGGGAACCAAGCAGACAAAAAAAGATTTACAAATATGTGTTGACTTGCGTTTCCTAATTTTATCATTTTCTTTTTGTCTTCATGAATTTATGCTGTTCCGACAACCACTTCAAAACTCTTAACTTCAAACAGCATCTTCATCACTGCTTTCTACAACTGGTATAGTGACCTGTTTAGTGGTAATCAGTAAGCCAGTAGCATATATATGTTCAAAGTACCTTTTGTAAAGCGCTTGAGGGATGAAAATTTCTTGGATAATTATTTTAACCAAGAAAGTATTTGGTACAGGGACACTGTTCTCAAACATTAACCTGGCTCATTTTGGTTTTAGAAACCAGTGTATTAATTTCTAAACTATCACAAATGCACAGTTATATATTATACAACTATTAAGTCTTTCTTCAATATTAGAATTCATTTAGATTAATTATTAAAAAAAAAAAAGTTGCAATATTGGAATTCAGTATTAAAAGTCCATTTGAATAAAATTATATGATTCAAAGTAAGTATCAAAATATTTTTAAAAAATAAATCATTAAAACAAAATTTTTTCTTCATATATATATATATATATATATATATATATATATATGTATATATATTGTCATTTGCAGACAGATCTGTTTCGCTGTATCACAGCTCATCAGTATGGTTAGACTCCGATTGCTCCCTAACCCAGGTTTGAAACCCGACCGAACTGGCATCAGTCAGCGACTCTACTCCTGGGCCATGGGGCTTTCGGTGGAAGAAGGTAGTCTTTTTTAGCGCGTATCATATTACGCGCCCAGCAGTAAGAGTGCTCCAATTCATTTTTAATGAATGAGCGATGCGTTCACGCTAGAGTGGCTACTGTTTTTCAAAGTCTACCCCTCCTCCAGAGTGCTCAATCAGGGTGTGAGAGCATAAATATCATCATGCAGTGTTGGTATAGAAGAATCCAAAGGAGTATCCTGTACATACAGTGGTAGGATAACTCTCTAAGAGAGCTCTAAATATATATGTATATAAATACATATAGAGCGAATATAAGAAAAATCAAGGCAGACACGTTATTTCATAAAAATCCTTTGTAAAATAAAGACGGAAGCTGATGATGGTTCACCTGAAATAGGCCTATACTTCTGATTTACCATGAAATAACATGTCAGCCTTAATTTTTCTTATATATACATATATATATATATATATATATACATGCAAGTTTTGTTAAAATTGACAGGCAAAGTGCTATGGTTAAGTTTTACATCTAATTTTTCATGTGATCTTATAATTTTTTTCTTTTCAGAACATAAATTATATAAAAACTGTCCAAATATTTTATTTATTCAAGTGCATTTGGCTATACTTTTAGCCATTATAAAAAAGAATAATGAATTTTAGGTCCTTACGTATTATCGGGAGGACCTTTGATTTTTACTTTTTCTTTTTTTTCCCCGCTTATAACACCAAGGAACTGGAAAAATCAGGCTTTCATCACCTCAACGTCAACCACAAGTACAACTTTGTGGATTCGAACACCGGGGCTCATACGCAGACAGTGGAACGCCTATGGGGATCGACAAAGTGGCGAAACAAGAAGCACTGTGGCACTGCACGTCACCATTTGGAGTCGTATTTGGCCGAATTCATGTGGCGGAAGCATGTTGCCTGTACTGATGTCTTTGAGTCACTTTTGGAAGCAATTGCGACGTTCTGGCCTCCGGAATTACAAATGTAATGTTATTTTATTGTTTTAACCGTTTCAATAAATAATTTACTTTAATTTTTGAGTCGTTTTTTTAAAGGTCCTCCCGATAATACGTAAGCACCGAATTTTATTTTACTTTTAACTGAAAATATAGACTGTCTTGTGCATGTATGTAGACTCAAAGTAATGTTTTAATCTTCCAATCATGGTGAGCACATTATGGTTGTGTTCATAGTTGATATTGTTGAGTGTTGGCATTTTCTTTTTAATTAAAAATTCACCTAAAAGATCTATACTACAGAAAACCAATATTATTTATGAAATTACATGTTTTTAAAGGACTGTGTTCTTGATCAGTCCAAATTTGTGAATAATTACATTGGATATGCTACAACACATTTCACAAGAAGAATCATGTTACATCTTTCTGACCATATCACTATTACATCTTATTTAAATACACATGGAGACTTGCAAAACTCTATCTGTAACATGCAGCAAAAAAAATGGAAGCATTATTAATAGCCAAAAACATTTAAACAGTTTTTATATAATTTATGTTCTAAAAAATATATATATATATAAGATCACATGAAAAGTTATATAACAACTTAACCAAAACATCTAATCAGTTATTTTTAACAAAACTTATAATAAAGAGGGTTGCTTCCTAAATACACAATATTATATATATATATATATATATCCTGACTGGAAGCAAGTGGATGTCTAGCCACACTGATGAACTGTGATACAGCAAAACAGGCCTGTATGTGGATGACTAATAAATTATGCTCTCATTACGATTGAGCTCACTCAGTCAGTTAAGTGCCATACGTGATACATGCTTGGGTGATCATGTGTTGAAAGAGACATGACTGACTGGGCAGAAGATTATCCCGCAGTAGGTTGCCATTGCTTTCTGCGGTAGACTGGTTGCTGACCAAGGCTATAGAACCCAATCTGTCCTGATATTTAACCCATAACTGGAAGGAAGAGATGGATTAATACCTTTCCCAAGGGTATTTGCGCATAAGTGAATACAATGTATTCAACTGGAATTCGAACTCGGCTCCCCGGTTTCTCGTTCCGAGCTGATATCCACTGTACCACAGCTCACTAGAGAAGAAAATTTTAAAACCAGTTACCACTTCTGCAATTTATGCATTACTCTTCAGTAATGAATTGAGTTCTCCTGGTGGCTGGCATGTGTATACACTGCAAATATATAACATGCTGATATTTTATTCTCTCCCATTCCAAGCACCAATAGCTTAGGGAGTAGGCACTCCAACTGACTCCAAATTGGTCACGTTTCAATCTCAGTTGGAAGCAAGTGGATGTCTAGCCATAGTGATAAGCTGTTATACAGCAAAACAGGCTTGTATGTAGATGTCTAATAAATATATATATATATTCCAGTTTGAATTCCAGTTGAATTTATTGCATTCACTTATGCACATATACCCCTGGGAAAGGTACTAATCCATCTCTTTCTTCCTCCAAATATACGTTAAATAGCAGAGCAGATTGGGTTATATCACCTTGATTGGCAACCAATCTACTGCAGAAAATAATGGCAACTTACTGTGGGAAAATTTTCTGCCCAATCAGTTATGTTTCTATCGAGACATGATCACCCAAATGTGTATCACGTATAGCCCTTAACTGACTGACTATATAACACTCACTGCAAGGAAGGACTCAAAATTCTAGAACATTATTGTACAAGTGAAACAACTTACATTAAATAAAATACGTTTCACACTGCAGGATACAGTATCTTGAAAGGTGTATAAAATATTTAATATGTATATGAAATATATAAATATTATATAATGATTTTTCAGTGCAATCTATTTCCATTTAACCATTATACATAACATCACATTGGGCTATGCCAAGACGTAGGCAGTAAAATCTACAACACTGACATTCCCTAGGTTTTGAAAATGACTCTGTTAGTTAAAAGTACTTGAAAAAAAAATGAAATTTTAGTGTTTATCCACAATCTATATTAACTTCTTTTAAATTCTGAAAAACACAGTATAAAATTAAACAGACTATGTTATTTTAATGTAGCAAAACTTGCTTAGAAGAAATCTTGCTGCCTAAATATACCATATATATATATATATATATGGTTAACTAAAATAAAGACAAGAGGAAAACTATTTTAAATCGCCTACGCGTTTCATCCTGTGATGGACTTTATCAAGGCAAAAAGACGAAATGAGCTTTATTCTAAATTATGTATCTATAAACAAACAGTGTTGGCAACCACAAAGACGCTCACAAATCATTTCAAAAGAGTAACAGAATATTTTAATTTCTATATAAGTGTCTGCAAGTGTTCTTAGCTAGGTTTTGTGTCGAGGTACCCTCAAGAAATATCAAAAATTGATAATCGAAAAAATTGGGTTATAGAAGGAGTGGTCTGATTTTAATCAAATTTGATACACTCATAGACAAAGACATAAGAAACAATATTCAGAAGTTTCAAGGTTGTAGTTCTTACAATAGTGCAGAAAATTGATAATATATATATAAAAGGCAAGATGTTTGTGTGTGTGTCTGTTTATCTGCCTGTATGTCTGTATTTTTTCAGACCTTTAATTTTAGTTTTTTTGGGCTCTAAGTAGATATAATTGTAATTCTTAGTCTCAGCCATGATACCATTTACTCAGAGGACTTATTTAGCCTTCAAACTTCAGTTTATGACAAAAAAACTTATTTGATATCGATACTAGAAACCAAAATTTGATTTACATCCATTCATTTTTCTTTCAGTCTACGGTTTTGCTTTATGGAAACAACTATTGCTTTTTAGTTTTTTGTGCCAATGTCCAAAGAGTCTGAGCTCCAGAACCATTAGTTTTAAAGCTTTCATTATACCTGAGCAACGCTGGGCTATACTGCTAGTTAATAAATAAATTCGTAACCATTCCACAAACACATTTGACATAAATGCTGACATGTCATAATACAATTGTATACATTCAAATGTTTCATAACTGACACCAAAAAATCTATCTTTCTACATCTTAATTTCTATCTCACCCCTAACTCACCCCACTATCATTGACTTACTTTCTATTGGTAAATCTAATCAAATACTTTGAATTCCAAAAACCCCAATTAATTGATTGGATATGGTAACAACTGTGTTGTTTCTAAATTTTAAATTTCTATATATATATCGATTCTTAATAGAAAAATATTTCACTGCCTGATGAGGTATTAAAAAATAGTACCAAAACGCAACAGCTCTTGCATTGCAGTAAACTATGTTTTGTTATAAACAGTCAGTCATTT
Source organism: Ascarosepion bandense (assembly GCA_037127315.1). Taxonomy (NCBI): domain Eukaryota; kingdom Metazoa; phylum Mollusca; class Cephalopoda; order Sepiida; family Sepiidae; genus Ascarosepion; species Ascarosepion bandense. Next base: position 314,422 of record JBBBDQ010002085.1, read on the forward strand.
AAGTGCCATATATGATACATGCTTGGGCGATCATGTCTCGAAAGAGACATGACTGACTAGACAAAAGATTTTTCTGCAGTAGGCTGCCATTATTTTTTGTGGTAGACTGGTTGCCAACCAAGGCTATAGAACCCAAACGCTCCCACTGTTTAACCCATAGCTGAAGGAGGAAGTAACAGATTCATACCTTTCCCAAGGGTATTTGCATGTATGTGAATGCAATGAATTTGAATGGAATTCAAACTCAGCTCTCCGATTTCTCATTCCGAGCTGATATCCACTGCACTACAGTGTACATCCACTTATTATAAACACTTATAATATAAATGTTACTATATATATATATATTTGTGTGTGTAAAACTTTTCATAGAGTACACAGTCATAACAGGCATCTGTTTATCTCATGAGATAATGGTAGTACTCTGGTCAAAATTCAGTTTTTTGATAGTGAGATTGGGGTGACTTCTCCAGAGTGCACACCTGTGTGATGGCATTGTATCCCCCTCCCAGGCTTACTGACAAGATCTAAAGGAATGCAAGGCATTATATTTCCACCTTTTATATGGGTTACCTGAAGGTTGTTAGTGTTGCCTTCAGGACTCCACTCAAGATTTTCTGTCTGGATTTACTCTGATAGCCTTTGGATATGACTGAAAGGCATCAGGAGGTTTCAAATCAGTATTTTCTTTCTTCTAGATGGACTAATTTTCCAAATTGATGTGCTTTGTTTGCCTGAAGGAGCTGGTTATAAAGCATCACTGGTCTGACTTCATGCCTTATCTAGCTTTGAGCATGTCTTATCAGAGGCTACTTTGAATGCATGCTACAGAAGCATTTTATAGACAGTGAACATTTGTCTCCACTACCACCTCAGACTATGACAACTCTTAAAACATATATAATGTACATACATAAATATTATATAACTTACATCCTACAGATGCTCACCAAAATTTAACTTTATATATATATATATATATATATGTCTGCAGATGACTATATATATATATATATATAAAATGTTAGATAAACAAAAACAGTAGTAGGCAAGACAAATTATAAAAGAGTGATACACAAATATTGAAAATTTTGGTAATTTTAGAAATGAATATCATGAAGAAAAATATAAATCCGGATTTAAGCCTAAAATACATGGAGATTATGAAGACTGTATTTATAACATGCATAAAAATAATCTATACTGCCTTTTTGACAGTTCTAACACCTAAACTATCAGTTGATAAAAAACAGATAAGCCTAGAAAAAGTTGACAAATATAACTTTGCATGAACAAAAACCAAAAGTAAAAATAAGACAAATGATCTCCTGGATAGTTGTAGAAAAACAAATAAATGCTAATAAATAATAACTTGTTAACTGCGGAAAAATTTGGAAAAGAAAAAGATAATCAATACATATTTGTCTATGCTTCTGAGATGAGGTAGTATTTATACTATTTACATTTTTTGGACTATTGTCCTCATCTTTATTGCCATGTTTATGACATTTTGGTCGTTGGAAAAGAAAAAAATAATCAATACATATTTGTCTATGCTTCTGAGATGAGGTAGTATTTACACTATTTACATTTTTTGGACTATTGTCCTCATCTTTATTGCCATGTTTATGACATTTTGGTCGTTGTACGCTCTGGCCTTCTTCAGTTGGTAGGAATTTTGAACCAAATCCTTTATTATGATCACTGGAGTATATTATTCTTATTCCATGTGAAATGCCACTTCTAGTAGCTATGTAGTTATCTCCCTTTAACTTAACTCTCTAAGTTATTTGTTCACCACTGCTGTAGCCTGGTATTGAACTCACAACTCTTTGGGTCAAGTCACTGGAACTAACCAACATCTATATCTACTGGGTCATGTATCCTTGAGGAAGTTATGGTGAAAGGGAGATAACTAAATGATTACCAGAAGTGGCATTGCACATGGAATGAGAATAATATACCCCAGTGATCATAATAAAGGGTTTGGTTAAAAATTCCTAGCACCTGAAGAATGCTGGAGTGTACAATGGTTAACACGTTGAAAACATGGCAGTGAAGATGAAGACAATAGTGTAAATAGTGTAATCAATACATATATAAATACAAAAAATATAATAACCATAATATATATATTATAAATAAAATAAAAAATAATTATTGGGAATTATATTGTATTATAAAATTACTTTTAAGCAATGTTTACATTGTTTCAGTTCAACTTAAAATCTGTTATTTTTTTTTTGAGCTTTAAAAAACATAGCCTAGAGTTAAATCCTGTTAAAAACACTGATTCTTGTTCAGTCACCAAATTTAAGTCACAAATTAAGCAGATCAGTATGTAAGATGGGGTTTTGCTGGCAAACACTTGAAACTGTAAGTAACCTCTTACAATCCGATATTCGTTTTGGGATTAAATAACCCACAAAGTGTTGATAAGCAATAAGAAATAATCAACCAATCAAAAAAAATGGGCCATCTCTTGTTGGGTTCAGAACACCATTTCAAACTGCACTGGTAATACAGAAAACTGAGGAGTATCGCTTTGTTTCTTGCCAGAATACAAAGATCCGGCTTTCTCTTTTGCAATCTTTTCACTTTTCCTTATTGTTTTTTCAGTTGGAGTAGATAGACTGAACTATCGCCCAGTTCACACTCCACCCACGTCTATTGAACAGGTGTAGAGGCTCATCCCTTGTTCCCTGTTTAGGATGTGGTTTCCGGTTTTCTCTTTTCCAATCTTTTCACTTTTCCTTATTTTTTTTTCAATTGGAGTAGATAGACTGAACTATCGCCCGGTTCACACTCCACCTATGTCTATTGAACAGGTGTAGAGGCTCATCCCTTGTTCCCTGTTTAGGATGTGGTTTCTGGCTTTCTCTTTTCCAATCTTTTCACTCTTATGTAGCCCCATGCACACCAGTGGCCTTACCGCCTTGCCCGGGGTGATATGATTAAAAAAAAACAAAAAAAACTGCTAATTTATATTTAAATAATCCAGTTATAACAGGTACTATAATCATCTTATTCCCAAATAAACTTGTTCTTCTATGGGCTGTGTGCCTTCAAGACATGGGCAATTATGGCTTTCAAAACTTCCTGTCGTTTATAGCTCTCAGAAAGGTTTTTCATTTTGCAATTTCTTCTAACTCCTATTATGCCAACCGTTTACACCAACTTGTTAGGTAGGTCTATCACTGCTTTCGTCTGGCCCTAATTCATGAAAAGTAAACTTGTGCATTTACATTTGATAATAGGGCTTGATAGCCAACAGATCAGATTCCAGTTTTTGTCCAAGGAAACTCAATATTTATTTCAATGGCTTGGAGATCAGCAGGTTATTTTGGGGGTCACTTCACACAATATATTAACCTGCCTTTAACCTGATCTTATCATTTTCCCTTCTTTCCCTTCAGTTTTATTACTTTTGATGTGATATTCTCATTCAGCATCAATTCTGTATTTTTTAATTACTTTTCATTTGTACTCTATTTATTTCTTTGTTGTAAAGTTTTTCTTATAAAAGGAAAGATTTTTTATAAAATATAATTTTTATTAGATTTAATAGATTTTTATTCTTAAGGGATTTAATAATAAATAGTTTTCATATAAACATAATGAACATGGTTCATTTAAGGACTTACATGTTTTAGCTCCTTTAGAATTTTCCACTTAATGTGGATGTTTTTTGTTTCCTTTAGGTACCAATGATATTTTGATAGGGATGTTCTATTTTGTATTTGTTATTCATTATTTATTATTATTAAATGAAGAGGTATGTTGGTAAATTCACTGCTTTAGAGTGTTTTTAGTACTCCCTATATAAATTTTTATATTTGAGGATATTTCACATTGATAGATTATTGATTCTGTTAAGCACCTGTTTTCTAACAGACAGTCTATGGGGTTTTTACAATTACATTTTTATTTTTTCTTGTCTAAATTGTTATTTTCTGTTATCTGGTTGTTTTTATTGATTTTGTTGAAGCTTTTTAAAATATTATTATTTTGGTTTTTTATAATTTTTTCTAGATTGTTCATATAGCTGTAACTTAATTTAATTGTGTTTTTATTAAAGATTTTACTTCGTGGATTTTTTTTCTGGAAAGTGTTTCTTAATTAACGTAAGGAATTTTATCCCCAATTTACTACTAGTCATCTGGTTGAAAGTGGGAGTGTACCAGATGATATTCCTATTCCTATTTTTTCTTCAAGTGTTACTTTTCTCACTTACATATTTAATATTTGGGTTTTTGTATCCACTATTTTTTAATGCAGTATTATAAAAATTGCTATGCTTATTAAATACTTCCTCATCAGTTGAATTTCTAGGGTATATGCTTGGAGAGTGGTTAGACTTTGGGTGGATGTATAAAGGATTGATACTTGGTTTGTTGTATGATTGGTGTATATTTTTCTCTAGATCTAAGGTTTACATTGAGGAAATCTACTTTTTTATATTAGTTTTAATTGTTACTTTTAAATTGAGATTTTTAAACTCTTTATGTATCATTTTTCGAATTCTATCTATTTTGAAATTTGTGGCATTTCTTATTATTATAAGTCCATTATCTCTATATAGTCCAATGTCTTTAGTATTTACTTCCTTATAGGCCATGAGATTATATAATATTAACACTCCTACCAGATGTGAAGATTCTGTAGAGTCCATAGATTCCATGATAATATCAAAATTGTTCTCTTTGAAATTAATTTTTTTCCACTGTTCTTCTTTATGAATGAGCACAAATGTTTTTGCATTCATTATTATTATTTTCTCCTCCTCTGTTATATCTGAGTAAAGAGTAGTGAATTCCAAGGCTGTAACAAATAGTTCCTTTGATATCGATGGATAGTATTCTTCGATATCAAATTGGATAAAAGAGCAGTTGTTTTATTCTTTTATATTATGAAACCAATTTGTTACATCTGTGGTGTCTTTCCATAATCTTAATTCCAAGTATTCCATGATTTGTTTGCTAATCCTTTCTAAAATGTTCTTACTAATTTTTTTATCTCTGGTCTGGTGGGATTTATCATTCTCGTGGTGGGACTTATATTAAACTTTTCCTTATGGACCTTTATTTATGTGTGTATATATATATATATATATATATATATATATATATCCTGTGTAAATCATCTTCACAACCAACATCCAACATTTCCTGATGATGAGAAATTTCCATGTCTCAATGTACTTTTAATTCATAATTATGTGATTATTGTATATATATATATATATATATATATATATTGTATATATATATATACATTGTATATATATATATATATATATATATATATATATATATATATAGGAGGTATTCTTAAAATCTGAACACATAAGAAATCTCATTAACTATATTTTTTAAACCTCTGCAGATTATACATGGTTATGAATTGACTTCTTTTTCTTGGATATGCTAAAGAAGAAGGTGTACTCAATTAAAATCACAGATGCAACACACTTTATTGATTGCTTAGACAGTGAATGTATTAAATTGATGGCAATGTAGAGTTATTGCATCAAGCTCACATGAATCATATAACGCACATCAACCTTTACATAAAAAAATAAAGGAAATGATATTGAAGATGAATGTTTGTTGATTAGTAGGGAAAAGCAACTTAAATGAATGTCTGTTACTAGTAATGAAAAACAACTAAAATGATTGTTGACTAGCAATAAAAAGCAGCTGAAATATCTCTGTTGACTAGAAATGAAATGTAGTTAAAGTGATGATAAAAAAAGTACTAGTAAAAAATAAATAATTGGTGACAATGCTCTATTTAATAAAAATTCATGATATTATTATGATGAAACTCAGTCAACGAACCATCAAAGCCCATTGTGATGAATCTAATAAACTTTCAAACCTGTGTAGACATCTTCTTGTGAGAAGTTATAAAACCTAAATCTTCATTATTCATCTTATCGAATATAATGACTGCCATCAGATTTTATTAGCGGATCAGCATCTGTAATATCCTTTGACCCTGGAGGTGGGAAATAATTCAGTATAGCCTTTGTCAGCAAATTCCATTAAGAACTCTATAGAGGACAGATTTACTTTCGATTTCATGTCATCACTTTGCAAATGACCTCTCTGCAAAATGGCAGAAGGCCTGAATTCAGTTTTCAGAAAATTCTATCAGAAATATAATCATGGTGTTAGCCTGTCATGACATGGTTTATGAATCTAATAAATACAGGAAATATTGACCTCTGTGAAAAGATACATACATGTATATATTCATATATATGTAGTCATCTGCAGACAGAACTGTTTTGCTGTATCACAGCTCATCAGTATGATGATTCTACCTCTGAGCTATTGGTGCTTGGTAGAAGAAGGCAGACATTTTAGCATGTTATGTACAATGTACACACACCAGTAGCTGAGAGTGTTCTGTTCTAATTCATTACTGAATGAACAATGCATATATATATACATATATATATATATATATATATATATACATACAATATAATATATATATATATATATATATATATCCAGAATCAACAGATTTAGAATCCTGTGTTCTCCAACATTTACTTTTTTTTAAAAAAGTGCTCAATACAAGCATATATCGTTGAACATAATATTATTGCAGAACAATATTTTCATGTCACAATATAAATTAGTTTTAAATAAAAAACAAATTTAATTATATGCATACATACATACATATATATATATATATATATATATATATATATATTTTTTTTTTTTTTTTTTGTTTTTTTCTGGACACAGTAAGCACATTTTCACCATGATAATATTATTAAGTGTTAAATTTTTTTATATTATGAATTCTTCTATCATTTTTACGCTTGTTTGCATGTGGATGATGCTTTTATATTTGTATTAGCAACAAGTATATTTTGGACAGAGTTAGATAAGTCTCTGTGTGTGTGTTGAAATAAGATCAAACTGAACTCTGGTCTGAGAGATGCAATGTGAGTCTTCTTATTGAGTGGTTGCGTGTTTGATGAAATTATTTATAAATTTGGATTTTTGGATTGATAAAAAACAGTTCTTCAAAGGACATGTAGCTTCATAAATAATATTGGTTCTCTGTAGTTTAGATCTTGCAGGTGAATCGTTATTTTTGGAGATGAGGTTAACAGTTTTCAATTTTGCTTAAGATACATATATATATACATATACTTTATAATATATTGTGTATTTAGGCAGCCAATATACATTCTAAAAGCAGAAGTTTTGAAAAACCATTCTCCACAAGGCAGACACAATAATATCCACACTAGCAAAGACAAATTAGCTGCAAAAGCGTTTTGCAACAACTCCAATACCAGCATCAGATACACTAACAAAAGCAATGATTATGTAATTCTCAACTGACAAGATTATAACAAAAAACTAGAAACTAGATGAAAGAACAAAATTTACGAAATTAAAAAAAAAATGCACCGAATTATTTAAAATTATGTAAATAAACTAATCACAGCAAACAACACTGAGGTTGGTACTTTAAAAATGAAGAATATTGTTGGTGCTTTCTTACCAGAATATCTGTATGGTAATGTAAAACACTATGAACTAAGTTTTCCTCTCTGACCTATTATATCCGAAATAACTACACATATACACCAAATATCAAAAACACTCAATAATATAATTTCTCCATGCACACCCAACAATTACAGCATTGCATCAACAAATTAATTTCTTCATATCTTAAAAGCAACAAATTCTCTTGGTAATACTCTAGCTTTGCTTGATAGTGAGGATTTTTTTTACCAACCTACCAGTTGAAGAAACAATAAACATAGTTAGTGACTGCATCTACAAACACCAGTCAATCCTGCCTCCAAAAATTTGACCAGTAACTCTTTGGAAACTACCCCTTGCCTGCATAGTGAAAGCTTTATTTCATGATCATAATGTCCAGATCTATATCCAAACTCATTAGGTCCTGCTTTCTCTATCTTTTACATGTATTATATTGAAAAAAAAAATTGTTTAAAACTACTAATAGATCAGAAATCTACACAAGGTATGTTGATGACATTTTTGATAAAAAAATAAGGACAAAATTATAAATCTAAAATCAATTTTTGAAAAAACTAAACACTAAAATTTACATATGAACTGATAGTTTATAAGGAAATCCCTTATAAAAAATATATATAGTTATAAACTATATAAAATATATAGTTATAAACTATATAAAATATATAAATATATAGTTATAATAAATATATAGTTATTATAAACTATATAAATATATAGTTATTATAAACTATATAAATATATAGTTATTATAAACTATATAAATACATAGTTATTATAAACTATATAAATATATAGTTATTATAAACTATATAAAATATATAATTATTATAAACTATATAAAATATATAGTTATAAACTACATAAAATATATAAATATATAGTTATAAGCTATATAAAATATATAGTTATAAACTTATATAAGGATTTACTTATAAACTGATAGTTTATAAGGAAATCCCTTATAAAAAATATCCCTTTCTAAAAACCAAATAATTTATGACTTATCCATATAGAAAAACCAACCAATATGAATTCTTGTCTTCTAAACTATGATAACCAAAACACAGAAAAATATAAAATAGAAGTGATAGCAAACTTCTTAAATAGATCACACCAAAATTCCTCTTCCTAATAATTATTATTTTTGATCAAACTAAAGAACATAAAACAAGCATTAGTTGACAATAATTTTCCCAACTACATCATTCATAAACAAGTAAAATTATTTTTACAAAAAATACACAAAATCAGTAATAAAAATACCATACAACAAAACATCAATATTTTTTTACTGCAGCCAGATGCACAGTAAATATAAGTAGGATAAAATTGCTATACAAAAAATTATTAAACACCCTATTTTTGCTATTATTCCTGAAAAACATTTAAAATTAATGATATATTGCATAAAATGGAAGAGTGCAAACCTTGTTGTCACTAATCAAAATAAATATAATCAAATCTAGACTAGCAATGACCAATATAATGTATGAATTTCAATTCCCAAAGCAAGACTGTATTTCTTATCACAAATCAATTCCCTATATTGGACACACTACCACCTCCTTGAATATACACCTTCCCTGAACAAGGCCAACTTATGCTTTAATTTTCTCTGTGTGCACAGGGCAGGTCTTTGCATATTAATATTCACAGACTTCAATATATCTAAATGGGGCCAGGTCCGTGCCCTGTGTAAGACAGAGAAATCAGGAGAATAATTAGTTCTGCAAATCCTTTTCTTTACTTATAGTTTATATTTGTGGTCTTTTATGAGGAGAGCCTACTCTTAGATTTTTCTAGGCCACAAGTTTATTTCCATTATGTTGATGATACTTTTGTGTTTAACAGTAAATTAGAGGTTAACCAATTCTTCTTCCTACTCAATGGTGTTCATCTAGCCCTTAAATTTATGGTAGATAAGAAGGTTAATTATTTTTTGCCCTTCTTAGATGTTCTGGTTCAGCACCTTCCTCTTTTGTGACTTCAGTCTATAGGAAGCCTACCTTTATGAGTCTCTACACTCGTTGGGACTCTTTTTGTCCTAAACAACATAAGATAATTTGATCAAGGCATTGACCCATAGGGTGTTGATGATTTGTTCAGATAACACCTTGAAAGAAGAAATTAGTTTTATAACTAGTATCTTTTTGAACAATTGCTATCCTTTTGGACATTGTTCAATCTCTTATTTGAGATAAGATTTCTCAGTTTAATAAAATTAAACCTGCAACAGTTAGAAAATATCTAACTTCAAAGACCATGGTTGGGTAGGGTCAGTGAGATTTTTGCCAAGTAGATTTCATAAAGTTCATGTGTGTGTTATTTTGCAGCTAATGTGTGTGTTGTGTTTAAAACAAGCTCTGTCCTTCCATCTATGCATGAAGATGTTTTAACTCTTAAGCATATTATTTCTATAATTTAATATTTTAAGTGTAGTTGTGAAATCAACTACATAGGTAGAATGACTCAATGTTTAGATGTTAGGATCAAACTACATGAATCTGCTAAAGTAATTAATAAAAAATGTTTGTCTGGAGATATCACTCAAGCACATACAAGTCCTCCATTGCAGATCATTTTATAAATAATTCAAGTTGTGCTTTGGATTTCAGTGTAAACTAGTTCTCTGTTTTGGCCAGATCACATTCGTTGTTTCATTTGAGGGCATTGGAGACACTGTTTATCATCTCTAGGTGGCTTTCTCTTTTGCTTGGGATTGCTCTGCTAGTTCTCTAGCATCTTCAAATGTAATAATTCTTAGCAAAAGTAAAATTCCCCTCCGTTTCATTCATGTCACCCATTACAGTTGTATATTCCTTATAATATTTTCCCATTTACAATTCTGATGAGGGGAGACGAAACCTGTCAAATGGTGTTTTTGTTTTAATATTTAGCATGGCTGATCTTGATAACATTTTTGTCTTTAATGCCATAATATATATATATATATATATATATATATATATATATATATATATATATATATATCCAAGTGAGTATAGAACGAGGAGAGAAAAGAAAAATTTTTTTCCCATCTAAAACACTAATTTAAAACAGTGCTTGATATATGATGTATAGAGCTGTGAATATTTATTATAAATTATGTTTTAGAACATGTACATCATTTTTTCTATACCTAGTATTATGTTTTAGAACATGTACATAATTTTTTCTATATCTAGTATAGAAAAAATTATGTACATGTTCTAAAATATAATTTATAATAAATATATATATATATATATATATAGGTATAGTTGTCAGTCCATAAATGGTGAGGATAATCCAACAAGATTTCCTTAATATAAAATATTAATAGGCAAATCCATATAGAGAGCTCGATGGCTGTTAACCAGAGCTATATTAAGTTTATAAAGGAAAACTCAACACATCATATTAGTTATAAACTATAGTTCATTACAATGAGCTTAATTAGCTCATATCATCAGGCTCTTTTACAATATTTCCTCCATCTGGCATAAAATTTCTGCCGGAATGAACGTTTTCTTAAAATGAAGAGGGAACATAATAGAAATAATAATAATAAACATAAGATTACAAACAAATAAATAAATGACAATAAATGTAAGGTGTCATTCCTCACACTAAAACAAGCACAAAAGTCCATGTAACATATATCTGCAAATCATTCATTTTTTAGTTATTAAGCTTAAAGAAAGTTTAGGTAGATGGCGCTGTGTTGCCATATAGATTTGATTACATTTTTCATTCATGTTCATTTGTGACTAGTCTGTCTTCAATGCTTAACACTTGTAGTAGAGTGTTAACTGAGAAATGTTTCATTTAATAATGCCAGGATATCTATATCATGAGCACCTAGAAATAATTTTACATCCAGATGCATGAATGGTAATGGATGCATGGCTGCATACTTGTATCAGATTGTGTTTCCAGACTGAAGCCAGCCAAGTTATCTACCCTGATGGTTATCATTGTGTTACTGAGACATGATCTGTGGCATCACAACTTATGGATCAAGGAAGACCATAATTTCTTAGTATGCCTAACCATAAAGAACATATTTTAACAGCTGTCACAAATGATCCAGGTATCAGCATACATCAAGTGGTCCTATCATAGTACCTCCTGTATCTGTATTATTTGTAACATGTGTAGGGTCTTTTGCCCTCTGTTCACTCATCGCAGAAGAACTTTGGACAAAGGTTTATTGTCCAAACTGTTGATCTGTTGTGTGTCTTGTCATTCTTATTTGCAGATCAGGCAAGATTTGAATGAGGTAGAATTACAAATTTATATAACCAACATTTGTGGGAAGATCAGAATCCCCATTGTACAGCAGAGGCTAGACACCAACATCAGTTTAAAATTAATGTGTGGGATGGAATGGTAAGTATCTGTCTGGTAGTTCATATGTTCTTTTAGCATGTCTTACAGATGCTGTCTACAGGAACTTTATTTCAAACACACTTCCAGACCTGCAATATGAAGACACATGTGATTCATGTATGATAAGGCTCCTGCACATTTTAGTTACATTTTTCGTGGTGCACTGGTTGACATTTACCATGAAAGATGGTTCAGTAGGGGAGAACCAGATTTTTAGACTGCACATTCACCTGATCTTACTCTTTTGATCTTTATCTGTGGGTGGGTCCATCTAAAACAACTGTAGCAGACATTAATAATGCAGAGATACTTCATCAGCATGTCATTGGTGCCTGCAAAATTATTCATCACCATGTGTCCTATTTGGAAGGGTCCACTAGTCAATGATCCAACAGGTACATGTGTGTGTAGAAGCAAGTAGAGAACATTTTGAATATTTGTTATGATTTGCTGTGTTCAGTTACAGTTATGGCCTTTTAGACAAATATTTGTTGGACATTTTACCTTGTTTTAGTGTCAGGGACATGCCCCACCCCCAAAGTTTGTAAAAGTATTTTTGTATTGTATCTTGGATAATCTATTTAACAGAATTATTCATAAGCTTTAAACTTGATAACTCAAAAAATGAAGGATTTATGGGCAAATGTTTATATGAACTTTTGTTCTTGTTTTATATTATTTCACACATGTACATTGGTGTTTTTTTAATTTTTTTGACTGCACAGTATAGTAGGGTCAGTTGGACACCATCTGTGAGACTTGTTGTCACTAATCAAAATAAATATCATCAACTATAAACTAGCAATGACCAATAGAGTGTATGAATTTCATTATCCAAAACAAGATTTTATTTCTTGTCACAAATCAATTTCCTATATAAGACACATAAATACCTCCTTTGCCAGACAAGACCAACTTATGCTTTAATTCTGGTAGAGTGAATTGTGCCATGGTGCTCAAAAGAGCGGTATGGTACAATTCAATCTACCAGCAATTTGGAAACAACATGCTATACCGCTTGGCATTCATGTTAAAAGATCCAATAGAAACATTTCTGAGTGTTTGTGTGTCAACCTGAATACACTGCTCACAGGTGTACAGGAGAGTCAAGATTACAATTGTTCAGCAGATCATGAGCCTGTTAGTGTCAGCCCAAGATTGCTGAAGAGTTTTGAATAGCTTCCCATATGCAAGCTTCCTAACCACGGAGTCATAGTTAGCATTCTTTAAAGTTTTTTATGGTAATAAATGTTCATTTGGTGCAGCAGATATTGGTTCAGAATGAGAAATTGGAGAGCCAAGTTTGAATTCCAGTTGAATTCCTTGCATTCACTTATACACAAATATCCTTGGGAAAGGTATTGAGCCATCTATTTTCTTCAGTCATAGGTTAAATAATAGGACAGATTAGGTTCTATAGCCTTGGATGGCAACTGGTCTACTGCAGAAAGTAATGTCATCCTACTGCAGGATAATCTTTTGCCGAGTCAGTCATGTCTCTTTTGAGACTTGATCATCCATGCGTGTATCATGCATGGCACTTAACTGACTGATAGTAATAATAAATACAGCATAGTTTGGCAGCAGACCACAAAATAGAGCACTGATAAGGATCAAATTCATAACCTAAACAAAATTTATTTGCAGTAAGGGCTTGCTGCAGTAGGTTTCTCCAAAAATGATTTATATATGATGAAAGAGAAAATAAATATTTAAAAAAGCAGTTAGCTAGACCTAACCACAAAACTAAAATGCCTGAGTGTTGTCTCTTTCCCATCAGACATGAAAAGCTTTCTTAAATCTTTTTTTGGAGGTGGGGATGGTGAACAAGGGGGAGGTGAAGTTATTTGTCTACTTTTTTCTGTCAATGTTTTCTATGTTTTTTTCTGAAAATATCAGAAAAGTTACTGATGGATAACTGTCATCCCATCAAATTCCTGTATCCAGAAGATTATAATCATAACAACAATAATTTTTCAGTTGCTTCTTTAAACAAATTCTTTAAAGATATTCTCTGACAACACATACAGAATTATGGTAAAACAAAAAGTTACTGGATGAGAAAAAAGTATTCCTATTGTTGGGCTGATATCTTCATTAATGAAATAATAACTGTCTGAAATTTTTTGATTATTAATTCATAAATGATTTAGATTCTATTCTGCTGCTTGCTGTTTATATCAATATGTTTTGGCCAATATATTCTTCAGCCATTGTTACTGTCTGAAATTCTGCAATGAATCATTGTCATTATACCACAAGTTATTCAGATTAGTATATTCTTTTTAGTTTTATCATTAAATTTTGGTCACTATGTTTCTCAGCCTTCCTCATTGTCTGAAATTGTTAACGAAGTTATTGTTATTACCCTAAAATTATTCAATCTGGTATCTCCATTCTTGTTGTTTGTATCACTATATTTTGGGCATTGTGTTCCTCAGGAAATAGATATTGCCAATTTAGTACTATGCTTAAATTCATAAAGTCTGTGTAACATAGCAAAGAGCTCATCTAAATAATTTTTTGAATCTGTCTGATTTCATTTAGATAAAAAAATTTCTGTTCTTGTATGTGTATTTGCACCAACATAACACATTTAGTCTGATGAAATCCTCATGAATGAAACATGAACTAAGAAAACTTTTTTCACTTTGTCATGTATATATAAAGATGATTCAGTCAGTTAGTTAAGTGCCATATCTGATACATGTTTAGGCAATCATGGCTCTTTCAAGACATGACTGACTAGGCAGAAGATTTTCCAACAGTAGGTTGCCATTACTTTCTACAGTAGACTGGTTGCTAACCAAGATATGGAACCCAGTCTGTTCTGCTATTCAACCCATAGCTGAAATGAAAGGAAATTGATTAATACCTTTCCAAGGGTATTTGCATGTAAATGAATACAATGAATTCAATTGGAATTCAAGCTCGGCTCTCTGATTTCTCATTCTGAGTTGATAGCCATTGCACCACAATGTACATCTTAAAGATAATTACGTAAAATAAAGCATTGTTTCCAAAATGCATTAGTTTCTACAAACAATTTTTTATAAAAAAAACTCACTTGAAATTACATCAAAAACAATCACATAAATATGTGGTGCTGAATTAGGTGAAGATCTTCAATGATAATTGATATTTCTTGGTACAAAGGTTATGACCTTTTCAGACATGAGAAAATTAACCATTTAACTCAAGTCAAAGGAATATGAAATTTAACCTTGGCAAGAAAAAAAACCTTATTAGATGCAAACAATCAGTTAATTTGGTGGTAAAACGGTTATTGTATCTTATGTGACCTTTAGTTGGTAAATGATATGATGGGTAGGGGTGGTTGTATTGGACTGTTCTCCATGAAACAGGACAGTACTTGCTTTCTGGAAATATATTTGAATGAAAGTGATACAAATAAATATATTAAAAATTTCTAGTATCTGAAAAGTAATTCCTGTTTTTCTACAATGTGTCATTCCCAACAATATCAATTTGGCTTTCCAAATCAAGTACCAATGTCACGTACAGTTTATATACCTTGACCCTCAGGTAAACAGAAAAGGTGAGAGTTGGTCATATTTACAGTGAAAGTTGATTTGATTCAGCTATGTAACAATTATTTATCCACTGAGTAAAGGATGGTTGTGACCTGATATATATATATATATATATATATATATATAGTTATTTGGTTTGATTTTTGGGAAGTGAGCCAAGCTGAGAATTTTCCACACCCCCCTCCTCATGATTTTGCTTTCAAATTTTTTGTTCTTTTATTTGACTACCCATTTTGTTGCTAATCATGCCCTTAAATTCAAGAGCATTTGAAAGACAATGTTCTTGATAAATTTTCATAGGAGTTTTATATTTGTTGGTCATTATATCATTTAGAGCAGTGGTTCCCAACTGGTGGTCTACAGACCAGCCCATGCAAAATGTTTGATTGTCTACAGAAAAATTGGTACATTATTTCAATTGTTATGAAGCAAAACATATTTGTGCAAAAAGATATTTTCATCTGTCATGGCAATTAAAACTCAGTATCTGTCTTGGCTTGAAATAAAGACAGCTTTTTTTCTTGAGGTGATTTCACTGGAGCCCAAATCTTCAAACTGATTTCAAACAATCATGAACAAATATCACACTAAAAATGTGTAATACTTGAATAAACTTCAAATTTTCAGTTTGTTTTATTGAAATACTTATATTATAACTTTGCTACCTTTAATTGGTGCATTTCATATTAATAAAATAAGTTTTCTGATTATTATTATATAAATATATTTACCTTATTTTTCTAAATTCGTATTAATTTGCCAAATTTTAAATTATATGTTTAGTAGTCCATGAAGTTCAAAAGGCTGGTGACCACTGATTTACACACTTGAATTGTAGCTGAAATAATTAACAATTCTTATCTATAGCTAAAAGTCTGTATTTGAGCCCAGAAAAAAGCCAGTTTTAACTCATTTTTATATCTTCCCCTCCTACACATGTTTTCATCAATATAAAATATTACTTTAGTCTGCTGAAGTTCTTCTAGAGGATAAAATGCATTGCAAAGAATTCCCCCTTGTCATTCATTTGCCTTACATATATATATATATATATATATATATATATATATAAGACAGGTTTGAATTCTGTTTAAGGGTGTATATTTTTCTAACAAGATTTCTTGATTAATCAAGCCAGTAGATGTAAAAGAATATACTGCTTAATAATATAAACAGAACATCTACTCAAATATGAATATCCATTAAAAATAATGTTTAAACAACTAAATTAAAAATATGTCAGATTTAATCCATTTCATAAGTGCATATATATATATATATATATATATATATATAATTAAGTTCTATTGAAGTGATCGGAATCAATATCTGTCTTTGCTTAGAAACCATCTCTGTGTAATATATGAGTTAACTTATTAAAGAAAAATTTATTGCTTTGAAGAACAAGTCCAAAGGTTTCAACATTGAATCATATAGCAGTTTATTAAAATGTTCTTACCACAGAACAAACACAACAAAATCTTAATGGAAAATGAACTTGATTCTCACCAACCTTGTTAAGCGCTATGAAAATAATTATTTGACATTTTGCTGCAGGGAACAGACATCAGTAATTAACACAGCAGAAAGGATGTGTATACATGAGTTGCTATTCTTATGATAAATTTTGGCCAGACAGCTGGCCTGGAGGTCCTGAAGAAGGGTTAGGGTTAGGACAACATTAGATATGAGAAAGACATAACTCTAAGATGATTTTGGCTATTTTCTATTTTGCATCAACTTTGAAAATCTATGATATTGTAAATAACAAGACTTGTATCTTTGAATTTCTTCTTCACTCTTACAAGTAAATATCAATCTCTCACACATTAGACTAGCAAAAGAAGCATTCCTTAAGCTAAGCAAGGTGCTGAGAAATGGAAAATATTTGTTAGAAACCAAGAAAAGAGTGTTAGATTGCTATGTGATATCCATCCTCTACATGGCAGTGAATGTTGGACATTCTACTGATAGATGAAAAAAACTAGAAACCACAAAAGAATACTGAAAGATTCCATGGACAAATCAAGTAAACAATAAGGAAGTCTTAAAGTAACAACAAAAAGAACACTTATACTCAAAATCAGAAAGAAATTGCTGCAATTATTTGGACACATAATGAAGAAGGAAGGCTTGGAAAATTTATCCTCTCATAGCATATTGAAGCAAGAGAGACAGAAGAAGGCAGTGAGTGACTTACCTGAAGAGCTTCTGTGAATGGATGTTAAAATGTGATGATGGTAGCACAGAGAAAAAATTGCTAAAACCTGCATAAGATAGGGAGTTGAAGAGAGCCATGATCACCTTAGAAATGAAGGGACACAGCACAGAGAAGTATAAATAGCTGAAATTTTATATAATTGATATTTACAGGGCAAATTAAAGGCATGAGAGCTGGAGTGAAACAATGAGGAGCTTGAGTAAATAGCTGGCAGCATAGAGAATAGGAGAGATAGCAAAAAGGCAGACATTGGAAAAAGACCATGATCAGCTATATTCAGAAGGCACATGGAAGTAGAATTATGAATACACAAAAATTAAAAATACCAGAATTTTCTTCTCTTTCTTTCTTAATCTCTATATCTCATTTTCTGATTAAGTTTCAATAAAAGTGAAACATTTGAATGCTGTTGTCATATCTGGTTGGGCATTTCATCTCAGGGTTTTTGACAGGCTCCAAAGGAGAATCTGTAATGTGATCGGTTCCAACCCGGCAACTTGACTCCAGCTACTTTCTCACCAGTGGGATGTAGCTTCTCTCTGTCTATTCTACAAATATTTTTATGGCTTCTGCATCAACGAGCTTAGCTCACTGATGCCCCCTGCACAAAAATTTACTCAAGCAACCAGACTGGCAACAAAGTCCCACCCTTTTACAGTTAAATCAACCAAATGCAGCCATCACTTCTATTCCAACAGCTTCCTTTCTTGCACTTCCCACCTATAGAACTCCCTTGCTTCCCTGATGGCTATAATCTCCAAGAATTTAAAAGAAATGTTATCCATCTCTTATCCACTTGAATTGAGTCTTTCTCTCATCCTTTCCCCAACACTCCATGTATTGTGTTCTTTTTCCTTTCTCACTCTATCCTTGCAACTGTCTTCACACCAGTATTTCCATCCTTCTCTTGCCATTTCTCCTACACCCCATGTAACCAGTTTGTCTTTCTCTTCACTCTCCTCCTGCTTAAACTGTCACTCTTCTCTTATGTAAACCCCTGTGCATTAGTGGCAGTACTGCTTTGCTTGGGGTGAAACAATTAAAAAAACTGTTAGATTTATGAAAATTTCCCATTTGTTCCTAATCCTATCATATACAGATTGCATCAAAAATACTTTTCAAAACTTTGGGAAGTGGATTCCTTACATCAAGACAAGGAGAAAAGTCCATATAAACATATGTTTGCAAATACTTTGTTCTTGCTTTGGCTTTGTTTTTAAGTTTAAAGAAATTTAACAGTAAACTTTAGAACCCACTCCCAAAGTTTGGAAAAGTACTTTTGGCTTGTATCTTGGTGTGTACATTGAACATAATAACTCAAAACAAAGAATTTGCAGTCATATGCTTATATAAACTTTGTCTTTGTTTTGTTGTGAGGAATCCACCACCAAAGTTTGTAAAAATATTTTTGATACACCCTATAAATATATAATTAAATTTGTTTTTTATTCAAAATTAATTTAGTTTACATTGCAACATGGAAAGTTCTATGTTTCAAGATTTTATCTCATCATCAGGCAATGTTGATTTGCAAAAATGATTTACATTTACACACACACACACACACACACACACACACACACACACACACACACACACACACATATGTATATATTTGTACATATACAAGCTTAAAAGTTGTACTCTGTGTAGACTTTTAAGATAGCTCCTGCAGAGAGCTATTTAAGCCTCTGGATTAAACCTAAAAAGATCTTTAATTCCGCTTAGAAAACAGAAATGATAATTTTGAAGAAATAACTTTGAATTCTTTAATTCACTCCATGAAACCTCAAAGTTTCACTTTAACTCTTTCCAATTCTGGCCAAAATCTGATTTGGCCCAAAGTCTGATTTGGACCAAAATTCTAATTCAAGCCTGAAATTGAGTTCTTCAAATTATAAACTTTGTAGAACACCATAATCTCAAATCACTAAATCTCTCACTTTAACTCTGGAATTCCTTTTCTCAATCCAAAGTTTTGTTGATACTTTAAACTGAATTTAAAACAAAAAAATTTAAATTCTTAAAGTTTTTATGCTAGTTTAAATTCAATATAAATTAAAAACTTTTAAAATCATTAATTTTTTTCAGTTATGATAAAATTTGAATTTTCAACTCCTCATCTAGACACAAATCCTAATGCTTGATTTTCAAACACCAGATGAAGGGCAATTTTTCAATCATGTTAATTCCGAAAAGTTATATGTGTATGTAGAGCAAGTATGGTTCCAGTTGGAAGTGTTTCAAATACATGGACAAACAGAGAGAACTTTCTGTATATATATATATATATATATATATATATATATGTTCTACTCCTATATTTTGCGGCTATCCTTGTTTGAGTAGATGACTGTTTTCTTTTGTAAACAATGAAAGTTGCATCTAAGTTCTAAGGAATTAATGAATTTTTAAATTATTCTCTGACATTATTTCCTACAACTCAAAAAAAGAATATTTGAACAGCAATTTTTCATTTGTGCATGTTTGATAAAAAACTAGCAAAAATTCTTTTTTGATTCCTGAAGAGTTTTGTGTTCATATCTTTTATAGCTACTTGGTCAATTAATTTGAATTGGGTACATTTAAGCTGCAGTTTATAATAATATATTTGTATGACTATCCACATAAATTTAAGCATGTATGTCTGCTAGGGTATCTTGCAAATCCCTTTTGTAAATGCCTGCTCAGGTAAATTTATGTTGTCACCATTCATAGCGTTTACCTCTGATTTTCTCTGCAACCCTGCTGAGTTGACTTTAATTACAGTTTATAAGATTGAATTCCATAATCAAGGATGATCAGTACAAGGGCAGTATAGTCAAATCCTTGATCATGATGACTAGTGACATCTTGTTAGCACAAACATTGATGGCTTTCAAACAGTTTCATGTAATGAAGTTCACTCACTGACTTTGAAGTTTTGTGACAAATTCTTTTTCTAATTCTCTCTCTCCTTATATATATATATATATATATATATAAATAGATAGATAGATATAGGAACCAGGTTTTATTGAAGATCAATAAAAGTTCTTTTATTTAATTGTCTACTGTTTGAACTATTTGTTAGTTTCTGCAGAATGTCCTCTAAGCATATTCAGCATATTTTAAGCATATTTAGTTTTTAAGCCCCTGTCAAAAAAATAATTTTTTTGTGTTGATAATGGGAATTGAAATATTTATCCATTTCTTTATAAGAAAACATTCAACATTGATCAAACAACCAATGCTACTGTTGAAACTTTTTAAAGTCTTTTTATTAAAACAATTTCTCAGGAAAATATGTTGTTCTTTCCAATATTCATGGGCTTTTCCTTTCCAAGCTTTTGTCTGAAATAGTGGAGAACATCAAGCATCTTGATTATGTCATCATTTTCTCATTGAATTGCACATGATATCCATTTTAGTTGCTGATGTTGTTAAAGTTCCTTAAAGTTGTCTGTATATATGCTTTGTTATTTTTTTAATCTCATACCTTCATGAATTGGTGGCCATCATGTCATTTTTATCAAGAACTGTGTCTAAATGTGTCAGTAGCTGTAATGTCAGTTTTTTAAATGTTGAATTTTCACAACTAAGTTTATGTTGTTGCAGTTATCTTTTTGTATACGTTTATCTTATTATTTGTGAAATTTATTCAGTGCATTCTTTTCTAAAATGAGTGACATTTTATTATTCACTGTCACATCATCCTTGAAAAGATCATCATTCTATCCACTGATGCATGCCAACATTAGTAAGTGCCATACGTGATACACGCTTGGGCAATCATGTCTCAAAAGAGACATGACTGACTGGGCAGAAGACTACCCCGCAGTAGGTTGCTGTTGCTTTCTGTGGTAGACTGGTTACCAGCCAATGTTATAGAACCCAATCTGTCCTGTTATTTAATCCATAACTGGAGGGAAGTGATGGATGAATACCTTTCCCAAGAGTATTTGCGCATAGGTGAATGCAAGGAATTCAACTGGAATTTGAACTCGGCTCCCCGATTTGTTATTCCGAGTTGATATCCACTGCACTACAACACACATCTGACATGTTGCCAACATAACACTCAAAAACTACAATAGTGAGAGTGATTCCAGATAATTTATAGATGGAGTAGAGATTTTAACACAGGATGGAAAGTATGACACTGAGATCTGAAGGCAAATTGGCATAGCCAAAGATGCATTCCAGAAGCTGAGTAGGTTATTGAGAGACAGGAAAATTTTACTAGAAATGAAGAAGAATGTAATTGATTGCTATATGATCTGTTCTTCAATATGGCAGTGAATGTTTGATAATCATCTCAAAGATGAACAAGAGATTTGAAGTAACCAAAATGTGGTTCTGCAAAAGGATGCAGTGGATATCATAGACCAAACATGTGAGCTAATACTTAATATCTGGAAAAGACAGTCAAAGTGTTTGGGACATGTATTGAGAAAGGAGGGCTTGGAGAATCTAATACTCACAGGTCAGATAGAGAGAAAGAGAGAGACAGGGGAAAGCAATATGTAACATACTTGAGGCGCCTGAGAATGTGGATTTACAGAATGGGGTTTGTGTGGAGTAACGGGAGAAAGCATGCTAAGAGCCACTAGGAATAGAGAGATGTGAAAGGCCATGATCACCTATGTCTTGAAGGGACATGGCACATAGAAGAAGAAGAAGTAATTTTGATTCTCACAGGATAAAATTCATTAAGTAACCCAACAGTTGACATGTTGTAAAATCAACTAACCCAATTTATGATGTACAGAGTGAAAACAATAATTGTTCTAGAGTGGTTTCTGAGCATTTTTTCATATTAATGTTAATATTGACAATGATAATGCATAGGAAGATGTGAGAAAATGAAATAGAATTGATAAATCAAATAATAATAATGAATAATAAAAGTAAAAGAAATACATTTTCCCATGATACTAAGAGTAGACGGAACTAGAAATATCATTACTCCACTTGGCTTTGTTAAACGTCACTAGGTGATTCTGTTGAAGCCTATAAAAGATGAACATTTCCTGCTTTTTTTTCCCACTTTGCTTTAATATGTGGAGCATATTTTTTTCCATTCAACTCATGACCAACTTTCTTTTTCCACTTTCCAACTCATGACATTTGCATGTGTAGCTTCTAAACACTCCCACCTATGAAGTAAGCAAAGTTTTTCTTTAGTTGTTCCAACTCAGCACAAGGGTTACTTGAGCTCATCCATTATAACAATGCTTATCCCTACTTACCATAACTTCTAGACTAAGAAAAAGAAAATGGACACCCCATAACTATGTTTAAACCTTCTAACAATAAAGTATAAACTTTTCTTTGGTTGTTCAAACTCTGTTTAAAGCAGATTTGAATTCAACAATCAATATGATGCTTATATTTACTTTAACGCCTGAACCAAAATGTAAATGGACATCCACCAGTGACATTAAGAATATATCAGTTTATATATATACTAGCAGTATAGCCCGGTGTTGCTCAGGTTTAATGAAAGCTTTAAAACAAATCCATGGTCCTGGAGCTCAGACTCTTTGGACATTAGCACAAAAGGCTAAAAAGCAATAGTTCTTTCCAGTCAAAGCAAAACCATAGATTGAAAGAAAAATGAATAGATGTAAGTTAAATTTTGATTTCCTGGTATCAATGTCAAATAAGTTTTCTGTTGCAACCTGAAATTTGAAGGCTAAATAAGTTCTCTGAGTAAATGATATCATGGCTGAGACTAAGAACTACAATTATACCTACTTAGAGCAAAACCCAAAGCAGATACAAAAATAAAAGGGCTTAAAACCTGATTTTGATCAGACCTGATAGGATATTTGGGTATCGATTTCCAATATCAGAGTCAAATAAGTCATCCAAGGATAAACTAAACTAAGTAAGTCCATGAAAACTTATACCCACTGGGAGTAAAATTGAAGAAAATGAGCCAGATTGATGGCTGAATATTAGTTTTTGATCAGATTCGATAGAATATCGGGAGTATCAATTTCAGATATCAGGGAAAATGAGTCGTCTGAGAAGATCACTAATGTTTGAGATTAAAAACTATAATTTTACCAAGTTAGAGTAAATTCTGCAGCAAGAACCATGATAAAAAGGTGGAAATCCTGATCTTGATCAGACCTGATTGAATATCGGGGTACCAATTTCCAAGTTCAGTAGGGGGGTGGGTGGAATCAGAAAATGTAAGTAGCCTATGACCTGACTGGAAGCCTAAAGAATATTTGTGTGAAGTTTGATAAGAATCAGATAAAAATTGTGGATTTGTATAAAGGACATACAGACAGACAGACAGACAGCAGACAGACACACATACAAACATCTTGACTTTTATATATATATATATATATATATATATATATATATATATATAAAGGAGATTAAACAGTTTGTAGTAGAAACCTCAAGTTTCTATGTGAATCTTCTTTGTTTATCACATCTCCAAGGCTTTTGACAGGGTTTGGCACTCTGGCCTTCTACGCAAGCTACGGGGTTATGGTATTACCGGACGCTTGCTTGATCTAATCCAATCTTTTTTAAATAATAAAGGTCATTTTGAATGGGCATGTCTTTTCATCATACAGTACAAATGCTGGTGTCCCACAGGGCTCTATCCTGGGCCTGACGCTCTTCTTTATTTTCATCAACGACCTCCCAAATGAGATCAAGTGCCAAGTAGGTATCTACGCAGATGACACCACAATTTACTCCCACATCAGTAAGAAACCCGTCATGGCAGACAAACATAATCTCACTGCTGACCTTGAATGGGATCTACACTCTGTGGTGAATTGGAGCAAGAAGTGGAGTGTCAATTTCAATGCGACTAAGACCAAGCTGTTGTCTGTCCATCATCACAGGCAACCTCTCCTGCCTCCCATAAGCATGGACCAATCGATTCTCCCTGAGAGCAATACACTGTGCCTCCTCAGCCTTATCCTCTCTTCGGATCTCAAATGGAACCACTACATCAAGTCCATAGCTAAATCCACTGCTAAGAAGGTTGGGTCACTGTGTCAGGCTAGGATGTTTTTCCGCCTGAATCCATCCTGCATATATACAAGTCAACCATTTGTCCGTGCATGGAGTACTGCTGCCATATATGGTCAGGCACCCCTGCCATTCACCTCAGTGTTCTCGGCAGGTTCCAAAGGAGAATCAGTAATGTGATAGGTACTGACTTGGTGGCTCGACTACAGCCACTTTCCCACTGACGAAATGTGGCCTCCCTTTGTCTGTTCTATGAATACTTTCATGGCTTCTGCTCGGACGAACTTAAGTCACTGGTGCCTCCACAACAGGTGTTTACTCGTGCAACCAGATTGGCAACTGGGTCCCACCCATTCGCAGTTAGGTTTGCCAAATGTAGATGACAATTCTACTCCTGTAGCTTCTTCTCTCGCACTACCCGCCTGTGGAACTCACTCCCATATTCTTGCTTTCCTGACGGCTACAACCTCCAGGAATTTAAATGCAATGTCAATACTCATCTATTAACCACTTGACTTTAGTTCTTTCCCCACCCTGTATATCCTTTCCTTTCTCTCCACCTTTGAAACTGTCATCACACCTGCATTCTCATCTTTCTATTGCTCTCTAACTGGTTGTCTTCCTCTACACTCTCTTCTAATTAATCTTTTTACACTTATGTAGCCCCCTGCATATCAGTGGCATTACCACCTTGCTCGGGGTGAAATGATTAAAAAAAAAGGAAAATATATATATATCCACCCCACCTAAAATAAACCATAATATGCAGCCATTCAAAATCCATAAAACTGAGAATAAAAAGTAAACTTTTTTCACATAAATTTCATCTTGGAAATATGTCCTATGAAGTGAATACTTTTCAAGTGAGACAACACTGCAAAAGACTAAAATAAAATGTCTAACCTGCTTCATAAATGACAGTGTCTCCAACAGTTGAGTGACAAAAATAAAGTTTCTTCTTTTTTTACTTTTATTATTTTTATTATATTTTTTATTTTATTTTATTTTCATTTGTCATATATTAATTTTTATTTTATTTTTATTCTATGACTTTAACTTTATTTTATTTTTATTTTTATTTATTTTCATTTTATGATTTTTACTTTATTTTTATTTTATGATTTTTACTTTATTTTATTTTAATTTTCATATTTATTTTTGTTTTATGATTTTACTTTATTTTTAAGATATAATGAAAATAAGTAATATTTTTATTTTATTTTTATTTTCAACGTTAACATGAACAGCATATTTACCCATTTATTCTTCCATTTTATGTAAACTTTCTCAATGAAGAATTGAGCCAGGTATCTTTTGAAATTTTCCAAAGAATTGAATTTTTTCTTTAAGGGAATTCAGGGAAAACCAAAATATATGTTAATCCAAAAGTGCAGTGAATATGGCAACAGAGAGAAAACTTCTGAGCCAAGCTGTAACAATTTTTCTCTACTCACCTTTTTTATGACCTTTCTCTGAATTAAATCTGGATATTATTCATTGCTGTCCTTTGTTTATATAAATGAAAGCAGTGCTTTCTTGAAACAATTGTTTGTTTCTTCTAAAGGAATTAATAATCTTACCATATACACCATATCACAATTTTACCACATATACCATATTAAAATTTCTGGATGAAAACCAACATTTAGTAAAGTTGATGTTCGTCAGTTTCACTTATTCTATGATTTCTTGCATTCCACATTGTTGTCAAATATCTACTTTTCATTGTGCAAAACAGTTTGCATAATATTTGGTAGGATTTATTTTGTTTAACTTACATGGAAGCCACACATCAATGAACCTAACATAACTACTCTGGCACAAATGGATTTCAATGTTTGAATTGGATATTTCAAATATGTTGAGTAAAAGCCCATATTCATACATTCATATATTAGTTATGTATCTTTGTATTTTTATCTCTCAAAGGATTACTTTGTTTTTTTTTATTTTGTATTATTTTGTATTTTTATGAAAAACTCCTTTCTTCAAGACATACATTTTTTATTTCATTTTTTTTCAAAGTCATTTCTTATGCTGTTAAGAGCGGCCATTATTTTTTTGAGTTAATGGTTCACTTTTCCTTTTATAAATTATTCTAGAAGTCTTTATTAAGAATGAGGTAGAAAATTCTTTCAACTACATTTCATTCATCTCTGAATATTTTTCTTCATTTAAAATATACTTGTACATAAGAAAATAAACCAAATCTGATAAGAAGCTGTTTAAAAAAAGAAACTAATATTCCTTCAGGTTAAGCAATAATCTTAAACAAAAACACCACCACCCAACATCACTACCATCATTTCCACCACTACCTCAAATAAAAGCAGCATCCATAACTAGTTTTCCAAATGTTCAAACTCAGAGATGGAAAAATGGGGAAAATATTTTAAAATAATCTACCGGAAATAGATATGAAAATTCACACACACACACACACACACACACACACACACAATTCTCCACCCTCAATATATATATGTATGCATAAAATTCACACATACACGTATATATAAAATTCACACATGCACATGAACATGCATACACACACATATATATATATACATGCATACACACACATATATATATATATACATATATATATAAAATTCACACAGATATATATGTAAAATTCACATAGACAAATATATATATAAAATTTACGCACACAAATATATATAAAATTCACAAACACACACATGTAAACATATATATAAAATTCACACACACACAGAGACATATATATATAAAATTCACACACACACTCACATCCATGCACATATATATAGAAATGAAATTAACACACACTTAAAATTAACACAAGCAATATATATATACAGGGTTTGATGGCTAAATTGCCATCATTTTTTATAATTTTAATTTCAAACATGCACTTTGTTTTTGATTTTGTCAAATGCACAGTATAGTGGGGTCAGTTGGGCATCATCTGTGAGAAAAAGATTGCCATGAATTAATTTACTCTGCCAGAAAATTTGGAAACAGCATGAAGAACCGCTTGGCATTTGCATCAGAAACTTTAGTACAAACATTTCAAAGTGTTTAGGACAGGGCAGAGTATTTGGAAAGAGTTGAATTAGTCTAATTGTGATTATAAAGGTTGTCAGACAATTTCTGCAGCCATATCACATCTTATATCTGGTTACTTAACTCCCCAGACTTCAACCACTTGATTATTATGTGTGGGGCACAATTGAGAGAGCCCCCACCACCAAATTGCCACTCAAGCAAGACAGTACTACCACTGGTGCACAGGGGTGCTACATAAGAGGTGAGCAAAAAGAAAGGAGGACAGGTGGACAGGTTACTGGGGGTGTTGGAGAATGGATAAAAGAAGGATGGGAATACTGGTATAAAACAGTTATCTGAGAGTAGAGCGAAAAGGTGGAAGAACAAGATACAGTGGGTGTTGAAGAAAGGATGGGAGTCAAGGAGATAAATGATGGCAATTGATGTTACATTTAAATTTTTGGAAATTGTAGTTATCAGAAAAACAAGTATACAAGAGGGAGTTCCACAGGCAGGAAGTGTAAGAAAAGAAGCTGATGGCATAGAAGAAGTGGCTGCATTTGATTGTTTTGATTGAAAAAGGCTGGGACCTTGTTGCCAGTCTGGTAGCTTGAGTAAATGCGTGCAGAGGGTCACTAAAGAGCTAAGCCTGTCAGAGCAGAAGCTGTGAAAATATTTGTAGAAGACATAGAGAGAAGCCACATCTCGTTGGTATAAAACTGATTGGAGTTGAGCTGCCAAGTTGTTGTTTTCCTCTAATCTTTTATACATTTTTATTTTTAGAAGGAATTTTTTAGGAACATTTTACAGTTTAATGCAATTTTCAGGGAACATTTTGCAGTTTTTTGCCTGCTGCATTCATTTTCTTACAAGTTTTTAACATCTGCTTGTCTTAATTTAGATGAGTACAGTGGTGGACATGTGCTGTGATGGATGTGCACTGTGGTGCAGTAGATATTGGCTTGGAACAAGAAATCGGAGAGATGAGGTCAAATTCCAGTTAAATTTGCTGCATTCACTTATGTGCAAATACTCTTGGGAAAGGTATTAATTTGTCACTTCTCCCTCCAGCTATGTGCTAAATAGCAGGACAGATTGTGTTCTATAAACTTGGTTGACAACCAGTCAACCACAGAAAGTAATGGCAACTTATTACAGGAAAATATTCTGCCTAGTCAGTTATTATGTTTCTTTTGAGACATGATCACCCAATTGTGTATTATGTATGACACTAAATTGACTGTCTTAATTTAATTAAGTGAGACATATATTAAGAGATTTATTCTATATGTTTGCAGTATTTAATCTTTTTAAACTGCAGTCATTTGGAATTAAAAGCAAAGTAATTGTTATTCATGAAAATGTAATATTGTTATGTGATGTCTGTCCTTCAATATGACAGTGACTGCTGAACAACTTTATCAAGGCTGAGGAAAAAACCTGAACTGGCCAAAATGTGGTTCTATAGAAGGATGCTGAGGATACTATGGACTGAACATGTGAGGTTTTGGAGGGAATAGAAATGAAAAGGAAACATATTTAACATCAGAAAAAGACAGCTGAAGTTTCTGGGATATGTGATGTGGAAGGAGTGCTTGGAGAATCTGATACTCACAGGACAGATAGAGGGAAACATAAATGAGAAAGTAAAGTTGGGCCATGTGTTCTTAAGGAAAAGAGCAACTGAATTTCTGGGACTTATAAATCTAATGTTCAGTAACCATTTTTTACCAGGGTTCATATTGCAATTTTTTGATGTTAATAGTTTTCTCTAGTATTTTTTACCAGATATATTATAGATTATATATTATTATTATTATTATATATATATATATATATATATATATATATATATATATATATATATATATACCAGATTATATAGCAATTTTGACACTAATGCAAAATACTGGCACTTCATATTACTGGTTACCATATTGTATTCAACTCTATGCTTGGTTGGCTTAAGATATAGTGGATACATTGCTTAAGATACATTGGTTAGTTCCTGTGACTTGACCCAAAGAGTTGTGAGTTCAATACCATGCTACAGCAGTGGTGAACAAGTAACTTCATGGATTAGAGGGAGATAATTCATGATTACCAAAAGAGGCTCTATGTAAGGAATGAGAATGATATATCCCAGTGATTGTAATAAAGAGTTTGGTTCAAAATTTCTAGCACCTGAAGAAGGTCAGAGTGTACAACGGTCAAAACATTGTACAAATGGCAACGAAGATGAGGACAATAGTCCGAATAATGTAAATTGTCAATATTTTTTTTTTCATTGTTGTTTTTAGGCAAATGAAGAATTTAGCTTAGATATCATTCTTGATATAATATTTCAGTTATTTTTCTTAGCCATCACTATTTCATAATTTTTGTCTGTTATTTTTGTTGACAGGAAGCATTATAACTATTACTTTGGTAGTTAAGTATCATATATCTTAAGTTAATACACCATCAATTAACGGTAAAAATATAGTATATAAAAAATTCAGTAAACATATTATTAATGCTATGCCATTATTTACTTTGACTGGTTATTTTAGGGTTTCATTCTCAAGGATAGATGTCAGACACACTTTAAAATAGTCAAATATTTTATTGTTTTTCTTTCACTTTTCCCCCAAAATATATTCTCACTTTAGAATAAAAAAAAACCAAAATGATTTTATTTTTGTCTTTCTATATTTCTTCAGAATATTTTGTTTCTTGAAATGGGTGGTTAGCGATTATGGGTGGAAACATTGTCAAATTCTATATTTATTTTTCACTTTTTTTTACTTACAGAAAATCAATCTTTATTTTGGAATCGGAATTTAAACTTTATCAAGTTTGTGGTGACACTTGAACAAAATTTATTTTTTAATTATGGCAATGTCCCTTCAGAACCTCTCTGAAAAGTTCAAGTAAAGCTAATCCTGAAGAATCAGATACATGAAAATTAGATATCTCTAAAATCAGCTCCACAGGTGTATCTTCTTATATGTTGAAACATAGAAGAAAAAAGGAAATACACCTGTTTCTAAGAATTTACTAAAATCAAGGAATTATTTGATTTATTGAAAATGTAATTCTTTATTCAATAATGATTGAACTTTATATTGAATCTTTCTTTTATTTTTAAGCATTTTGGGGGTCAGTTTTTTCCCCACTTGTATTTATAATTTATATTAGCAAATTTTGTATGTTCCTACTTTTTACATATTTTTAGAGTATGGTCTTTGTTCATTGGTGATAAAGTTGTTATAAAATAAATATGTTTATTTATACTTCTGAGATGAGGTAATATTTACATTATATACACTGTCTGGACTGTTGTCCTTATCTTTATTGCCATGTTTATGACATTTTGGTTGTTGTACATGCCAGCATTTTTCAGGTGCTAGAAATTTAAAACCAAACTCTTTATTTTGAACACTGGGATGGATATATCATTCTTATTTTATGTGCAGTGCCACTTCTGGTAGCCATGTAGTTATTTCCTTTTAACTTAACTCTCTAAGTTATTTGTTCACCATTGCTGAACTCATATCTCTTTCGGTCAAGTAACTGGAACTAGCCAATATCTATATCTACTGGGCCATGTGCTCTTGGAAAGAAAGATGAGGACAAACAATGTAAAAAATGAAAATAATGATGTATTTGAAGAATTGAAAAATGTCAAGTCTAATGTAATTTTCAGTTGTGAACAATTTTTAAAACGATTTTATTTTTTCATTTTACAATTGTTTGATTTTTTTATTCTTCAGATGATAGAAAATTAAAATTCTGAATTATGTCCTTTGACATAAAACTATGATGGCCCTTTCAGGGCCATAAAAATTATTGATAATTTATTTATTTATTTCTTTTATACAGCTTTTGATGTCATTATAACAATGCTTGAAAGACAGTAAAGCTATAGAAATCACCTGACTAAGGAGTTGTAAGTGACTGATAAGTATTTCCACAATGTTTTCTAATTGATGGGCTTGCACATATTTCTGATTTATGGCAGAAATCTTTGTAAGTAGGAGCTGGATTGTAAGATTTTAATTGAATATGTTGATAAGTAAGGACATAACCTGCTGAGGAAAATGTTTTTGTTTTTATATTTTTTTGCAAACAGCAAATTAAGTGTGATCAATTAATAAGGTCAAATTGTCAGATAATGTAAAAAAATATCCTATAGTCAATTGTTAACTGGGGCAAAAGATAGCTTGTTAATTTTAATATCTCTAAAACAAAACTGCTCTCTATTAATCTTCTGAGATACACCTTTCTGCCTTCCATCAGCATGGCACCAGGAGAGAGACTTGGCCCTTCTTTGGCTAAAGTACTTGGCTGACATGAAGTGAAACAATTACATTGAATCTATTGCTAGGTACGTAGCTGAAAAAAATTAGTTCACTGTATTGTTTGAGACAATTTTTCTCTCCAGAAACTATCTTACATATTCTCACATTAGAATAAAAAAAAACATAATGATTTTATTTTTGTCTTTCTATATTTCTTCAGAATATTTTGTTTCTTGAAATGGGTGGTTAGTGGTTATGGGTGGAAATATTGTCAAATTCTATATTTATTTTTCACTTTTTTTACTTACAGAAAATCCATCTTTATTTTGGAATAGGAATTTAAACTTTATCAAGTTTGTGGTGACACTTGAACAAAATTTATTTTTTAATAATGGCAATGTCCCTTTGCTGTCGCGATGGAGAGTGACAAAAAAGGACTACAAATAAACTTTAAGAAAACTGAGTGCATGGTCATCAGCAAAAGGTACAACCCAAAATGCCAAATAAATTTGGGAAATACCAGAATCAAGCAAATACAAAAATTTAAATATCTAGGAAGTGTCCTAACTGGAGATGGAAAGTGCGACACGGAGATCTGAAGGCAAATTGGCATGGCAAAGGATGCATTCCAGTGGCCGAGCAAAGTACTAACACATAGGAAAATCTTACTGGAAACAAAGAAAAGAGTGCTGGACTGCTACGTGATGTCAGTTCTTCAATACGGCAGTGAATGCTGGACAATATCATCAAAAATGAGGACACAACTGGAAGCAGCCGAAATGTGGTTCTACAGAAGGATGCTGCAGATATCGTGGACTGAGCATGCAAGCAACGATGAGGTGTTGGAAAGAATGGCAACAAAAAGGAAATTGATACTGAGCATCAGGAAGAGACAACTGAAGTTACTGGGACACGCAATGAGGAAGGAGAGCCTGGAGAACCTGATACCGACTGACCAAATAGAAGGAAAGAGAGACAGGGGAAGGCAACGGATAACGTATCTGCAGGGCCTGATCAGGTGGTTGACGGAACGGGGGTTGACAAGAGTAACGGGAGCAAACATACTGGAAGCCACAAAAGATAGGGAGATGTGGAGAACTATGATAGCCCACGTCCTGAAGGGATAGGGCACATAGAAGAAGAAGAAGAAGAATGTCCCTTCAGAACCTCTCTGAAAAGTTCAAGTAAAGTTAATCCTGGAGAATCAGATACATGAAAATTAGATATATCTAAAATCAGGTCCACAGGTGTATTTTCCTATGTTGAAACATATAAGAAAAATTCCAGTTTTTCATGAAAATTTGTTGAAACCTGTTGAAACCTGTTGAAAATAACAAAAATTGCTGCCAGATATGGGCGTTGTGATTCATTGGATATCAGCTCGGAACGAGAAATCAGGGCGAATTCCAGCTGAATTCATTGCGTTCACTTACGCTCAAATACCCTTGGGAAAGGTATTAATCTGTCTATTCCTTCCAGTTATGGGTTAAATAACAGGACAGATTGGATTCTATAGCCTTGGTCGGCAACCAGTCTACCGCAGAAAGCAATATCAACCTACTGTAGGATAATCTTCTGCCCAGTCAGTCATGTTTCTTTCGAGACATGATTGCCCAAGTGTCTATCACGTATGGTACTTAACTGACTGACTGACTCCTGTTATATATTTAGAGATTCTTGATAAAATCTAAAGAAGAATCAGCAATATTATTGGTCCTGACTGGCATTTTGGCTTTAGTCATTTTCCCACTGCCATAAAGTTGCTTCCTTGTGTCTTTTCTATAAATACTTTTATGATAATTTTTCAGATGACCACTTTGCTATGATACCTAGACTTTATAAATTCAAGAGCAGTACTAGACTGGCATCAAGAACTGGCATCAAGAACTCATCAGTTTACTGCTGAATTGGTTAGATGCAACCAATTCTATGCTGACAGTTTCTTTTCTTGCACTTCTTTCTTGTGGAACTTATTTCTGGCTCCATGCTTTCCAGCCAACTGTGATCTTCAATAGTTTAAATGCAATATCAGTCATTATCTACTGTCTTCTTGATTACTCTTCTATTGTTCTCACACTTCAGTAATGCTCCTATTTTTTAATTCTTTCACACCCAGTAACTCCTCATGACTTAGTAGCTTTACTGTCTTGTGTTGGGGTGATTTTGAATGAAAAATTTTAAAATCTAACTAATAACACTGGTCAACAAGAAAAAAATTTGAAATAGTGTCAAGACATCTAACATCTTTCTTAGCTAATTTGAAGGGCACTGAATCTGAAAATAACCTTACTTTTTCTTGGTTAGCTACTATTTTTGCCATGCAGAAATGTCTCATTTTTGGAAAAAAACGTTTTTTTATTTGTTTTTTGTATATATGATATTGACTGATGACAATATTTCTCAAAGTAAAATCATAGAAACCTCTCAATTCACGCTTTCACTAACAGATATAGGTCTGCTTATTGAGAAATACTATTTTTCAATAACACTCAGACTCTAAGTTTTTAAAAATAACATGATTGAACATACCAAAACTAAAAAGTATTTTCATCAAATCATTTAATAAACTAACAGTAAAAATAAAACCTTTGTGAACATAAGAGCTATGGATATGATGCTAACTTTGTGCATTTTGCTAACAGGTGTTTTTCATTTTAGCCTAAATGCCAAAAGTTCTGCTGATTCTTTGCTTAGATTTAATTCTCAAAACAATCTTTCAGCTCTTTTTGGTTAATTTCTGCCACAATTTTGGGAACAAAGTCAGGACCATTTTTGCTGTGTCTCTTATTTATATCAGCATCAAATTTGTCACTTTCAACAGGTTTCAACAAATTTTTGGGAAAAACTGGAATTGGTAAATCATCTGAATTTTATAGTGGTTACTAACTCTTTTTATTTTGGTGATAATTTGAAAAAATTCAGTACTTCTATTTTAAAATTTTTTACTCAAAAACACTTTTTTCTTGTCAAAATAGTTAATTTCAGATGGCTGACGTAAATTGCTTGGCCTACTTGAAAATTAATGGGTTTCTATAACCTTTATTAACTAAGTGTTGCAATCAGCCAAGATTGTAAATTGATCTCTTTTCAAAAAATGAGCAATTTCAGTACAGCAAAAATTGATGCTAACCTTGAAAATCTAAGGTCATTTTTGGAATCAACATCATCAAATTAGCTAAAAAACATGATTTTTTTCTTGCCACCAAAAATCGTATTGACCAGTGTAATCCTTGAAGTTATTATTTTTTAAAAATAAATGTTTGAAACAGATATTGAATCTTTAAAATTTTTTTTAACTATTTTAATTACTCTTTTGTTAGATTTTCAGATTTTCTAAGTGATCAGGGTTAAGAGTGAGATTTTTATTTGAGGACAGAAAATAATTTATCTTTTTTATGGATTAACTTTAGGGTATTATCTTTCAAATAAAACCACAGTTTAATTTCAAAGAAGACATTTAAATTATTTAAAAAGCATTTTTCTGCTCCTTTTAAATAGTTTGAGGAGGTACCTAATAAAAACATTTATTTAATATATGCTTATTTATATGATAAGATAAAGAACAAATAGGAAACATATATTAATTTAACATGAATCACTTTTATAAAAGATTTATCAGAAAATAAGATAAGAAGAAAAAGAAGAAAGAAATTTTTTCCACTTTTTCTCCCTAGTTCATTCACATATTTGTTCTTATTTTATAATTCTATTGGATTTGTTGCATGTTTCCAACCCAGCTTCTCTATAAACTCTCTTGTTTTATACCAGTATATATTTATTAATGTGTACAAATACATATACACACATATTTGCATTAACATCTTATTTTTTCAATATAACACATATCTAAAAATGACAATACAATCTTATATTTATTCATCTGTGATAATGTGTGAGTTCACGCTGGGAGGTCACCAGTGTGGTTATTTGGCAGAAGTTTTTTTACTGGAAACTTTGGAATAAAACAAACTGGCTCAAGGGTATAAAATAAATATGATATTTAGTTAATTTAGCATGAGTCTTTTATATTTGGGGTCAAAAATATATTTGTTTATAAGGTGGATATTGGTTGCCAGGTATTGAACTCACAACTCTTTGGATTAAGTCACTGGTTCTAACCAGTGCTTTTATCCACTGAGCCATATGTACTCAAGTGGTGAACAAAACTTACAAAGTTGAGTTGAAGGAAGATAAATAAAATAACCAGAAGTGAAATGGCTCATGGAACTAAAACAATATGCCCAAGCGATTGAAATAAAGGTATGGGTTGAAATTCCAATTACCCAAAGAAGGTTGAAATGTACAATGCCAAAAATGTCATGAATATGACAATATACAGTACTGTGCAAAAGTATTAGGACAAGAACAATTTTATCTTTTATGAGGCATCAATATAAAGCTTAAAATCACCCCTGTCCTAACCCTTTTGCCCACTACCAGTAGTGTGCAAAAGTATTAGGGCAGGGTTGATTTTCCTAACAACCTCACTGAAATTCAAATACGGTGTGAAATACCAAACCTTTGTCAGAATTATTTAATTAAAAAGGAAGAGGAAGGAAGGCTTTGGAATTTGAATTGGCCTCCACAAAGCCCTGATCTCAATCCTATTGAACATCTATGGGACATCTTGGATAAAAAAATTTGATAAATCTAATGTTACTTTGCAAGACATACTTTGGGAACAAATACAAGCTGCTTGGCAGGAGATACCATTAGATACACTGAAGAAGCTTGTGATGTCAATGGCTGACAGAATGAATGTTGTGATCAAGGCAAAAGGCTATTGAGTCAGTTAAGTGCCATACGTGATACACGCTTGGGCGATCATGTCTCGAAAGAGACATGACTGACTGGGCAGAAGATTATCCTGCAGTAGGATGCCATTGGTTTCTACGGTAGACTAGTTGCCAGCCAAGGCTATAGGAACCCAATCTGTCCTATTACTTAACCCATAACTGGAGGGAATAAATGGATTAATACCTTTCCCAAGGGTATTTGTACATAAGTGAATGCAAGGAATTCAACTGGAATTTGAACTCGGCTCCCCGATTTCTCGTTCCGAGTCGATATCCAGTGCACCACAATTATACTAAATATTAAATTTATTTTGTAACAAGTATTTTTTTCTTGTAAAAGCATTTGTTGAGTAAATCAAATAAAATTACTTTAAATTGTTTATTTTCTGTCAATATACCTCATAAAAGATAAAATAGTTCTTGTCCTAATACTTTTGCACAGTACTGTAAATGAGGACAACAGTTTAAATAATGTAAATAATTAGAATAAGTCATCTCAGAAGTAGAGACAAGCTTAAACTATCATCTATATACAATTGTTTTCTTAGGTTAATAATTAAAAGTGGTTTCAAATAAATAAATTTTGGAGTCTTAATAAAGAAAATCCTTCATAATATTTTATAGACTGGTGCTGTAGAAACACAAACAAAGAGTTTTACACAAATAGCAGAAATCACATCACTTGTAGGTTACAAGCAAATAGAAAGCACATGTAAGTAAAACATAGAATAATAATATAATGATTATGTAAGTTTCAACACTGCCAGAAAAAATGGGTCTGGAAGGAAACTCCCATTAATGCTAGAAAGAGTGACAGCTATTAGTTGGTTTGATTCAACAAAAACTGATGTTAGTCTTTAATACTCACAAAATGAGCAATATTATTACTTTAAAAATAAGGACCTCTATTGATTGATGTGCATTGTGGTGAAATGGATATCAACTTGAAATGAGAAATTGGAGAGCAAATTTCAAATTCCAGCTTAATTCAGTGCATTCACTTATGTGCTAACACTATTGGGAAAGGTATTAATCCATCTCTTCTCTCTCCAGCTATAGGTTGAATAGCATGACAGATTGGGTTCTGTAGCCATGGTTGTTGCCCATGCCAATCCTTACCAAGCAAGGAGTTGTTTTCTTGAGAAGCAGACCCCTTCACACTGTTTGTTTTCATATATTTGTTGTGAATAACCGTGATTAAGCGGGAGGAAGGCAGTGGATGATGGAATGGGGGTTGCGAGGTGTAACAGGAGCAAACATACTAAGAGCTACAAGGGATAGGGAGATGTGGAGAATCATGATCGCCTATGTCCTGAAAGGACAGGGCACACAGAAGAAGAAGAAGAAGCCATGGTTGGCAACCAGTCTACTGCAGAAAGAAATGGCAACCTATTGTGGGGAAAATATTCTGTCTAGTTAGTCATGAATCAGAAGAGACATGATTGCCCAATTGTGTATTACATATGGCACTTAACTGATTGATTTATAGAAAATATATTTTTTGTGTTGTGTTTGCTTTATTTACTGTTCCAGCAAGATTATAAAACAGGGTATATCTTCAATTTTACATGGTTTATTTTTGTATGCATCTTTTTTACAGATACCTTCCAAAGACTTGACACTGTTCTATACAAACAAGTGATAAAAGTATTCATTTCAAGACACAATGGCATTTAATGCAAAAAACATTTCATTGTTTCTGAACTTGTTGATGAGATAAACAGTTAGAAATTTATTGTTCTGGAATTCCTTATGTTGGCACTAAACCAAAGAGTATTTGAAGACTATTATAAGAGAACCCTTTTTTTCTTTTGTAGAAAATTAGAGAGTGATTCAAGAAAATTTTAGATGGTTATGATTGTTCTGAAACAATGAATAAGATATTTCACAAAAATAATGTCATCAAAAATAATGTCAAAACATACAAAATAATATTTACACTCTTAACATTTTTCAGATTGTTGTCCTCATCTTTATTGTCATATTCACATATTCATATTTATTGTGAATATGACAATAAAGACAAAGAAAACAACCCGAACAGTATAAATAGTTAGAATATCTCATCTCAGAAATATAGTAAATCAGTCAGTTAAATGCCTAACATGACACTTAGGCAATCATGTTT
Source organism: Ascarosepion bandense (assembly GCA_037127315.1). NCBI lineage: Eukaryota > Metazoa > Mollusca > Cephalopoda > Sepiida > Sepiidae > Ascarosepion > Ascarosepion bandense. The sequence goes on from JBBBDQ010002085.1 coordinate 353,339, forward strand.
CAAACATAACATGACTGACTGGGCAGAAGATTTTACTTTCTGCAATAAACTGGTTACCAACCAAGGCTATAGAACCCAACCTGTCCTGCTATTTAACTCATAGCTGAAGGGAGAAGTGGATTCATACCTTTATAAAGGGTATTTGCACATATTTGAATGCAATTAATTTATTTATTTATTTTTTAATCATATCACCCCGAGCAAGGTGGTAACACCACTGATGTGCAGGGGGCTATATAAGAGTGAAAAGATTGGAAAAGAGAAAGCCGGAAATCACATCCTAAACAGGGAACAAGGGATGAGCCTCTACACCTGTTCAATAGACATGGGTGGAATGTGAACCGGGCGATAGTTTAGTCTATCTACTCCAATTGAAAAAAAAAAAAAAGAAAACAGCAAAAAGATTGGAAAAGAGAAAGCCGGAAATCACATCCTAAACAGGGAACAAGGGATGAGCCTCTACACCTGTTCAATAGATATGGGTGGAGTGTGAACCGGGCGATAGTTTAGTCTATCAACTCCAATTAAACTGGAATCTGAAGTCAACTCTTCAATTTCCCATTTGGAGTTGATATCCACTGAACTATAACACACATTAATGTCATACAAAAAATTCCAAGCTTAAAAGAGTTAATTTTGTCCAAAAATTCAGTGTTTGGATATATTTGAGTAGTGTTGGATGAGTCTAATAGTGATTACAAAAGTGTGGCAGCTTAGAAAACTCCCTTTGATCAGTCTGATAAGAAAAGAATTCTCAAATTTGTTGGTGAGGGCCTCAAACTCAATACAGAGACTGACATCAAGTGCCTTGAGAAGATAAAGCTTCCCTGGATCAAGAGGGTGACTGTTGGAAGATCCCATGCGTGACAACAGGATTCTGCACTATGCTACACAGCAGGAGAATCCAGTAATGGCTGTCTAACAATTTCTGCAATCACATCACTTAACTTCCCAGACTGCAATCCCCTTGATTATTATATATGGGGTGCAGTTAAGCAAGAGACCAACAAAACTCTTTGTAACACTAAAGATGAATTGAAGACCAGGATAATAGCAGCATTACCAACTAAAGCAAGATCATCAAGAAGAGTTGCAAGAGATTGTGAAGTTATAGTTAAAGCCATTAATGACTTTATTAAATAGGTTTACTCTTTAGTATTTCAAGATATTTTTGTGTAATTTTGGTAAATATATCCATTGCATCCTGTATATACATTTTTTTTTTAATCATATCACCCTACGCAAGGTGAAAACACCACTGATACGCAGGGGACTATGTAAGAGTGAAAAGCCGGAAACCACATCCTAAACAGGAAACAAGGGATGAGCCTCTTCACCTGTTCAAAAGACGTGGGTGGAGTGTGAACCGGGCGATAGTTTAATCTATCTACTCCAATTGAAAAAAAATAAAATAAAATAAAAAAAGAGTGAAAAGATTGGAAAAGAGAAAAACTGGAAACCACATCCTAAACAGGAAACAAGGGATGAGCCTCTTAACCTGTTCAATAGACATGGGCAATCATGTCTCAAAAGTGACATGACTGACTCTCAGTGTTATTTTCATTTTTGCATAATTTAGATAACAATTTATCCATTGCATCCTGTATATACATATATATATATATATATATATATGTATATATACATATATATCTTAACAGGAGATGTCAGTGTTATTTTCATTTTTGCATAATTTAGATAACAGTTTATCCATTGCATCCTGTATATATATATATATATATATATATATATATCTTAACATGAGATGTCAGTGTTATTTTCATTTTTGCATAATTTAGATAACACTGACATCTCATTTTAAGATATATATATGTAGAGATATTACAGACAGTGAAATAAAATTATTTCTTTCAAAAGTAAATAATAATAGCATTATTTACAAAACAATTTTATCATAACCAACATCACAAAAATTATAAACAGGATGAATTCATTTTTGTTTTAAAAAATTCTAAAAATCTTACTCATTGAAGAAACTAAAAATATCAAATTAATTATTTACTATAAAAAATTAAAAACATCTAACCATGTTATCAATAATAATACCTCCCTGAAAAAATCAAAACTAAACCAGACTAACATTATTAATGAATTCAGATACCCCATTGGGAACTGCGTTCCTGACGAAAATAAACCCATAATTAATGATGTTGAACACAACACCACCTGCCTGTCAAGATGACTAATGTTAAATCTCTCTGATTATTTCAATACAGACACATGTGAACCAGCATGTAATCACACCAAATTCTATATGTAACATACTAACAGAGAACATGAATGCGATACACCCGTCCAGCAGTAAAGCACTTTTCAAAAGTAATGGAGGCCCTTATTATAATAAAAAGAAAAAAAAAAAAGAAACCATCTCTTAATAACATTAATTATGAACCTGGCCATAATGTGTTAGGCATATTTGGAAATTAAGAATATGTCTGCTTCCAGCATCTTTTATACCATCTACAACTGCACTTACACACGATTTATTATAGCAGTATCACAAAAAAATAGTAATTGAAAATGTCTTCCACTTTAGCTGAAAGTTCTCAAAAACAACAAACTTGGATGCAATTTTGATATTCAGGGAAGATGACACTTATATGTAAACAAATAAAACATAATAAAATAAAATATAAACAAAAGTACTTTGCCTGTATTTTTCAACAAAAAAAAAAAAAAAATATATATATATATATATCATTCAGCAATGAATTAGAACACTCTCAACTATTGGGCATGTATAATGATAATATACATGCTAAAAAGTCTGCCTCCTTCTACCGAGTGGCCATAGCTCAGAGGTTGAATTGCCGACTGACGCCAATTCGGTTGGGTTTCAATCCTGTGTAAAAAGTAATGGGCTGTCTAACTGTACTGATGAGCTGTGATACAGCGAAACAGATCTGTCTGCGAATGACTATATTAATAAATACATATGTTATCCTATATATATATATATATATATATATATATATTAAGAAATATTTGTGTATTTAGGCAGCAAATTTTCTTTTAGACATGTTAGATGAAATAAATTGCAAATTGGGTCTGCTTATTTTTAATAAAATCTGTTCATTTTACAAACATTTTAGAACATTATTACAGTATTCATAGCTGATTTTATTAATTGACGGTTTAAGTTTTTTAATGAATATTACCTTGAGAATCTGTAGTTTGCTTTTGTTGTTTTCTTGGTGTAGGATAGCTGTGTTATTGATCATTACTTTTTTATATTGTGAATGTAGACAGGAATGTTGTTGTAGATGTCAAGAAATGGATGAATGAGCAGACACATGTAATGTAAGACGTCTTGTTAATGTAGTTGCTTCAAATATAACACCTATATATTTTTTTTGTCAGAGATATATTCTCCCAGGGAAAATTTGAATTGATATATTAAGTTGTCAGAAAGTTCATATGCATGTGTTTTTTTTCACAAAACACACACATATGCGCATGAAATTTCTGACCTACTTACCACTTGACTTATCTATTTATACATGATAACTTGGCCATCAGAAAAGCAAATGGATCTCGATATGTGAAGTCACAAGTTTATTCACCTGAGGAGAGTCAACTTTAGGCTTGAAATATGTGTAGTGGCACAAATACCATTATGGTCATTTAATATATCTTACAAAAAGCAAGTAATATCAATAATAATGATAGCAACAATAACTCTATACTTTAAACAAAATTTTTATGGCTTCTCACACTTTTTCTTCTATAGCAGTTTCTCTTGTTGGAACAACCACTATTTCTGATTGTAATATATGTATATATATTCATACATTATGGATAGCTCTGTAGTAATGCATTATATTTCTTTATGTTGGTCCATGAAGTCAGTGGCAAATATTGGTGGTAAATCTTTGTACCAATAATATATCATTTTTGGTTTTGCTTTGTTGATGATAAAACCAGGTGTGGGTGACAAAGCGAACCTCACTGCCATGCTTGAAAAGGACCTCCAATCCGTAGTGGCCTGGGGTAGGAAATGGCTAGTAAATTTCAATGCTTCTAAAACAAAGCTGTTATCAACTAACCACCATAGACAATCGCATCTACCTCCCATTAGCATGGGACAGGCTTGAATCCCAGAGAGTAAAACACTACGCCTCCTTGGCCTTATACTTTCGGCGGACCTCAAATGGAATGACTATATCGAATCTATTGCCAAATCTGCAGCTATGAAAGTCGGCTCTCTGTGCAGGGCCCAGAAGTTTTTCCCACCTGAATCTATCCTGCACATATACAAATCTACCATCCGCCCGTGTATTGAATATTGCTGCCATATCTGGTCGGGTGCCCCTGCTGCTCTCCTTGGGCTTCTTGACAAAATACAAAGGAGGATCTGTAACGTGGTTGATACTGACTTGGCAGACCAGCTGCAACCACTCTCTCACCAGCATGATGTAGCTTCCCTGTGCCTCTTCTACAAGTACTTTCATGGCTTCTGCTCCGATTAACTTAGATCACTGGTGCCACCTAAGCATGAATTTACATGAGATACTAGATAGCAACTAGGTCCCAACCTTTTACAGTTAAACAGATAAGATGTAACTGTAAATTCTACTCTAACAGCTTCTTTTCCTGCACTTCCTGCCTGTGGAACTCCCTTCCACAAGTCTGCTTTCCTGACAGCTACAATCTCCAGGTGTTTCAATGTAGGGTCAATAGACACCTCCTATCACACTAACTCCCAATTATTCTCAGAACACTCTCATCTACCCAACCCTCATTCTCGGTATCCCTACCCGCCTATCACCCACCCCCTGACATTTCCTATATTTAACCATCCTTTCTCCACTCTATGTAGCCCCCTGCGCAGTAGTGGCAGTGACATGCCTTGCTCGGGGTGAAACACTTATAAAAAAAAAAAAAAATGGTAATTTGGAATATAGCCTCTGAAAATTGTAAAATAGTAAAATGAGTCATTGATTGCCTTTATGCTGAAAGAATTACATTCGATAGCTGAAGGGAGAAGTGGATTCATACCTTTACCAAGGTATGAATAGAGATTAAACAGTGGATGTGAACACAGGCAGTAAGTAATGTTCCAGTGTAAAAATGGGTGAGCTCTGTTTGTGGTGTAGAATTTACAAAAATGCATAGCTAAATCTGGTGACTAAGAGGAAATATAGTGTTTCATAGCAGAGGACTTCCTTTAGCCAAAAGTGTTATTGTGCTTTCTGTATATGTTGTACTCCCCGGAGAAATAAACACAACACATTAATTTTGATATACTCATTTTGTATATATATATATATATATGTGCCAGTTTCATTGAAAATGATAAAGTATTATCATTAATTTTGATATAATTTTTCATGTGTTATGATTTTTTTCTTTTCAGAACTCAAGTTATATTAGAATTGTCCAAAGGTTTTGTATTTTCAGGTGCTTCTGGCTATACTTTTAGTAAACACATTGTTATCATGCTCATAATTGATATTATTAAATGTAGGATTTCTCTTTTTTATTAGTAATTTCTCCATTATGCAAAAGAAGATTAAAAATAATGGAGGCATTACTAATTAAAAAAAAAAGAGAAATCCTACACTTAATAATATCAATTATGAACATGGTAACAATGTGTTTACCATGTTTGAAAAATAACATACACATGACTCTATATACATAAAATTTACACAAATTTATTTACAAGTAAAACAAAATTAATGACTAAAAGTCCAAAATGCTTGAAAATACAAATCTTTGGATAATTCTTATATAATTTAAGTTCTGAAAAGAAAAAATCATATGAACACATGAAAACTTATACAAAAAAACTTAATGATAATACTTTGTCTACCATTTTCAATGAAATCTGCATTAAACAATGATTGTTGCCCAAATACACAATATATATATATATATATATATATATATATATATATATATGTCTAAATGCATATGCATGTATGCACCAGATTATGCGACCTTTCCCAGACTGTAACTCAGGCTCTGTAAGTGTTCAAGAAAGAAAATGTATTAGAACAAGTGTCTACAACAAGGATTTGCTATTTACCTTAAAAGACGGACATACTCAGAAATGAGCTGCTATTATTTTTTATTATAATATATATATATATATATATATATCTGTGTGTGTGTGTGTGTGTGTGTTCATGTGTGTATACACTATATGTTTTTTTTTAATCAGGAAATACTGAGTGGTACTTTCTGGAAGAGTGCTATGTAGGAGTTTCTGCATATCAAAAAATGTTGGATAAGTGAATGACAAAATGGAAAATATTTTGGAACTCATTTTGTCCTTTTCAAAGGCTTTACCAAAATCAAAAATATTGAGACATTACAAAAATCAGCTGAGTTGTTGTGTCCAGACATGTCTAATGCTAGAAATGTTAAAATCTTACTGAGTGATTAACAAGTTAAAAATAAAATTTAATATTACTAAGAAATAAAAAATTTACACAGCATTTAAAACATATATCAAATTATTAATTTGTTAAGCTTCAGCTTAAGCATTTCCAGTCATTAAGTTATTAAAAATGTTATACTCTTCAATCAACACACTTTCAAATAGTATTTATTACATCTGTTAAATGGATCCATGTGTCTACTACTCATCCATGCTTTTAGCATAAATAGGAGACACTGTATCAAATAGTCAATCTGAGTCATAAATAGGAGACAATGTATCAAATAGTCAATCTGAGTCATAAAAAGGAGACAATGTATCAAATAGTCAATCTGAGTCATAAATAGGAGACACTGTATCAAATAGTCAATCTGAGTCATAAATAGGAGACAATGTCTCAAATAGTCAATCTGAGTCATAAATAGGAGACAATATACCAAATAGTGTGAGTTGTAAATAGGAAACTGTATCAAATTGATAGTGTGAGTTACAAATGGGAAACAATGTATAAAAAGTGTGTCATAAATAGTAGACAATGTATCAAATCATCAGTTTGAGTGATAAATAGCTGTCAATGTATCAAATCATCAGTTTGAGTCATAAATAGAAGAAAATGTATCAAATAATCAGTCTGAGTTGAAGTCAAGTTATAAAAATATCTTCCATTGTCTAGTCTATTTTTGGTTGCATGAAAACTGTTTTCAAAAGGAGAAACTTGATTCAAAACATTTTATGTAAAACTTCTCAACAATTTAGGAATATCAAATTTTGTATTTGCAGTTTACTTAGCTTTTTCTTTTCCTTTATCTTTGTGGATGCGTTAGATATTTTGACAAGTCCAAATCTTCATTCCTTCAAACTTCCACAAACTAAAAGACTTGTGCTATTAAAATTAATATAGTAGGGTGGGTGATTAAAAAAAAGTTAATGCAAAATGTCTGCAATATGTCTCCCCATTTTTCTCAATGAGAAATCTCAAGTCCAAAAAATTAATTTTTAGCCATAACATTTCTAGAAAATAATCTCTGCAGCTCCACTATTATTATTTCTTTTGCTGCAGCCAGTAAAATTGTTTGCATGCAATGGCTGTTTAAATGAAAAATCACTAAAATGCAAGTTCCAGGCAACAAAAGGATTAGAAAATTCAGTGGCCTAATAGGATAATAAGTTTTAAAAGCAAGGGAAAAAATCTCAGCAAAAAAGCAAACAGCCTCAAGAGTATTTGTCTGTGTTTAATCAATGCATTTTTATGCATGTTCTGTCCAGATAAGATACAGATTTATTCTCTGTAAAAATTAAGATGTTATCTTTTCAGCTTTTGTGGATCAATCAAATATCTTCTGTATGTTTTTTAAGTCAGCAATTTTTCTTTTCAGACTATGTTTATCTTACAAATTAAATTTTTCAATTTACTATCCCTCTTTACAAATTTAGTAAAGCTGGATGATATAACACAAAATTTGAGAAAGGCTTATCTCTAATTTATATAGTTGAAAAAGACTTGGTCATAATTTTACAATCCCCAAAAAAAAGGTTGGATTTGAATTTATTAATCTAATTTGAGAATGCCTTGGATACAGTTTTACAAACAGAGTAAGCAAGAACTACAAACATGTAGTTTTTATATCAGGACAGATATTTTTAAAATATCATTTTAAGAAGCATTTATGTTTATATTTAATAATTTCACACTAAACCCTCTAGGGCCATGCGTATAATATTTGATACAGTATTTCCCTATAAGGAAACATTTGGTATTCATTGACTGAGCAGTCAGTACTGCTTTCATTTGAAATTTATAAAATATTTCTCTTTAAAAATTTTTCAGGAAAATATTTCTTTCAAGGCTTGTTTTCATACTGTATCAAATATGATACGAATGGCCCTAGAGGGTTAAAATTTTGAGAGAGGAAATTATTATTATATTATAATGTAAATGCAGGAAATTATTTTTTTTTTGCCTGGTGGTGTGTGTCTTTGAGTAAAATTCTTTAAAATAAAATAGTTGATCATTTATTCATTTTCAACTAATTTTCATTAATCTTTTTTTTAATTTTTATTGGGACATAATCATTTTGTTTCCATTCATGACCTTTAAGCGGAAATAGAATTATCTTACATGATTTGAAATCAGGCCTTCTCTCTTTAGGCTGTCTATCTGACATGAGTAATTATACTATATAACTACTTTTATGTGCTGTGTCCCTTCAGGGTGTGTGCGATCATGGTCCTCCACATCTTCCTGTCTTTTGTAGATTTTAATAAGTTTTGTCTTTTTGTTATTTCTTCCAAACTCTGTTTCTGCCATCCTTTTGCTAAAGCCCATCAAGTATGTTATGTACTGCTTTCTTCTGTAGTTTTCCAAGACACCTTTCCTCATTATGTGCCTAAAAAATTTCAACTGCCTCTTCTTGAGGTTAAGCATAAATTTCCATTTAGTTTTGATTCTTCCCAAAACCAAAACTTACTAAGGGTTACAAAGGATAGGAAATTGTGGAGAGTCATGACAGCCTAAATCATAAAGAGAGATGGAATATAGAATAAAATAGCATGTTTTTGATTTAGATTTATTTTATTCTACCTTTTATATTTCTTGGATAGGAAGGATTTTATACCATGGTGCTTTTCTAAGTATAGCTTAGATGTGGTACAAGGCTGAAAGTAAGGAGCACCCAGTGATGATTGAACTCACAACTCATTCATAATTAACTATACTGAAGTTCTCAAAACATAGGAATTTTGTAAGTGTAGTTTAGATGTGGCACAAGGCATAATGTAAGGAGCAATCAGTGATGACTGAACACACTACTCAGTTGTATGTGATCTAGTGAGACAAGCTTGCTTATCATTACACCATGCCAAAGTGCCCAAAATATAGGGATTTTTTATGAGTAGCTTAGATGTGGCACAAGGCTGATACTAGGGAGCACATAGTGAAGATCAAACTCACTATTTCGTGATAACTGATTTTGTAACCATTACACCTCAATGAAGTGCCTAAATGATTTTTTAAACATAGTTTAGCGCTTTAAGTGTAGAGCACTCAGTAAGAATTGAACTCACTACTCAGCTATAATTGATCTAAGATGACAAGCTTGTTAGCCATTACACCATATTGAAGTGCCCATTGATTTTTTAGGTGTAGCTTATGTATGGCACCCAGAGAGTATTGACCTCACTATTCAGTCATAATTCATCTAGCAAGCTTGCTAACCATGTCAAATTGTCCAAGGATTTCATACCATGAAATATTCAGATAATATAAAAGATATCAAAAGAAAGAAAGTCTTATAACTTACTACTAATGGTCATAATATTATATCTTGCCTGACTCTAATGGTACTCTAACAAATACTCTATAAGAACTCTTTTGGAACTCTGTCCCTGAACTCACTTTGAATTTTTGTGGTTCAGTAGATATCGACTTGGAACGACAAATTGAGGTGCCAAGTTCGAATTCCAGTTGAATTTCTTGCATTCACTTATGTACAAATACCCTTGGGAAAGGTATTAATCCATTTATTCCCTCCAGTTATGGGTTAAGTAATAGGACAGATTGGGTTCTATAGCCTTGGCTGGCAACTAGTCTACTGTAGAAACCAATGGCAACCTACTGCAAGATAATCTTCTACCCAGTCAGTCATGTCTCTTTCAAGACATGATTGCCCAAAGTGTGTATCATGTATGGCACTTAACTGAGGTACTGACTAGTACTCTTGTGTTACCAAGGGTGTCTTATTTACCCCAGAGCAAGCCCACATTTGAGATTTTTTTTATTTTCTTAAATACTTTATTTTATTTCGTAGTATTGACCTCTTCTCTTTCTGGCAATTGACCCCTCCTCTTACTGGCAAGTCTATCACATACTAAAATTTATATTTTGGGTCAACCACTAATTATTCCATATGTTTCCTTTTACTGTTGCTCATACTTATATGCTCAATGAATTCTTGGGGTGTTGGTTCATCAAAGATACAGAATTTGCTTAAGTTCTTCTGTTTTTGCAGTCCTTTCTTCAGTAAACCTTTTCTTTAACAGATTCTAATACCTTTTGTATTCCCATTTTTTCCTGTCACCATATAAATAATTTTTCTAGTTTGTGACTTTGTTACGTTGTCTTTCAACATTTCTTTTCCATTTTTTTAAAAAACTCCTTTTGCTAATTTTGAAAAATTTTATGCCTTTTTTGTTATTGTTCTTATTTTTTTTTTAACCTGGTAAAAACTTATCAAACATTGATTTAATTTTTCTTGTGAAGATCAATTCTGCTAGTGATATGCCTGCCAGTGTATTAGAATTCAGCATTATCTGGTATACTCTCAAGAATTTGTGTGGTGCTTCTTCACTGACTGCTTTTTTAAAACTGTTTTGAAAGTACCTACAAACCATTCACATTGTACATTTGACCTTGGGTGATATGGCAGGGTAGTAATATGTTCAATCTAGAACATTTTACAAAATGTTTTAAATTTGTAAGTAGTGAATTGTGTATCGTTATTCAACACTATGACATCCAGAATGTCATATCTTGCAAACATGTCATGTAAAAATTTCACTGTAACCGTGAAAGTTTGCTTTTTACACTTACAAATTTCTGGTCACTTAGTAAAGCTATCTACCAGATAATGTAATACGTTTATTGAACCTGCAAAATCTATGTGCAGTCTTGACTACAGAGTATCGGTCTTTGGCCAAGGTTGTAGTTTCGTGGTAGGGGATTGCTATCAGTATGCAACCTTGCCTGGCTTTTACAAATTTTTTTAATGTTTTCATTCATTTTAGTTCAGAATACATAACTTTTCATCAGAGATTTCATCCTTGAAATTTCTGGATGTCCACTATGAAATTCATTTAATATTTGTTTTTGTGTTATGATAGGTATTACTAATTTTTATGCAAATATTAGTATTCTGTCACATAGTGAGTAAATATTCAAAGTCAGAATTTCATTATTAAAATGATCTCCCTTTATTACTTTTTTTAGCCATATTTTTTTATTTTTTCTTTGTTCTGTTTATACTTTTATTTCTTCCAGGGTAACTGTTAGTTCGCATATTACATTGTATAATATACTTTTAATTTCTTTTTCACTTTTTAATAATGCAATTGCTGTGTCCACAAACAGTTCAGTATTTTTTTGTGTCAATCTTAATAAACCATCTTCATGTCCTAACTTTTAGTACACTTTTTGTATTCCATTCTATAATTGTGATTTAATAAGATTTAATCCCAGCATCGTAATCTATTCACTGCGTGCGTAAGAATTCCTTTTTTCAAGCCAAAAATTGATAATAGAGATCTGTGGTCTGTCTGCAAACAAAACCTCCTTCCATGTATAAATTTGTGAAATTTTTTAACTGCAAATATCATTGCTAACACCTCTTTTTTGATCTGGCTGTCATTTTTTTTCTGCCAGTAGCAGAGTACGTGACGCATGTGTGATGGCTTTAATGCTACTATAATCATCTTTATGTAAAATTATTTACCGTTTCTTCAAAGCACATTTCTCCTGGGTTTCTCCCTTGTACAAAATTATACTATTTTTCATATTTTCTAATGGTGCTAACTTACTCAACAAAAGACTTATATTTTTCTTGTCTTTTTAGTTGCTGCATTCTTCTCTGTAAATTTTCTCGTATCTTCTAAAACAAGCAGAAAAAGTAATTCCATCGTCTGAATTGTATGCCACCATGTTGAAAGTGAAAGAAATTGGAGAATGTAGATTCCCTATACCTTTTCTATAAATAGTTTCATGTTTTTTTTTTTTTTTTTAATCATCTCACCCCAAGCAAGGCATTCTACTGCCACTATTGCGCATGGGGCTACATAGAGGAAGGTAAAGAGAAGGAGTGGTTAGACATAGGGAATGTCAGGAGGAAGGTGACAGATGAGTAAGGATAGCGAGGATGAGGGTTAGGCAGATGGGAAGAGTGTTTGATAGAATGGGAGCAGGTTAGTGTGTTAGGAGGTGTCTATTGACCTTACATTTAAACTCCTGGAGATTGTAGCCATCGGGGAAGCAATCGTTTGGAAGAGAATTCCACAGTCGGGAAGTGCGAGGATGAACTTTCCTCAATGGTAATTAGATTTTATGAAGTTAAGAGCAGTACTAGATTGGCATCTAGGTCTCATCATATTACAGTTGAGATGGCTAGATATAATTGTAAAATAGTAATAGCTTATTTTCTTACACTTCTTGCTTGTGGAACTCTCTTCCAGCTTCTTCTCTCTCATTCAACTTTGATCTTCAAAAATTTAAATTCAATATTTATTATTATTTCTTGTCTTCTTAATTCATATTATTTTATTGTCTTCTCTAACACACAGTTTCTTGTTCTTTTATTGATCTCTCCTTTAACATTTATTTTTTTCTCATATTCTCTAACACTCTGTAACTTCTTGCATCTTAGTGGCTTTATTGCCTTGCTTGGGTGAAATGATTAAAAAAATACTAAACTTTTCAATATATCACCCATAAAGAAATGTGTGTACCAGTTCCAGGGGGGCTTTTGGTGTGAAGGAAAAATAAATATTTAAGAAACATGGATGGCATGTGATGGATGGTGGAACTTGAACAAAGGGATTATGGATAATAGGCAGCAATGATAAAAAGGGTGAAGGAAGCATGACCAGTTCTCATTATTCATTTTTTTGAGCTGGTGTGTTATTGAGATGGATATCAAGGGCAATTGAAGTGATAACAGGAAGGAAAGAAGAGAAGAAAAAGGATTTTTTTGCCACAATCAATTGTTCTGTTTCAGGGGTGGACATAAATACATGAAGGAAGGAAGAGAAGAACAAATTCGACCTTAACCAACTGAAAAGGAATTTTCACTAGAACCCCGATTAGTCCAAAAACTGAGTATCGTTGCCAAATTTGGACTGGGGCAGCTTAATCCTTATTTTGAAGCATTGATCCAGTCCAAAATCATTTACATGCTTCTGTGAGGGATTTTCCCATTCTACCACCTCTTTTATAAGCACAATAAACACATGCCAAAAACATGACATTACATCACTAACCTTGATTAAATTCATTCTTAAAAAATATAATGTATTTTTAACTACCATGACCAATGTTAATGTAAAAGAATTTTTAAAAATCAAAAGACAGGCAACCTACAAACATAAATAATGCCTACCACACACACACACACACACACACACACACACACACAATAGCTTACAGGTAGGAAGGTATTTCATGCAAGCAGGGTTTTTGTCATAAAGTGCTCAGTATAGAGTCAATCAGTCAGTTAAGTGCCATACGTGATACACGCTTAGGCAATCATGTCTCAAAAGAGACATGACTAATTGGGCAGAAGATTTTCCCATAGTAGGTTACCATTGCTTTCTGTGGTAGACTGGTTGCAAACCAAGGCTATAGAACCTAGTCTGTCTTGCTATTTGACCCATAGCTGGAGAGAAATAATGGATTAATACCTTTCCCAAGGGTATTTGCGCCTAAGTGAATGTAATGAATTCAACTGGAATTCGAACTTGGTTCTCCGATTTCTTGTTTCAAGCTGATATCCACAACACCACTACAACAGTATAGAGATAGAGTGTTAATAGAATTAATGTGAAGAAGTTTTTCACTTAGCTGAGCAGTGTTATCTGAGTCATTTCAACTTTGAAGTTCCATGAAGGCATTATTGTGATGTCCTCACTCTTCAGGGACTGTGTTTTCTGTTGCCGTTATTCAACTTATTTTTTCATATTTATATTTATATTTTATATTTATATTAAAATTCATCAAACAAAAAAAATCCCACACTCACAAAGCTATCAAACTATACCAAACTTCATATGAATACAAAAAAAACAAAGGAAATGACAGCAAAACAGACAAAATTTTGAAGAGTGAAGACATTACAATAATGCCTTCATGGAACTTTGAAGTTGGCATAAGTGAAACAACACTGCTCAGTTAAGAGAAAAGACCTCTCCACATTATGTGTGTGTATATATATTCTTCATATGTAAATGATTTATTATTCAACGCTCATGTAATGAGGAATTTTTGAATGCACAATTTTCATTCATGGTTGTATGAACCTTTTTTTTTAATCATCTCACCCCAAGCAAGGCATTCTACTGCCACTGTAGTGCAGGGGGTTATATAGGGGAAAGTGATGAGAAAGAGGGGTTAGTTATAGGAAATGTCAGGAGGAGGGTAAAGACAGATGAGGATACCAAGGATGTGGGTGGAGTAGATGGATAAAGAGCTTGTGAGAATGGATGCGAGTTAGTGTGATAGGAGATGTCTATTGACTTACATTTAAATTCCTGGAGATTGTAGCTGTCGTGGAAGAAAGTATATGGAAGGGAGTTCCACAGGTGGGAAGTGCATGAAACGAAGCTGTTAGAGTAGAAATTGCAATTACATTTTATCAGTTTCACTGTAAAAGGGTGGGACCTAGTTGCTAATCTAGTAACTTGTGTAAATTTATACTTAGGGGGCACCAGTGATCTAAGCTCATCGGAGCAGAAGCTGTGAAAGTATTTATAGAAGAGGCACAGGGAAGTCACGTCCCACCAGTGAGAGAGTGACTGCAGCCAAGCTGCTAAGTCAATATCGATCACATTGCAGATTCTCCATTAGATTTTGTCAAGAACCCCAAGGTGAATAGCAGGGGCACCTGACCAGATGTGGCAGCAGTATTCAATACACAGGCGGATGATAGATTTATATATGTGTAGGATGGATTCAGGCGGAAAAAACTTCTTGGCCCTGCACAGAGAACTGACCTTCTTGGCAGCGGATTTAGCAATGGATTCAATATAGTCATTTCACTTGAGGTCTGCTGAGAGTGTGAGGCCAAGGAGGTGTAGTGTTTTACTCTCAGGGAGGCTAGCCTGTTCCATGCTAATGGTGGGGGGTGTAGGAGCGATTCTCAATGATGGTTAATAGATAGCAACTTTGTTTTAGAAGCATTAAAATTTATGAGCCATTTCTTTCCCTAGTCCATCACGGATTGGAGGTCCTTCTCAAATTCGGCAGCAAGGTTCACTTTGTCAACCTCAGTAGATTTTTGATTGAGGCGAGAGTAAACGGTGGTGTCATTGGTGGACATGCCTACTTGGGATCTTATAGCATCGGGGAGATCATTAATGTACATCAGAAAAAGCGTAGGACCTAGAACGGAGCCTTGAGGGACACTCGCATTTGTATGGTAGTTTTGGAAGGCATGTCCATTTAATACTACCTTCATTGTGTGATTAGTGAGAAATGACTGGATTAGGTCAAACAATGGTCCAGTTATACCATAGCTCTGCAGCTTGCGTAGAAGGCCATCATACCAGACTCTGTCAAACGCTTTGGAAATGTCCAGGGCAATGGTTCGAGCTTCGACATTGTTGTCAAGAGCCTGGTATATATGCTCTTTGATGGTCGTTAGCATATCAGCAGTAGATCTGGTGAAGTGGAAACCATACTGTTTGTTTGAGAGGAGTCTGTGGGCTGTGAGATGCTGAACCACCATGGCATTGATAATGGCTTCGAATACTTTGCCAAAGATCGGTAGGAGGCTGATAGGGTGGTAATTAGCGGGGTCCGAGGGTTCTCCAGTATTCTTAAATATAGGAACTACAGAGGAAGACTTCCAACAGGAAGCAGGAAGCAGATAGGCAGTAGTTGTAGAGCTTAGAGAGGACAGAGGAGAGTTCAGGGGCACATTTCTTCAAGACTATGATTGGGATTCCGTCCCCTCCACTTGCTTTATGAGGGTCAAGCTTAGAGATTATGTTAGAGACCAGTGAGGGGTAATGTGGAATGGTACACAATTGTATTAAAAAGTGTTCACTATAATATTGCAAAACTTTTGAATATTTTTCATTTGTAAATGAGTTATTACACAACCTAGGTTTCTACCATGTGGTGTCTTCAGGCAGTTTGCAATATAATTAGTTAATTAGTTAATTAGTTAATTTTTGGTTATAATTAAATTAGATCAGTACACAGTTGCATTAAACTGTGTTCAATACAATTATATTGTAGAACATTTGAATATTTTTAATTCCCAAATGAATATATATATATAATATGTACATTATCATTTGAATTTCACATAGCAAACTAGAATTATGATACACTTACATAAATTATACACACAAACGCTGCTTGACAAGTCAAATGCACATGAAGTCTGCCTAACCAATTAAAATAAAAAAATGCAAAAATAAATGTACAAGACAGTTTTTTTTACATATCTCACTCTCTGATGAATCTTTCATAAAAGCAAAACATGTTAAATTTATAAACATTTCCAATTTGTTCTTTATCTTATCAAACACAATACTGTAAACCAGTCATACTTTATCTTTGTTTCCATGCTAAATGTTCAGACAGGCTCCATTGTTCAGTTCAAACCACTACTTCTATGAAGTTGAATCACCCTTATTTTCTTTTTGTTCCAAATTCATAGAGTACCACTTGAATTGTTTTTTTCCCAAGGACTGTCACTTTGTGGAACAGACACTCATGTTTTCACCATATTTATAACATTCTTAAATTCACCTGATATTACATTTTAGGCTATGTAATAAATTAATAATTCAATGATTCATCTGTAAGATATGCATCCTTAAAGTTTTGAATAAAAAATTTGTTTTTGTAATTAACTGGTGATACAAGCCTATTAGATCAAAAAAGTCTCATTAACCCGAAAACACTAACCATGGGTATCTAGTACCCAGCACAAATGACACCATTTTAATTATAATTTAATTACAATTTTCAGTGCCTGATTTTTTTACCTAAATAATATGTTTTTCAGTTCCTATTAATGTTAATTCAAAGTAAAAATTTTGAAGTACCTGCATGTAAAATATTTCAAATAAATATTGTGTCATCCATGATTGAATCAGATTTTTATTACACCCAGACACTACTTTCTTAACTGTCCATTAGTTGCCTACAGCCATTTCCTGTGAAAGACATTGCTCCAAGGAAGCGTACAAAAATTGTAATGCCCTCATGAACACACTGGCAAACCTTACAGAGAGACTGTGGATATTGTTGGTTCAGCCTTTAAACTGTCTGTCATGTCATCAAGATGAAGAAAACAACAAGATCTATTAGTCCAAAATATAAAAGAAAATGCAGTCAGAAAGGAAAAACAATGCTAAGAAACAACATATAGGGGATCAGGGAAAGTGTGAAAGATTTTAAGAAGACACTATAATGTTTTGTTTCAATTAATTTGCTCAAAGACAAGTTTATATGGATGGATGAGAGAACAAGAAAAATGAGGGATAATACAGGATCTAAAGTTACTTAACACAACGAAGGACAAGAAGTTGTCGAGAGTCGTGATTACACATGCCCTGAAAGATCATACTAGATAAAACAAGACTTCTTTCATTTTAATTATATTTCCATATTATTGTAACTAGACAGTTATTTGAATTTACATGTTCTAAATATGAGAAGGAAGTTCCACAGCTTTTCTCCACAAGAACTGCAACTTTCTGAGACAAACTCCCATGTGGGTGCTTCCTTGAATGCTTCAATCTTGACCTCTTAAAATCAAGGGCCAGTCATTATCTGTAGCTTCATAATCTTTACTCTTTACCACCTTCTTGTCCTTTCCTATCCCACAAATTATTCATAATTACCCCTATAACTATAACACTTTTCATTGAGTGGCTTTCAAGCCACACGTTAGGGTTTGTTTTTTAATCATTTTACTCCAAGTAAAGCAATAAAGTTACCAAGATGCAGTGAGTTAATAATTGTTTGAGAATATGAGAAAAAAAGCTATTAAGGAGAGAGAACAATAAAAGAACAAGAAGTGATAAGACAGTAGATAATGATTGACATTGCATTTAAATTTTTGAAGATCAAATTTGCCTGGGAAGCAAGAATTTGGAAAAGAGTTTCATTAGTCAGAAGTGTGATAGAAGAAACTGTTCATTTGTAAAATAATGAGACCTTGCTGCCAATCTGGTACTGCTCTTAAATTTGTAAATTTGAAGTACCAATTAGAAAAACTCATCAGAACAGTTATAAGTATTTATAGAAATGGCACAAGGAAGCTAAATTATGGCAGTGAGAAAGTGAGTGAAGCTGAGATACCAGGTCAGAACCAGTTACATTGCAGATTTTGCTTTGGTTTTATCAAGAATCACTAAATATATAACAGGAGCACTGGACCAGACATAGCAGCATATTAAAAGAAAGGATGAATGGTAGACTTATAAATATGTAAGATAGATTCTGGAAAGTAAAATTGTCTAACATGACATAAAGTGAATCAACTTTCCCAGCTGCAGATCTAATAACTGATTCCATAATATCTTTCTGCTTTATGTCTGTGGAAAACATTACTACAAGAAGGTGCAATGCGTCACTCTCCTGGGGGTTAGTATCAGCCATGTTGATGGAAGGTAAAACAAATTCTCTCAGACAATTAGACAACTAGATTGGCAACTAGGTCCCACCCTTTTACAGTGAAACCGATAAAATGTAACCGCAATTTCTACTCCAACAGCTTCTTTTCTTGCACTTCCTGCCTGTGGAATTCCCTTCCACATGCCTGCTTCCCTGACAGCTACAATCTCCAGGAGTTTAAGTGTAAGGTCAATAGACACCTTCTAACACGCTAACTTGCATCTATTCTCTCAAACACTCTCACCATCTAATCAACCCTCATTCTCGGTACCCTTACCCGTCTATCACCCTCCTTCTGATATTTCTTATATCTAACCATCCTTTCTCATCACTTCCCTGACCCTATGTAACCCCCTGCACTACAGTGGTAGTGGAATGCTTTGCTTGGGGTGAAACGATTAAAAAAAAAAAACAATTAAAAGAGAACAGTTATTTAGTAAAAAAAAAGAAAAAAAACAAAAAACGGTAATTTTGTTTCAGTTTTTGAAAAGAAGACAGACAGTAAGAATAACAAAACCGCTTCTGAAACCACATTATCTCTGAGCAGGAAACAAGTAAACTGAACACTTTACTATTTACTTGAGAAAATACACCTAATATACAATGGGTTAAATGATTTCTTATGCCTGTGATGTTAAGTAAATTTTTTTTCTCTTGATTCAAGCCTGTAGAAGAAGCTGATATATAAAAAGGAATTTAAAACAAAAAAAATTAATTACCAGTCACTCACAAAGAAAGAAAACATACAGTACTAATCTCAAAAAAGAAGACATATCAATCAGAGGTAATACATATGCCTGAGAAAAATAATTACCTCCCTTCTTGAGAAAACTCAATCTATTCACTGACACTTTGAAAGACACAAAATATTGCTTGCAGGACCATCTTGGAAAAAAATGTCTTTTCTTTCAAGCCAATATTAAAATGTCTGAAAGCAAATATATATCATTCATAGATTTGCCCCTTTGAGAACATAAACCAATAACAGTAACCAATCAAATAAAGTCTTGTATATAATTTTGGAATAACAATATCAGACAAATAAAGAAAGAACAAATAATCTCAAGATCTTTGGGAAAAATAGCTTATATTCTAAAGTGAATGCAATAGTAATGGTGAAAATAGCCGTTTTCATACAGGAAATATTAGGCATTCACTGATCGAACAGCTAACTTTACTCTCAGTTGAAATTTATAAAAACTTTTTCTTAAAACATTTTTTGGGAAATTAGTCTTTTCAAATCCTCTGTTATTAATCTTTCTAGTACTGACAGGAGTTTTCTTCAAGGCAGTGTGATAAATAAGTTACATGATTATATTATTATTTTCTCATCTACTTTACTGTGCTGAGCATTTTTTTGTTGCTGCTGCTGGAAATCTTCAAGTGATGTGGGTTTTGTTATTTGGTAAAGTGCTTTGTTTGGAATTTCATAATGCCAGTTGAGAAGATGCGATGAAATAATAAACCTTTAAGGTGGAAGAGGCCAAAAATAACAGTCCATGCCAATCTTCTAAGGCAATACAAACTGGCTGAATGATGACGAAGACTATACAGCATAGTGTGACCTCAGGATTGCCCCCTCCCCCCACCTAGAAGTGCTTGCAATAGGCACCTATCCATGTATGATATGGCACAAAAAATCCTAATATTATCAACTGTTGACCATAGCAGCCTCTCTAAGCACTACCAAAAAGTTTGGACTGCTTGCCACCATTTGGGATGCAGCAACCAAAAAACTGCTAACCCTGTAGTCTTAATATGAAATCATAGCTTCTAACCAGTTCAGTCAGTCAGTTAATTGTCATGCAGGATACATGTCTTGGTGATCATGTCTCTTTTGATCCATGACAGGAGACTTTTCTGCAGTAGGATGTCATTTCTTTCTGTGGTAGACAGTGTCATAATATGAGTTATCTCCCATAAATAAGTCCTCTCTAATAAAAAGATAAAAGTTTAGGTACTTCCGCCCCACTGCACTTCAGTAATAAAATGGTTAGGTTAAAAACCTTACCCTGCCTTCTGTGTTAGTTCTTAATGTTCCATCCGTTTTAATCCAAGTACAAAGAATACTATTTCATGGTGGCAGCGACGGGATTTGAAAGAAATACCCACAAACAAAATGAACGCAAGGAAAACGGAGAATTAAAAAAAAAAAAAAAAAAACATCGTCACACAGCAAGTCGTGTCTCTAAATGCACATGGTGACCACAAGCGCCATATTGAAAAAAAAAATAAATAAATAAAATAAAAATAAATAAACAAATAAACAAAAGTGGATACACAAGGAAGTGCGGAAACCCCAAACAAAGTAAGTTCGCCAATTTAATTCCTATATCATTATTCAAAAAAAAAAAAAAAAAAAAAATTGTTATTAGAATAATAATAATACAAAAAAAAAAAAATGAATACAAACACATGCGAGAAACCCCTTATGCACTGGGACTCGGAAAATCTGGTCGACTCGTTCAGATTTTTCAAGCAGCGGTGTTCACTATATTTCTCTGTAAACAGTGTTCCCGTCGAGAAGCAGGTAGACTATATACTACTGCTATCCGGCGAGGAAGGACTCAGGCGATATAATGCTTGGACGTTCGATAATGACTCCGACCGGACGGACCCGGAAATTATTTGGAAAAATTTTGAGGAACAGTTAGAGCCTCAAGTAAACTGTCGAATAGAACATTTCTACCTTTGTAAATTTAAACAAAAACATACTGAAAGTATCGATGACTTTGTGGCGAGGTGCCGACTACAGGCAAAACAATGCAGGTTCAGAGACACTCAGGAAACTGAAGAACGTATCATAGAGCAGGTAATTACTGGCACAAAACACCCGGAGTTACAGAAACTTCTGCTGTCGAAAAGCATGGATATTCCACTTCGAGAAGTCCTAAATTGTGGACGATTGCACGAAGCATCCCTCAACCACATGAAGCAAATGGCTGAAATTGGAGGCGACCGACAAGAAATAAACGTAATAAAAAAAAGCCAGTGTCGACGGTGTGGAACCACTCACCAAAAAGAAAAATGCCCAGCCTGGGGCACTACATGCTCAGCGTGTGGAAAGAGAAACCATTGGGCAAAAATGTGCACTAACAAAAATGAGAGCACATGAAAATACAGCCAAGCAAGGGCGACACACAGCCAAAAACAGACACAAGAAAAAAAAAACGAAACAACAGAATATATTCAGTGAACTCCGAGCCTATGGAGATGTATAGAGAATTTGAGCAGTTAAGCTTTGATGCTATTCAGCAGCCAAAAGATGAGCAGACTGAAATCATCACAGAGCTAAAAATAAAGCTTCCCGACCGAACAGGCACCCATCTACTCAAAAGGCAAAGTGGACACAGGTGCAGAAGGAAATACGCTTCCCCTGCAAACATTTCGTAACATGTTTCCAGACAGAGTTGATGACTTAGGACAACCCATTCCAGGCTCCACAAAAAAAGAGCACACCATTCTGATGGCGTACAACGGCTCCAACATAATACAGCACGGATCAATTTGTATACAATGCGGACACAAAGACAAGTGGAGAACTCTAAAATTTTTTGTAGTAACAACAGAGGGTCCCACCATAATAGGACTACCCTCCCTCAGAGACTTGGAGCTGATAAGCCTCCACTGCACCATACAAAAAAAGAAAGATCCGATTAACTCCGTTGACGATTTAAAAAATGCTTACGCAAGTCAGTTTGATCACATAGGACATTTTAAAAATGACTATCATATAGTCCTAAAACCCGATCATCATCCCGTGATACATGCACCAAGAAAATGTCCCATCCATCTGAGAGATGAAATTAAAGAGGAACTAAAATCAATGGAAACCCAAGGCATCATCAGGAAGGTCACCGAACCGACTGAATGGGTCAGTAGCATAGTATACGTTCGAAAGAAGAACGGAAAACTGCGTCTATGCCTCGACCCAAAGGATCTGAACCGGGCAATAATGAGATGCCACTACAAGACTCCCACACTTGAAGAGCTAGCGCACAAGCTGTCTGGCGCTCAGCACTTTTCAAAACTCGACGCAAAGAATGGGTATTGGTCCATACCACTTGATGCAGAATCCCAAATACTAACAACGTTTCACTCACCATTCGGAAGATTCTGTTTTCAGAGGATGCCCTTTGGTCTGGTAATGTCCCAAGATGTATTCATCCAAAGAATGGATATGATCCTAGAAAAATGCCCAGGTACCATTGGACTCATTGATGATGTTATTGTATTTGGAAAGACGAAAGAAGAGCATGATAGCAACCTACACAGGCTTATGGAAGTGGCTCAAACTGAAGGATTATGTTTTAACAGCGAAAAATGTGCAATCGACCAAAAGCATATTAGTTTTTTTTGCGCAATGTACAACAAGGACGGCATAAAACCAGATCCTAATAAAGTAGAAGCGATAAAGCAACTACCAAGCCCTACTAATGTCACAGAGCTGCAAAAAGTATTGGGAATCATCACGTACTTAGCACCCTTCATCCCACATCTATCCGACCTAACTGCACCCCTGAGAGATCTGTTAAAGAAGGAATCAGACTACCAGTGGACTACCAGTCACCAGAAGGCAATGCAAAAAATTAAGGACGTAATATGCAAAGAAATGTCACTCACCTATTTTGACCCGTCCAAAGATACAAGCCTACAAGTAGACGCCTCAAACAAGGGTATAGGTGCAGTCCTCTTGCAAGAAGGAAAGCCCATTGCGTTTGCATCGAAAGCTCTAACAGAAACAGAGCAGAGATATGCCAATATAGAGAGAGAGCTGTTAGCGGTTGTGTTTGGCTGTGAACGCTTCAAGACATACCTGTATGGGAGCAAATTCCAAGTAGAAAGCGATAACAAGCCACTGGAAATGATCAGCCTGAAGAATCTAGTCGCAGCTCCACCTCGTTTGCAATGCATGCTGCTGCGCCTCCAGGAATACGACCTAACCATCGTATATCGCCCAGGTAAGGATATGACCCTGGCAGATGGATTCTCCCGGCTACCAAACAAAAAGGCCAAAGAGGAAATCAACCTCAACATAAGAGTAGACTTCGTGCAATTTTCAGCAGAAAAACTATCACAGATAAAACTCGCAACACAAGCGGACCCCATACTCTGCGAGCTGAAAGAAACCATCGTACAAGGTTGGCCTGACACCTTCAGGGAAATCAACAAAAATCTACGCCCCTACTGGTCCTACAGAGATGAGCTGGCTATAGAAAATGGAATTCTCATGAAGAGCGGCCAAATAATTATACCCGAAGTCATGCAACCTGAAATCCTGCAAAAAATCCATTACGGCCATCAGGGAATGGAAAAATGCAAACTCCGAGCAAAAAGCTGTGTTTTCTGGCACAACATCAACAAGAACATAGATGATGTTATACAACAATGTGCCATATGTCAACAAAATCAAAAGGCACACCAATGTGCAGAACCAATGATGCCACACAAGATCCCAGTGAGGCCATGGCAAATAGTAGCCACAGACCTTTTTCACAGTGAAGGACGCAATTACCTGCTAATGGTGGACTATTATTCCAAGTTCCCATTTGTGAGGAAGGTAAAGGAATTCTCCAGCCAGGAAGTAATTAGACTAATTAAACAAATCTTTGGAGAACAAGGGATCCCGGAGAGAGTTATTAGTGACAATGGTCCGCACTACAACTCTAGCTTATTCAAGCAATTTGCAAAGGAATGGGGATTTAAACACCTCACATCATCCCCTAGATATCCTCAATCCAATGGACTAGCAGAACGCTGCATACAAGCCGTTAAATCTGCAATGCAAAAAGCGGCCTCAAGCAACCGAGACCTAGATATGGTATTGCTGTGTCTACGGTCAACCCCCATTGACCATGCAATTCCATCCCCGGGTGAATTGCTATGGAACAGACAACTCGTAGGCAACTTACCCATGAAATGTCCCAACAATTCGACTCAAAAAGAAGAAATAGCATCGCGCCTATATAAAAGGCAATCATACCAAAAAAATCGATACGATCAGCACACCAAAGTGCTGCCAGAATTACATGAAGGACAACCTGTTCGTGTATATGATCCGGACTCCAGCAAATGGTCCCCTGCTGTCATCACACAGAGATGCGTTGAACCATGATCATACACGGTGCAGACTACATCAGGAAAGTCTCTTCGTAGAAACCGTAGACATCTAAGGACAGATAAGTCTACAACGAAGTCGACCCCAGAATCAAATGACGAACCATCAATCAGTATACCAATGGATCGCATGGAAGATACCAACACCACAACATCTAATAGTAGACCCATCACAGAAACACCACACAAAACACCAAACACTCATCCGGGAACTCATAAAACATCCAGATCTGGTCGAATAATCAGACCACCCAAGAGATATAGCTATGATGAAAACAGCCCTTAATTGGACAATTACACTACTGCATATAGTGTCACAGTTCCTGTGTTTTGACTGTTTGTTTTTTCTGTATGTTCCTTTTTAGAAAAAAGGGGATGTCATAATATGAGTTATCTCCCATAGATAAGTCCTCTCTAATAAAAAGATAAAAGTTTAGGTACTTCCGCCCCACGGCACTTCAGTAATAAAATGGTTAGGTTAAAAACCTTACCCTGCCTTCTGTGTTAGTTCTTAATGTTCCATCCGTTTTAATCCAAGTACAAAGAATACTATTTCAGATAGGTTACTAACCAAGGCTACAGAACCGATTGAACATCCAGATAAAAAATGATCTTTCACAAGAAAACTTTGTTTACTGCTAATACAGGATGTGATGGATAAATTGTTTTCTAAATTTCACAAAAATGACATGTCATTTTGACAGATATAAAGCTACAGAACCCAATCTGTCCTGCTATTCAACCTCTATCTGGAGGGAGAAAAGAAGGATTAATACATTTCTCAAGGGTATTTGTGTGTAAGTGAATGCAATGAATTCAACTGGAATTTGAACTCTGCTCTCTGATTTTTCAATATCACCAAAAGTTCATGAAAGCCATTCTTATTAAGGCCTCATAAGAGGGAACTGGAAACCCTTTCCTAAATAGGGAACAAAGGATAAACCTCTGCTCTTGTTCAAAATAGTGGGGAGGAGTGTGAACCGGGTAATAGGCAAACCTATCTACTCTTTTTGATAAAAAAGTGTCAGTAAATAAAATCTAGGTGGGGAGGCTAGAATTATAGAACATGCAAAATTCCAGGGAGAGTTAGTTAATTATGTATCCACCACTCCCTATTGAATTTTAATGTAATACTTAAGTTTATAATATAAAACAAAAAGAAAATGAAGGATCCCCTCCATATTACTGGCAGTTTATTTTACTTCTAAAATGCTAGGGAGGGAAAAAAGTCAGAAGAAAAATTTATTCAAAACCAGTGCACATACCAATGTGTAGAAATGCATTCTATGAATTCTTATTTTTTTCCATTATTTTTAATTCAGATTTTACTTCTTAAACTGGTTACCACTCATGATGAGAAATCCCAGTATACCCTGCTATTTAATCTATAGAAGGGAGGGGAGAACATTGATTCACACCTTTTGCAAGGTTAATTGACTAACCTAAAATTTTAATCTTCATTTATATACAAAATGTGATGGGTAAATTATCACCATTATTTTTAATTTTGTGCATGCATTTTGTTTTTGATTTTTTCAATTGCACAGTATAGTAGGGTCAGTTGGGCACCGTTTGTAAAAAAAAAAAAGAGCACCCTGACACAATTCACTTCACCAGAAATTTGGAAACAGTACGCTATATTGCTTGGAATTTCAGTTGGAAAATCCAATTTTTGGATTTCAATCTGAAAACAGTATAGAAGATTTGCAAAGAGGATGTGCATTGTGGTGCAGTGGATATCGGCTCAGAACGAGAAATCGGGGAGCCGAGTTCAAATTCCAGTTGAATTCATGGCATTCACTTATGTGCAAATACCCTTGGGAAAGGTATTAATCCATCTCTTCCTTCCAGTTATGGGTTAAATAACAGGACAGATTGGGTTCTATAGCCTTAGCTGGCAACCAGTCTATCACAGAAAGCAATGGCAACCTACTGTGGGATAATCTTCTGCCCAGTCAGTCATGTCTCTTTCGAGACATGATCACCCAAGCATGTTTCACGTGTGGCACTTAACTGACTGACTGACTGGATGAGATATCCAGTCTACATAATGGTGTCTGGAGTGATCAAGTGCCTTGAGAAAGTAGTGCTCCTATGGGACAAGGGGATTGCTGCTGGAAGATCCTATGTCTGGCAACAGGTCTCTGAACTATGTCACACAAGCAGGAGGCCTAGTCATAGCTGTCAGACAATTTCTGCAACCACATCACCCCTTAAATCTGGCTATATAACTCCCCAAACTGCAAATCCTTTGATTATTACATGTGAGCACAGTTGAGTGAGAGACAAACAAAACACATTGCAATACCAAAGATGAACTGAAAGCAAGGATTATGGCAGCATTCACCAACTTAAACAAGGAGACCATTCAGAAATATTGCAGGAGATTTCAAAGTCATCTTGAGGCCACAGTTTATTGAATAAATTTACTTTTTAGTATTTCAAGATTATTGAGTAATTTTGGTAAATATATCTGTCAAAATGACATGTCATTTTTGTGAAATTTAGAAAACAATTTATCCATCACATCCTGTATTAGCGGTAGACAAAGTTTTCTTGTGAAAGATCATTTTTTATTTGGATGTTGAATCATTTTTTTTCAAAGAAGATCTCTTTCAGGATTGTCATCCACTGTTTTATTACATTCTCTTTAATTTTTAATTTAGTCCACAGGAATTTTTACAGCAGTTGTAGGTTTGGTAAAAGTCAGAAGTTGCAGATAGACAAGTCTGTACTCTGCGGAATGGTAAACTGAAAGACCTGTGTGATGTGATGAGATGTTTTGCCAAAAAGCCTTACACAAAAATGAATCAACACACATGATTATTGTACACTAGCTCACTCAAAGGCATCAGGTTAATGATTGAACAACTTCAAAGGAGAGAGTCAGTTCATACTTAGGTAGTAAGCTCCTTTCTGATTGGTAACTAAGTAACACCTGGGCTACACATTCAGTTCTAGAAATACAGTGTTTCTTTTTATTAGCATCAGATAATTTTGGCTGAGTTTGCTCAGCAAATTCTTAATTTTAAGCCTAATTTCATATTTTGTGCTTAACCTTAATGAGTCAGAAATTTATATTATTATTTTCTATGAGTTGAGGTGGTGGGGAATGTAACATTAAACTAAAAAAATTTAGCCCTTCTTCAAGATTAAAATCTTCTTATCATGAGCTGTGTCTTTTCTTTTTTCTAATGAGTCAGAAATTTAAATTATTTTCTATGAGTTGAGGTGGTGAGGAATGTAACATTAGGCTAAAAAAATTTAGCCCTTCTTCAAGATTAAAATCTTCTTATCACGAGCTGTGTCTTTTCAGGACGTATGCAATCATGAACTTCTACTTGGCTCTGTCTCTTGTTCACTGCTGGGGAACTCTCCACCTTTTCCACCAAAATGGACTGTTCAAATCACTATATAAAATAGTAGTGATTATACCTCAAGGAAAGAAGTCGAGTGAGCGAGTCAGTCGGGTATTTCCAGTATTGCACCGGAAGTGTTCTACTAGTCCATCTATCACATCTCTATGACGATACTGTATGCTAATTACCTTGTTCCGCATTCTACTAATCCTCATCTCTTTCCTGTCAATACACCTACTTTTATACTATTATGTTGTTTTGTATTATTTCCCATAATTCTGTTACCCGACATAACATTCACAAAATTCTTCCTCTTGGTATTTCTTCCAAACACTGTTCTGCCATTTATTTGCTCAGGCCTATCAACTAGATCTCACACTGCTTTCCTCTATCTTTCTTTCACTCTATCTGTTCTGTGAGTATTAAATTCTCCAGTCCCTCCTTCCTCATTACATGTCTGAGAAACCATATCTGTCTCTTCCTTAAGTATGGTATCCTCAGCATCCTTCTGTAAAACCACATTTCTGCTGCCTCAAGCTTCTCCTTCATCCTTGAGAAAATGTCAATGTGTCAACATCACACTTTCCATCCTCTGTCAACATGTTTCCTTGATATGCTTAATTTTGGGACTAATTTGATCATGGTCATATGCATACGCTTCATGAAAAACAAAATGTATGGTCACATTGGCTGAATTTGTCCCCAGAATAACTTGTATGTGTTCACATGCATCAAACAAGGTTCTTCATACTTAACAGCCAGCTTCTCTCTGTTTAAGTCCCATGCTCACTGATTTCTCCAAAAGTTCTAGACAGTAGAAGTGAAGTCAAAACAACATGCTTGTAGTTAATCAATAAGTATGAATATATGCATGGCAATTTATATTAGGAGTCAAAAATTATCCATTTAGAATATTTAAAAGAAGAATCAATAAAGCAGCACCAAATTCTCATTAGGTCTCTTTCTCAAACAAAACTGCTGTAAGGAATTATAGCTAAGATACATTTAGATACTAGACAATTGTCCTCATCTTTACTGCCATGTTTACAATGTTTTGACCCTTGTATGCTTTGGCCTTCTTCAAGTGCTAAGAATGTTAAACTGAACCTATTATTATGATCACTGAGGTATATCATTTTCATTCCATGTGTGATGCCACTTCTGATATCCATGTAGTTATCTACCTTTAACTAAACTCCTCAAGGACATATAGCCCAGTAAATATAGACGTTAGTTAGTTCCAGTGACTTGACACAGAGAGTTGTGAGTTCAATACCAGGCTAAAGCAATGGTGAATAAATAATTTAAGTTAAGTTAAAGGGAGATAACTACATAGCTACCAGAAGTGGCATCACAAGTGGAATTAAAATAATATATCGCAGAGATTTGGTTGGAAATTCCTAGCACCTGAAGAAGGCTGGAGCAACAACGGTCAAAATGTTTTAAACATGGCAGTAAAGAAGAGAACAATAGTCCAAACAATGTAAATAGTGTAAATACTACCTCATCTCAGAAGTATAGACAAATATTTAGATACTAGCTTTACTAATCTATTTACAGTACTGACATCATGATCCTAACCAATAATAGCAACCTAAATTTCCAGGAACCAGTTCTATAAAGGAAAGTAATCTTTGGGAACTTATTCTTTCTTATTTTCTTTTCAATTTGAAAATGGAAACAAATTCTTTTACATATCAAAAAGAATTAAACCATTTTGATAATTTAATAGAAAACATTTATTTATTAAAATATTTCCAGATTGAAATTCTGTTCTCATCATATTTTTGTTCAGAAGTATGGTGATTATTACTCCAGTATCATCAGTTGTACTATAGTTTCTTAGCCTTATTTGAACTGAATTGCTGCAGTCTCAAAAATCCAGTGGAAGAACTATCAAATTTATGATAAAAAGATTTGTCCCATTTTTAACTTCAAGGTGATTCTTTTTTATCAGAATAAATTATGTTCATCACATAAAATCTTATTTCAACCACTGCAGAACTTACAGCAATAATATTAATTATGTTTTTAGCTATTATATATCTGCTATTAATATATAACATTAATTTCAGATAATCCAACAAATGTTTCACTAAGCTTTCATAATTTTAACAATCACTTTGAACAAACTAGTAGGATGATTCTATTGGTCCTATCACTTTACTTAACACAGATCCTAAATTATATAAATGCATGGATACACCCGATACACCAAAAATATGGAGACAAATAAAAAGGTCCTACCTGAAGGTTTGGTTCAAAATTCCAAGCACCTGAAGAAGGTCAGGCGTACAATGGCTGAAACATTGTACAAATGGCAACTAAGATGAGTACAATAGTCCGAATAATGTAAATACTGTATAAATACCGATAAAATGCAGCCGTAACTTCTACTCCAACAGTTTCTTTCCTCACACTTCCTGACTGTGGAATTCTCTTCCAAATGATTGCTTCCCCAACGGCTACAATCTCCAGGAGTTTAAATGTAAGGTCAATAGACACCTCCTAACACACTAACCTGCTCCCATTCTATCAAACACTCTTCCCATCTGCCTAACCCTCATCCTCGCTATCCTTACTCATCTGTCACCTTCCTCCTGACATTCCCTATGTCTAACCACTCCTTCTCTTTATCTTCCCCTATGTAGCCCTATGCGCAATAGTGGCAGTGGAATGCCTTGCTTGGGGTGAGATGATTAAAAAAAAAAATACTACCTCATCTCAGAAATATAGACAAATACTAAATGCATGGATATTTATATTTATTGATATTGGTTATCTCTCTTTAACTCAACTCTCCAAGGTTTTGTTCACCTCTGCTATAGCCAGGTACTGAACTTACAACTCTTTTGGTCAAGTCACTGGATTACTTCAACTAAGGGCCTTGGAAAGTTGAGTTAAAGAGAAATAACTGATTTTGGCTCAAAATTCCAATCATTTGATGATGGCTAGAGTGTTCAAAGTAGGAACATCAGGAATATGGTAATATAATGAGGGCAACTGTCTGAAAAATGTAAATAATTACAATACCTCATTTCAGAAATACAGAGAGATCCTGAAGAAAGCTAAAATGTACAATATACAAAATGTTGTGAATAGGATAAAGATGAGAACAGCAGTTTGAACAATTTAAATAATTACAAGACCTCATCTCAGAAATATAGAGAGATCCTGAAGAAGGCCAATGTGTACAATGACTGAAATGTGAATATGGCAATAAAATGAGGACAACAGTCCAAACAATGTAAATAATTACAATATCTCATCTCAAAAATATAAACAAATATTTACTAACTTATTGACTACTCTAGGACTACTATTAACAATGAAATCCTTATACACCTACTATCTTACCTATCACAGAGTCCAAAGTATCAGTCACTAAAGTGCCATACATGATACATATTTGGGCAATCATGTCTTAAAAGAGACTGAATGACTGAGCACAAGACTTTCTTGCAGTAGGATAACATTATTGTCTGCAGTAGAATGGTTGCCAACCAAGGCTATAAAACCCAATCTGTCCTGTTATTTAACCCATAGCCGGAGGGAAAAGTGTTGGATTAATACCTTTCCCAAGGGTATTTATGCACAAGTGAATGCAACGAATTCAACTGGAATTCAAACTTCCAGAGTGTATAATAAGGTGAAACTAGTAGAAAATATGAACCAGTACATCAAGTGTGATATAATATTCAGCACTGAGAGTAACAATCAGGATACAAGCTTAACTACAAGATAATATGACTAATACAAATACATTCATCTGTTTGTGAATTATCAAAGATGTACATGGCTTTTAGATAAAAGCATTAGTTAAAACATACATAGTTCAATGACTATAGTGAGTTCAATTTGGGTCTGTTAGTGCTGAAAAGTTATAGATTCAGGAGAAGTGGAAGAAATGAAGACATAACTAGTGGAAATTAAGTGATATGATGTGCTTACTAAGCATTTGTCTCAACCAGACATTAAAAATCGATAGTCAAATTTTTTCTGTATTTTCAGCCAATTAGTACAATTATTAAATTAGGTTCTACATCTTTTAGTCAACTCATTTGTCATGATCAGCCATTAACATTTCACCACTAAACTGTTTTCATATTTTTCAATCATTTAGTGCAATTATTAAATTGATTTTTACATCTTTTACTCAACTCATTTGTCATGATCACCCATTAACATTTCACCACTAAACTGTTTTCATATTTTTCAATCATTTAGTGCAATTATTAAATTGATTTTTACATCTTTTACTCAACTCATTTGTCATGATCAGCCATTAACATTTCACCACTAAACTGTTTTCATATTTTTCAATCATTTAGTGCAATTATTAAATTGATTTTTACATCTTTTACTCAACTCATTTGTCATGATCAGCCATTAACATTTCACCACTAAACTGTTTTCATATTTTTCAATCATTTAGTGCAATTATTAAATTGATTTTTACATCTTTTACTCAACTCATTTGTCATGATCAGCCATTAACATTTCACCACTAAACTGTTTTCATATTTTTCAATCATTTAGTGCAATTATTAAATTGATTTTTACATCTTTTACTCAACTCATTTGTCATGATCACCCATTAACATTTCACCACTAAACTGTTTTCATAT
Organism: Ascarosepion bandense; assembly: GCA_037127315.1. NCBI lineage: Eukaryota > Metazoa > Mollusca > Cephalopoda > Sepiida > Sepiidae > Ascarosepion > Ascarosepion bandense. Next base: position 386,243 of record JBBBDQ010002085.1, read on the forward strand.
TTTTCAATCATTTAGTGCAATTATTAAATTGATTTTTACATCTTTTACTCAACTCATTTGTCATGATCAGCCATTAACATTTCACCACTAAACTGTTTTCATATTTTTCAATCATTTAGTGCAATTATTAAATTGATTTTTACATCTTTTACTCAACTCATTTGTCATGATCAGCCATTAACATTTCACCACTAAACTGTTTTCATATTTTTCAATCATTTAGTGCAATTATTAAATTGATTTTTACATCTTTTACTCAACTCATTTGTCATGATCAGCCATTAACATTTCACCACTAAACTGTTTTCATATTTTTCAATCATTTAGTGCAATTATTAAATTGATTTTTACATCTTTTACTCAACTCATTTGTCATGATCAGCCATTAACATTTCACCACTAAACTGTTTTCATATTTTTCAATCATTTAGTGCAATTATTAAATTGATTTTTACATCTTTTACTCAACTCATTTGTCATGATCACCCATTAACATTTCACCACTAAACTGTTTTCATATTTTTCAATCATTTAGTGCAATTATTAAATTGATTTTTACATCTTTTACTCAACTCATTTGTCATGATCAGCCATTAACATTTCACCACTAAACTGTTTTCATATTTTTCAATCATTTAGTGCAATTATTAAATTGATTTTTACATCTTTTACTCAACTCATTTGTCATGATCAGCCATTAACATTTCACCACTAAACTGTTTTCATATTTTTCAATCATTTAGTGCAATTATTAAATTGATTTTTACATCTTTTACTCAACTCATTTGTCATGATCAGCCATTAACATTTCACCACTAAATTGTTTTCGTATTTTCCAATCATTTAGTGCAATTATTAAATTGATTTTTACATCTTTTACTCAATATTTGTCATGTGATCAGCCATTAACATTTCACCACTAAACTGTTTTCATATTTTTCAATCATTTAGTGCAATTATTAATTGATTTTTATCATTTACTCAACTCATTTGTCATGATCACCCATTAACATTTCACCACTAAACTGTTTTCATATTTTCAATCATTTAGTGCAATTATTAAATTGATTTTTACATCTTTTTTATCAACTCATTGTCATGATCAGCCATTAACATTTCACCACCAAACTGTTTTCATATTTTTCAATCATTTAGTGCAATTATTAAATTGATTTTTACATCTTTTATTCAACTCATTTGTCATGATCACCCATTAACATTTCACCACTAAACTGTTTTCATATTTTTCAATCATTTAGTGCAATTATTAAATTGATTTTTACATCTTTACTCAACTCATTTGTCATGATCAGCCATTAACATTTCACCACTAAACTGTTTTCATATTTTTCAATCATTTGAAGTGCAATTATTAAATTGATTTTTACATCTTTTACTCAACTCATTTGTCATGATCAGCCATTAACATTTCACCACTAAACTGTTTTCATATTTTCAATCATTTAGTGCAATTATTAAATTGATTTTTACATCATTCTCAACTCATTTGTCATGATCACCCATTAACATTTCACCACTAAACTGTTTTTCATATTTTTCAATCATTTAGTGCAATTATTAAATTGATTTTTACATCTTTTACTCAACTCATTTGTCATGATCAACCATTAACATTTCACCACTATTTATTTCATATTTTTCAATCATTTAGTGCAATTATTAAATTGATTTTTACATCTTTTACTCAACTCATTTGTCATGATCAGCCATTAACATTTCACCACTAAACTGTTTTCATATTTTTCAATCATTTAGTGCAATTATTAAATTGATTTTTACATCTTTTACTCAACTCATTTGTCATGATCAGCCATTAACATTTCATCACTAAACTGTTTTCATATTTTTCAATCATTTAGTGCAATTATTAAATTGATTTTTACATCTTTTTACTCAACTCATTTGTCATGATCAGCCATTAACATTTCACCACTAAACTGTTTTCATATTTTTCAATCGTGTTAGTGCAATTATTAAATTGATTTTTACATCTTTTACTCAACTCATTTGTGTGATCACCCATTAACATTTCACCACTAAACTGTTTTCATATTTTCAATCATTTAGAATTGCAATTATTAAAAATTGATTTTTACATCTTTTACTCAACTCATTTGTCATGATCAGCCATTAACATTTCACCACTAAACTGTTTTCATATTTTTCAATCATTTAGTGCAATTATTAAATTGATTTTTACATCTTTTACTCAACTCATTTGTCATGATCAACCATTAACATTTCACCACTAAACTGTTTTCTATTTTTCAATCATTTAGTGCAATTATTAAATTGATTTTTACATCTTTTACTCAACTCATTTGTCATGATCAGCCATTAACATTTCACCACTAAACTGTTTTTCATATTTTTTCAATCATTTAGTGCAATTATTAAATTGATTTTTACATCTTTACTCAACTCATTTGTCATGATCAGCCATTAACATTTCACCACTAAACTGTTTTCATATTTTTCAATCATTTAATTATTAAATTGATTTTTACATCTTTTACTCAACTCATTTGTCATGATCAGCCATTAACATTTCACCACTAAACTGTTTTTTCATATTTTTCAATCATTGGTACAATTATTAAATTGATTTTTACATCTTTCAATCAATTCATTTGTCATGATCAGCCTTAATATTTCACTATTAAACTGTTTTTATATTTTTCAATCAATTAGTGCAATTATCAAATTGATATCTACATTAAAAATCAATTGATTTCTACATATTTCAGTCAGCTCATTTTCTTGATTAGACATTAACAGTCGATCACCAATCTGTCCACCAATTAGTTCCATTATGAATCTGATTTCAACATCTTCCAATGTAATAATTTGTTTCTATTAGCCATTAACAATTTATTAACACACTGTTTTCTACATGTTTTATTTTACTATACATTTCAACCAGGATCTGACTGTTAATTGCCAAATTGGTTTTGATATCAATTGCGATTAACGAAAATAGAATCTTTCATATTCTATGAAGATGAGAAATAAATGAATAAAAGGTGGCAATTTGCAGAGATGACTTGATTGATAATTTCAGGAGTATTTTTGTATTTTCCATTTGTTTAATCTTACTGTTCTTTGTTCTGCATCACTCCTATTTACTGATCCTCAAAGGTATGAATTAAGAAAAAAAAAAGAGGAATTTCATCGCAGCAGATCATTAAATAAAACTATTCATTCAGGATTATGCAGATTACAACTTATGGCATATTTTCAAACTTGTTTTACTGCAAACTGACAGCAAGAACCACAGTCTGCATTTCAGTCTTTTATACTTTTGGTAATAAATCAAAAACAAACTCTGTTTACTAGGTTAATTTATTTAACATTGAAAATTCATATATATATATATTTCTTATGTCCCGCACATTTTTTTTTTATAAGCATTTCACCCTGAGCAAGGCATGTCACTGCCACTACTGCGCAGGGGGCTACATAGAGTGGAGAAAGGATGATTAAATATAGGAAATGTCAGAGGGTGGGTGATAGGCAGGTAAGGATACCGAGAATGAGGGTTGGGTAGATGACATACTGGAATTGCATGTATCTATTTGTAAAAATATAAAATTATTAATTTTAAAAAACCTAGCCCATTCTTAAATTTTGCAGCACAATGGTCAACTTACCAAAGTTTCCAAGACTTCAAAAGAACACAGCTCATCATCTTACTACAGTAGAAATATGTGCTGGTATTCAATATTGACACCAAGTCAAGAAATTCACTTTAGCGCTAATGGACACAAACTTTCCTGCCTGCCATTAGCATGACTAATGCTAGTTTTCTGGAAAGCAAAACATTATGTTTCCCTGGTGCCACTTTTCCAGCTGACCTGAAATGAAATGACTACATTGAATCTATAGCTGTGTCTACTGCTAGGAAGGTTGGGTCACTGTTCCAGGCCAGAAAGTTTTTCTTGTAGAATCTATCTTGCACATTTATAAATCTACCATTCATCCGTGCATTGAATACTGTTGCCATATCTGGTCAGATTTTCCTGATTATCTATCTTGAAGTTCTTGACAAAATCTAAAGAAGGATTTGCAATGTAATCAATCCTGACTTGGCATCTTGATTTCGGTTACTTTCTCAGTGACGTGATATAGCTCCCCTTTGTCTTATCTACAAATATTTTCATGGCAACTGCTCTGACAAGCTTATTTCCATGGTGACCTACATGCTACTAGATTGTCTTCCAGGTCCCACCCTTTTACCAATCAAATAGTTAAATGGCTTACGGCCTATCACATTGAATACACCGGTTCTCACTTGATCACCAAAGTTAAGCAACGTTGAGCCTGGTCAGATGGGTGACCGCTTGGGAATACCAGGTGCTGTAAGCATTTAGTGATGGATGTGCATTGTGATGCAGTGGATATGGGCTCAGAAAGAGAAATCAGTGAGCCGAGTTCAAATTCCAGTTGAATAATCTGCATTCACTTAAGCACTGGTACCCTTGGGAAAGGTATTAATCCGTCCCTTCCCTCCAGTTATGGGTTAAATAACAAGGGTAGGACTTGGGGACCCTGCCCTTAAAAACAAATTCCAATGAATCTTGATAAAAGAAAAAAGTATTACTAGACACAAAACTTATATAAAAACAACAATAAATTGTTGAAGGAAAAAGTTATTACCAGCAATAAATAAATAAAATTTAGTTGGCAATAAATGACCCACTGAGGTTGATATACCATAAAAACAAAACAGCCAAAAACAGAAAATAATTAAATGTAACCACCACTTATACCCCGAAAGTTTCTTTTCTCACACTTCCTGCCTGTGGAACTCCATTCCATTTACTTGCTTCCCAGATTGCTACAAAAAAGATCTCCAAAACTTTAAATGCAACACCAGTTGCTATCTTCTATCTCCTTGAATACCACCCGTCTTTAATCCTTTCTTCTACACTCAGTGTATCATGTTTTTTCTCTCACTGTAACCCCCTGTTAGTGGCAGTCCCACCTTGTTTAGGGCTAAATGATTAAAAATAATAAATAAATAAAAATGTCCAGTATTTACATTATTCAGACTATTGTCCTCATCTTTGTTGATACAGAGGTTGTTTAGTTCTTGTAACTTGACCTAAAGAGTTCAATACCAGGCAACAGAAGCCACATAAGGTAGGGAGTTACTGAATGATGTTTTATGAGTGTAAGAAGAGGGGAGAAGAAGTGCAGATTATGAAGAATAGAAAGACTTCCACAAAGAAGAAGTTGTCCAAGTGGAACTTCCTTCTTACTCATGAAATTCAAAGGAAATGACGATGATTCATTCCAGTGTACTTCCTCTAGGAAGTCTGTTACACAAAGATGTTGTCCAAGAAAAAAAATTTCAGAAAGAGTCAGATATTACTAGAGTTTTATTAGCAACTTAACATTGTTCTAGCATCTTTATTGATAGATTGAGTTATACTTGAGGTTTGGGGTAGGCTTAAGTCTCTGCAGTCTCTTCTCTATCTGTAATGAAATTGCCCTGCATTCTTTGTCTTACAGTAGAACTTATATAATATAGAGGCTCAGCACTGCTTTCTTTGTTTTTAACTAAATATTTATATGTTGTAATACTTTACTTAGTTTCTGGAAGGCATCTTTTGCAATTCTGGTGTGCCTTCAGATCTTTGTCCCACTTTCTCTACATGTCAAGCGTTTAGAATAACTAATATAAATAAATGTTATCTATCATAAAATGACAAGTTTTTCTATCATCAAGAGATATCTTGAAATATATATACTGTAAGTGAGATTGGTCTGAGATTAAGGATTGATGGAAATATTTTTTGCTGCATTTTCTGTTTTTATTTCTGTTACCACAAAGGTGTTAATTCAGATAAGATTTTAAAAAAAATTATAAATCAAGTTATTGACACCAGAATTACACATACACCTAGCATACTTAATAGCATATAAGATAACAATTATTTTCTAAAGAATGATGCAAAAATATCTCTGGGGTTTAATAAGTAAATTTGAATGATTGGTGAGCTAATATTTGCTGAAATGCTGTGAGTTGTACCAAGTATAACTCTATAATACTGTAATAACTCTATAATACTAATCTTCTTTCTATCTAAATTTCTGATATGGGGAGTTATAATTATTTACATTTGAACTATTGTCCTCATCTTTGTTGTGATAACAACATTTTGGCATTTGTGCTCTTCAGCCTTTATCAAGTGAATATTGATTCAGGTAACCTATAGGAAATTCCAAACTAAACCCATTATATAATCTACTTAGACTGATCTCATTCCACTGCCCATAGTTATTTAGTTAGTTATTGTTTACCTGTTTCAAATTGAATCAAAGTACATACTACCTGGCATTAGGATTAAACTCACAAATACTATGTCACCAAATTTATGAATCAAGCTTTAATGCCCTCACCTATTGACCCATAATCATCTTTCATGTGTGGTGTTTCTTCAAAATGTAGGAAATCAGAGCTCTCAACTACTTCCTGTTCTTTTGTAACCTTTTGTAAAATTTATCTTTTTAGTTTATCCCATAATCCATGTTCTGCCAACAATATAAACTTATTAGGTAGGTTATATGATGCTTTCCTCTATCCCTTTTGATATCAATATGTCCTGTGGGTGTTGAATTTTCCAATTCCACTTTCCTCAGTATGTGACCTAGAAATTTCAAGTGACTCTTTCTGATGTGCTGTATAAGTGTCCTTTTTGTTTCTATTTTCTCTAAAGTTTCATTGCTCATGAGTTCAATTCATGGTATTCTCAGCATCCTTCTGTAGAACCACATTTCCATTGTTTCAGTTCTCTTCTCTGTGATGAAATTGTCCACCACTCACTGTCACATAGGAGGGCAAAGATCACATATCAGTTCAGTACTCTTTTCTTGGTTTCTCATGAAATGTTTCTGCTTCTTGATATTTTGCTTAGCTTTAAGAAACAAGACAATTTCATGAGAAACAAAGATATGTATTCAATTGTTGTGTAATATCAGTTTTATATGACAGTGAAAGCAGAATAATTTCCTCACAGATGAGGACTTGAAGCAACAAAAATGTTGTTCTACAGAAGAATGCTGAGAATACCATGGACTGAACATATGAGCAATGAGAAAGCTTTTATAAGTTCAGTACTTTTTCTTTGTGTCCAATGATTTTTAGATTTTTTTTAACATGATGCTTAGCTTTTTGAAGGCATCTTTCACTATCCCAATGTGCTTTCAGATTTTGGTGTTGCATTTTCGATCCTATGTTAAAAAAATTCCTAAATATTTACATTTTTGCACTTCTTACCTTCTTATTTTCTTACAATTGATGTTTAGTCCATTTTTTTTCACTTTCTATCACTATCTTCTGTAAGAGTTCCTGTATTTTTCTTTCTGTGCTACTATCAACAGTATGTCAAATTTTCTAAGCCCTCTTTACTCATATTCTAAAAAATTCAGTTGTCTCTAAGTATAAGTGTTCTTTTTGTTTCCATTTTCCATGTTTACACCATAGCATTCTCAGCATCCTTCTGTGGAACCACATTTATATTGCCTTAAATCTCTTCTCCATTTGTACAGAGATGATCCAGCATTCACTGCCGTACAAGAAGAAAAACATTACATCACAGTTCACTATGCTGTTCTTTGTTTCCAGAGAAAATTTTCCTGTTTCTTAATATTTTACTTAACTTTTTGAAAGCATCTTTCATTATTCTGATGTGCCTTCTGATTTCGGTGTTGAATTTTTTAGCTTATGTTAAAACATTTCTCAAATATTTAAAATTTTGCACTCGGTTAATTTTGGTATCACCAATTTGTAATTCACATGTGTGGCTGTTTATTTCACTTCCATCTTCTTATAATTGATTGTTAGTTTTTTCTTCTCACATACTTTAATAATAAATGTAAATAGGGTTGACTGTATATGGGATTAAATGCATTTCCACTTGTGATACAAATGACTACGATCATACTATATACTATTTGGAACATGTAAATTGTGTGTAGTGAAGAACAAGTCGAGAACAAGTTAAGAGAATATACAAAAATACAAAGAAGAGTAGAGTAAGAATTCATCAGTAAGATGATTCTAAAAAACAGAAATGAGGGTCTTGGAACTGGAATAAAATCAATGATGGCATCTAAACTAAATACAGACACATGCCTCCAGTAATTACTCAGGGTGGGCAGCTTGTGACCTTTATGTGGTAAATCTACAAAAAAATAAAATATCTTGCATTTTAGATATAATAATCAGAGTAACCTTCATTATCTTAGATTAGGAAGGAAAATTTAGATGCTGATTTATTTTATTAAACATATATAGAGTCCTGGGTGCAACAAAAACTATATTCAGCAGCAAAGCTTTTAGGAGCATGGAACCATCTACATCTGGGATGTTAGCACCTGGGATGTTAGCACCTGGGATGTTAGCACCTGTTAGAGTCCCAGTTATGAGTTAATAGTGAATCCCGAAACAAATCACAGCAAAAGAAAAGATTTGAAGAAATAGAAATATGATTTTACAAATGAAAGTTTAGAATACCATAAGCAAATGATTTGAGAAACAAGAAAAATTTAAGATGAATAAAAACTACAACAAAATTGCTGCTAAAAATCAGAAAAAGATAACTGAAATGTTGGAGTTAAATAAGAAAAGAAGGCATGGAAAATTTAACACTCATGGGGTATATCAAAAGTAAGAGAAGCTGATAAAACTGAGAAACATACTTAAAAAGTTTGAGCAAATAGATTAAGGAACAAGTAGCAGAAAGATAAAATGCATTTGTAAGCAAGGAACAAAAGACAGGAAAGCATAGAGAGTCATGATCACCTACATCCTGAAAAGATGTTATTCAGAGAGAGAGAGAGAGAGAGAGAGAGAAAATATTGTTCTAGGTACATTCATTCATTTTGAAATATTAATGTTTCAACTGAGATTTATGGTTATTAGATCCATTGTAAAAGTCATATTTCATTAACAATGGAGTTTGAAGTTCTTACAAAAGGATATTTTTAGCCATATAATGGGATTGAAGTGAGAATGTGTGTTCAATTTAAATATTGTTAACATTACATATGCAGTTACATTGAAAGCCAATGTTTTAGACATTTTTATTATACTGATGTTCTCTGTCATAATGTGTTTTCAGCTGAGAGCATTACATCACTTAAATGTAAGAAATACTTCTTAGATTAAAAGTACATAAATATATCAAGCCAAGAATTTAAGTGGAATAAATGTTATCCATTACATTTACTTTATACCAATACACAGTTTTCAAAGACTATAAAATTTATTGGAAAATATATAGTTAGTGTTGTACTTATTATTAAAAAAAAATTTTTTTAATCATTTCACCCCAAGCAAGATGGTACAGCCACTGATGTTCAGGGGGCTACATAAGAGTAAAAGTTCAGGCAGGAGGAGAGGGAAGAGAACCATGAACCAGTTACAGGGAGTGTCAGAGAAAGGGCAAGAAAAGGATGGGAACACAGGTGTGAAGACAGTTGTGATGGTAGAGAAAAAGGAAAAGAACAAGATACACAGGGTGATGTAGGAAGGACTGGAGTCAAGTGGATAAGAGATGGGTACTGACATTGCATTTAAATTCCTGGAGGTTGTAGCTGTGAGGAAAGCAAGTATATGGAAGGGAGTTTCACAAGCGGGAAGTGCACGAAAAGAATCTGATGGTGTAGAATTGTCCACATCTTCTTATCTTGTATAGCTCTTAATAGATTTTGTCATTCTGTTATTTGTCCTAAAGCTTGTTCCAACATCCATTTACTCACACTCACTATGGATATTATGCATTGTTTACAAGCCTGTCTTGGTTTCAATCTGCCCTGTAAGTATCTTATTTTTCAATCCCTCTTTTCTCATTATGTGCCCTTGAAACCTCAACTGTCTCTTTCAAGTACAAATTTCCTTTTTGTTTATATATTCTCTTAAACTGTGTTGTTGCTCACATGCTTAGACCATGGTATACTCAACATCCTTCTGTAAAACCACATTTCTGTTGCTTTAAGACTCTTCTTAATCTTTGAGAAAATTGTTTAGCACTCACTTTCATACAAGAGAACACATATCACATAACAGTTTAGTACTCTTTTCCTTTTTCCTAGCCAAGTTTTTCTTTTTCTTCATATGCTGCTTAGCTTTTGAAATGCACCTTTGGCCATCTTAATACATCTTTAGATTTCAGTATCACACTTTTTGATCTCTGTTAAAACACTTCCAAGACATTTAAATTTCATGTAATTAGAGTAATTAAACATTGTAATACCAGATGGAATAATGGTTAGCAATAAAGAAAATGGAATAGGGAACTCAGGTTCAAGTTATTGTTGGTGCTGTTTATATTGACTCTGTTAATATTAATGCCTATGAAAAAAGCATGAATCAAATTCTCCCTGTTTTCTGTCCGACTGAAAAATAGCTTAGTAAAAATGTTTCATATCTTGTATGCCATGACAGTTGATAGATTAAAAGTGTGGGTAAATGAGCATTTGAGTTAATCAGTCTCCCATAACTACCTTACTTGCCAGCTAGTTACAGTAACAAAGCTAATACACCTATTGATAATCTTGACAGATTTTGACGTTTGCCTGTTTATTTCAAAACAAATAGAAGCTGAAAAATTAGGAAAGATATGAAAGCAGTAATTTATGTGAGTAAATTTGCACAGAAAAGTTATAAATTTATGAAAGCGTTTTCCTCTAAATAACCAGAAACCTATCTTAGAGCGTTTTTATTCCTCACCTTCTAATTTCTGTTTCTTTTCATAATTCGGTGGATCAAAAGAAGGAGCCACTCCCAATCATCTGCCAATTCACTTTTCCTCAGGCAAAAGTTACACAAACAGACATTTCATATTTGCTTCCATTTACTCAGGCAAAAGTTATACACACAGGCATTTTATGTTTACTCAAACAAAAGTAGTTTTTTTTTATCATTTCACCTAATCAAGACAATAAAGTCACTAAGATGCAATAAATTACTGAGTGTGAAAGAATATGGATAAAAGAAAAATATTATTCAGAAAAGAAAACAATAAAAAAACAGGATTTAAGAAAACAGTAGATAATGATTGACACTGCATTTAAATTTTTTTCAGATCAAATTTGACTGGGAAATAAAAAACCAGTAACCAGAAAAGGGTTCCACAAGTGAGAAGTGTGGAAGAAAAAACTGTTAGCATAGAAATTATGGTTACATTTAACAATTTTTACTATAAACTGATGAGACCTATTTACCAATCTAGTGTAGTACTCTAAATTCAAGGTAGCAAAAAGTTAAACTCATCAGAACAATTATCATGAAAATATTTATAAAATGCACAGGGAAGATACATTATAGAGGTGAGAAAATAACTGATACTGAGATACCAGGTCATGACTGATAATATTGCAAATTCTTCTTTGGGTTTTATAAAGAACCACTAAATACATGTGGGAGCAGGATTCAATGTATAAACAAATGAAATGTGTAAAATAGGTCCTGGTGAAAAAAATTATTTAGCATGACCCAGTGAACTAACTTTCCAAGTGGCAGGCCTAGCAATTGATTCAATATAATCTTTCCATTTCATGTCAGCAAAAAATTTTAGCCTGAGTAGGCACAATGAGTCACTTAGCATCATCACACTGATAGATAGCAAAAAAGCTTCTCTCAGATAATTAAAAGAGAGCAGTTTCATTTTGGAGGCATTAAAATTAACAAGACATTTCTTGCTCCATTAACAACAGCTTGTAGGTCGTTTTTGAGATCATCTGCTATTTTGATTTTATCAAACCAATCAGACTTACCATTATGACAGGATTAAATACTTGTGTCATCCGTATATATACAAAGTTGAGAACTGATAATAAGATAGGTCTATCTGCATTAACGTAAAAAAAGATCTAGAAGTTTGTCTGTTCAAGGCAACTTTCATTTTTCAGTTTGACAAGAAAGATTGAATCAGATCAAAAATTCATCCAGAAACTCATTTCAACTTGAAAAGAAGACCAGCATGCCAAACCCTGTTAAACACTCTCATGATATCCATAACAACAGTCTGAGTTTCACTATTCTTATCTAAAACTTAATAGACTCTTTTAGCAATAGTTGACCATGCTGATGGAAAGCAAAAAAGATTCACTCAGACAATTAAAAGAAAACAGTTTAATTTTAGAGGCATTAAAATCAGCAAGTCATTTCTTTCCCTAATTTCACTATTCTTATCTAAAGCTTAATAGACTCTTTCAGTAATAACTGTTAAAATATCAGACGACATAGAGAAGAAAAAGCCATATTGCTTGTCTGAAAGAAGAACCTGATAAATGAGATGCTTAACCAGTTTGGACTTAAATAGAACCTCTAGTATTTTACCAAAAAGAGTGTTGTGTTGTGGCTTGTACCATGTGACATCCGGTCGCCCAGATGTCTAAAAGACAATATACGCTTAGCACGAGGGGGTGTTGTCATTATCACGGACTTCGGGAAGTTACCCCTACCACTGCGAGAGACTGTAAATATTGTATATACATCTTGGTTGTATCACTCTGTTAATAAAGTAGTTTAGCTATTTCTTGTATATCTTTATTCCATGATACAACAAAGATGTAGAAGGCTAATAGGCTGATAGAAGATTTAGATGGTTTTTAAAGACTGGAATTACAGAAGAGTATTTCAAGTGTGAAGGAAAGCAAGAATCTGCAAGGCATTCATTGTAGAGCTGAGAGAGAAGAAGAGCCAGTTAAGTGTATATTTCATCAGAATTATTTGAGGGATACACATCAAGTCTGTAAGTTTTGTGGGGATTCATTTTAGAAATGATAGCAGAAACCATGGACAGCATTATAATATGCATATCCGATTGAAGAGACTCACTTCTAAGTGGAAAGTCAGGCAAAGATACTCTAGATGAGCCAAGAGTATAATTGAAAGCTAATTTATGATCAAAACATGCTTCTTTATCAGCAGATGTTAATATCTCAAAATGAGTGATGCTATAACAAATAGCATCACTCATTTTGAAATATTAATGAATGTTACTTATTTAACATAATATTACAGAGCCGCCAGTAGTCACAAGAAAAAACAGGAATTTCAGGCAAAACTTACATAAACTGGTATTTCATATTTACATTCAGTTATATTTCTCTGTGGTTTCTCCTTCTTCATATGCTGTGTCCCTTCAGGACATAGACAATCATGGACTTTCACTTGGCTCTCCCTTGTCACTCTCAATATTTTGCTTCTTGGTATCTCCTCTAAACCCTGCTCTGCCATTCATTTGCTAAGGTTTATCAAGTATGTTTCCTGCTGATTTCTCCTATCTCTCTTTCCTTCTATCCGTCCTGTGAGTATTAAATTCTCCAGGCTGTCCTTCTTCATTATGTGTCAAAGAAACCCTGTCTCTTCCTGATATTAAGCATGAGTTTTCTTTTCATTTGCATGGCTATTTCGGTCCTTGAAAGAGCACATTGATAATATACGGATCCTAGACAGAGGGACATGAATCAATACTAGGCAAAGCAAAGATACTCTGATCCTAGAAAAAGCATATAGATAATATACTGATCCAGTGCAGAGGGACATTAATCAACACTTTGATTCTAGTCAGTTTGATTCATCACGCATATTTTTAACCATGGGTATATTCCATAGAGCCACAGTTCCTATATTTATCAGCAGTGATAGCTTAATTCTCACTGGGTATCAAAAATTATAGCCTTCTGCCAAACTAAGTTGGCATTTATCTGTATTAAGTTTAACAAAAGTGTGCAGATTAACTATTAACTCTGCAATAAAAGTTAAGTATGGAATTCCATAGAAAAAGAAACTAAAATTCTTGTTAAAATAATTCAACAGAAATACATTTAATCATAAGTAATATCATTTATGGGTGATCATCGCTCTTCATAACTTTTGTCTTTTCAATCATTTTTACTGTTCTTCCTATACAATTACCTGAAATTTATTTACACACACTTTTTAGTAGGTCCCTCTTTACTTTCCTTTGTTCCTCTTGCCTTGTATATTTCCTGTGAGTGTCAAACTTGTCAAGCTCTCTTTCTTCCTTATGTGTCCCAAAAATGACAACTGTCTGTTTCTGATGTGTCCTACTTTTCATTTTTCTTAAAACTTCCTTGTTGCTCACTTGCTCTATCCATGACATTCTCATCATCTTTCTGTAAAACCCTATCTCTGCTGACTCAAATCTCCTTTTCATCTGTAAGGAAATTTTTCAACAATCACTGTCATATAGAAGAATTAATATTACATAGCATTCCAGCAGTCTAATGAAATTTTCCAATTTATTAATATGTTTATGACTTTTGGTAAGCATTGTTTGCTATTCCAATGTGCCTTTGCATTTTGATGTCACTTTTTCCATCCTCTGTCAAAATATTTTCCAAATAGTTAAATTTGTCTAATTGCTTTATTTTGACATTTTTAATTCATAGCTCTCATCTCACACTATTTCTTTTTCTAACAACTGTAAATTATGTCTTAATTGATGTTTAGTCTATAGGATCGGTCAGTTAAGTACCATACATGATACATGCTTGGATGATTGAAAGAGACATGACTGACTGGGCAGAAGATTATCCCACAGTAGGTTGCCATTGCTTTCTGCAGTAGACTGGTTGCCAGCCAAGACTATAGAACCCAATCTGTCCTATTATTTAATCCATAACTGGATGGAAGAGGTGGATTAATACCTTTCCCAAGGGTATTTGTGTGTAAGTGAATGCAAGGAATTCAACTGGAATTTGAACTCAGCACCCCGATTTGTCATTCTGAATCGATTTCCACTGCACCACAACCCACATCATCTGACAATTAATTGAAATGTAAAAAGTAAAATAGCACACCTGCAAAAATGGATCAGAATGACTGAAAACATTTTGGAAAAACCCAGACCAAGGCAATTTCACAAGTCGGTGTGAAAATTAAAATTCTGCATTCTGATTGGATAGGAAATAGCAAATTGATCTGGTCAATTTTTTTTCTCAAAATCTACAAAATGGGTATGCAGTTTTGAGCTAACCACATGACCTGCTTATTTCTTATTCATTTCCCTTAACCAGCAAAAGTCAGTCAAGTGGGAGCAGCATAGAGACGGCATGCTGAAATGTAACAAAGGAAACTTCAAGCCAACCAGTATGTGGGGTCACATTGCGCATTTGTTCACCTTCTTCACTCATGCTGGTGTCTTTTACCACTTCTTCTCCGTTCTCAATATTCTTGCGGTTGGCAAGGGGGAGGACAACAAACAACAACAAGATACTTCAACTGACTTCTAAAAACTAAAGTCTGATAAGTGCTTTATTGCTTTACCTTCCTTTTCACTTTCTTGCCAGCCATAAAAAGGAAAGGAACACAGACTTTATTAGTAACCTGTTAATCTTTTTACATATGCATTCTGCTACTTACTACTATTTCTCTGGAACATTTAACTATGTACATTTTTCTCTTTGAACATTTTCTTCTTACAAATTTGTTATTCTGTTTAGTTAATAAAATTTTCCTTTAACATACAAGATGAAATATTTTATTCTTCCATATTCCAACATCCAACCTTCAACCTTCTGGTATTTTAAATTGTGGGGGACTTCATTTGTGTTTAGCACAAGGCCAATTTGACAAACATAGCCGAAGCCCCTACATGTTCTTTCTCCACATTCTCGTCTGTTACCTTGTTTAAAGAGGTAACGGGACGTTTTTTTTTATTCAGTTTTTTTTTTTACACAGTATCACATGCATCTTTTATGTTGTAAAGATTGTGTACCCTAACAATAAATCCTGGTAAGACTTGAGGTTTTTGTTTGATTGACTCACTGTATAGGTTAAATACTTCCGGTAAGACGACACATCTTATGTTCCATTTTATTTTTGTGTATTTATTCATTCTCGGTCCAAATGAAGTTGGGTTGCTCCCAGTATATATTTTGGATTATCTAATGCTAACCATAAATATCTGAGTAGCACTTTTATGATTGATTGATGGGATTGTTTTTTACAGCTTATCAACCCATTATGATATTTAAAGCTGAAGCATAATTTGGATTATGAGAATAAATCAATTTTTGGAGAGATAACAATGATTTTTCCAGATACAAGTCATATTATTTAACCCTATCATGCATTTCTCAAGGGTATTTGCATTAAGCAAATGTAAGAAATGTGACTGGAATTTAAACTTTACTCTCTGATTTCACATTCTTAGCTGCTGTCTGATACATCACCAACACTTTTTCTTATAAGTATAACCTCTTTTTACTATCAATGTAAATATCAGCCACTAACATTATGAAGAAAAGTTGATCAACTTAAAAAATTCAAACGATAACCCAATTATGAATATAAAACTATAGCTGAACTGTTTGAAGTGCTTTTTTTCAAAGATGGGAATTAAGCATAATAGATCTGTCAGGAATAATATTTTATTCTGTGGAAAAATATATTATTGCTGTCAATTGACATTTATGACTTCAAAAATTGCTTTTTAGTGACATAGGTAAATCAGAAGACCAAAATAACAAGTATATGACAGTTATGTTAATGTGATCTACAATTAATTTTTATTTGATCAACTTTTCAAAATTATGGATAATACTTCTTAATGTTTATTAAAGGCAACAGACATTTTGTGTTGAATAATTTGACTAATAAGGTGTATTTCAGCAACAAGAATTCTATCAAATATATTTTCTTAAATGGTGTAAACAAGTTCTGTCTATCAATTTTTTATTAAAGATTATTGAAACCACTTTTAAATCAATCAAGGCAATATCAACATTTTATACAGGATACAGTGCAAAGAAAGACACTAAATTCTGAGGTGTATAATAAATTAGAAGCAGCTTGCATTAAATAAGGTGTCTTTCTCCATGGAGGCCATATATTGAAGTGTGTATAAAATTTTAAAAAAATCAGTGTCTTTCTACATAGGGGACCTTATATTAAAGTGTGTTTAAAATAAAATAAAAATGTCTTTCTGCATCAGGGAACAATATATTGAAGTGTGTTTAAAATTTAAAAAAATCAGTGTCTTTCTACACAAGGGACCTTATATTAAAGTGTGTTTAAAATAAAATAAAAATGTCTTTCTGCATCAGGGAACAATATATTGAAGTGTGTTTAAAATTTTAAAAAAATCAGTGTCTTTCTACACAAGGGACCTTATATTAAAGTATGTTTAAAATAAAATAAAAATGTCTTTCTGCACCAGGGAACAATATATTGAAGTGTGTTTAAAATAAAATAAAAATGTCTTTCTGCATCAGGGAACAATATATTGAAGTGTGTTTAAAATAAAATAAAAATGTCTTTCTGCATAAGGGAACAATATATTGAAGCATGTTTAAAATTAAGAAAAACATACACTTCCAAAAATTCAAATTTGATCATTTATTTGTCATCAGATTGAGTAACTTGAATATTTGTTCCATCAAACATGAGAACACCAGAATTAAAAACAATTACATTAACTACACATTGAACAATCAAAGAAAATGAATGTCGTAACATACAAGAATGCTTAATGAGAAAAATATAAAATAAAAGTTAATATGAATTTTATCAATTTATCCATAAACAAACCACTTATTCATAAAATAAAATAAAAATTTAATGAAGAAATTGACTGACAGAACTATTTACTTTATTTTAATTGATAGACAGTCCATATTATTTAACAAAATATGTTAGAGATCCCTGATAAATGGACAGAGTGATTCCCAGAGGGTCTGCCTATGAAACTCTAGCATCATGTTGTTGAAGGTAACATCAACCAGCTAAGTGACAAACCTTTTCAACCTTTTTGATAAGAAGTGTCTGTTGACCTTACATTTAAAATCCTAGAGATTGTAGCTGTCAGGGAAGCAAGTATATGGAAGGGAATTCCACAGGCAGGAAGTGTGAGAAAAGAAGCTTAGAGTAGAAAGTGTCAGATGTGATGCATGTTTAAGCAATCACGTCTCTTCGATCCCTGACTGACTGAGCAGAAAATTTTCCTGCAATATGTTGCCATTACTTTCTGCAGTAGATTGGTTGTCAACTAAGGTTATAGAACCAAATTTGCCCTGCTATATAACCCATAGCTGGAGGGAGAAGTAATGCATTCATACCTTTCCCAAGGGTATTTGTGCATATGCGAATGCAATGAATATAATGGAATTCGAAATCAGCTCTCCAATTTCTCATTCCAATTGATATCTGCTGCACCACAACACAATAAACATTTTACTTGTATTTATTATATGTATATATATATATATATGTGTATTTAGGCAGCAAATTTTCTTTGAGAAATGTCATATTAAATAAGCTGCAAACATTGTGTCTGCTTATTTTTAATAAAATCTGTTCATACTCATGGATAATCTTTCATATATTATAATTGAAATATATCAGAAATGAGCTGTAACATTTCTCAATGTTCCTAAAAATAATTTACAATAATTTTTAGCAACACAATTTTGAAGAAATTTTTTTATTACTATAACTCACACCTCTGAAGATGACCTCAGAAGAAGATTGAAAGTACCTGGGAACATTGACAAATAAATGATAATAACATCCATTAATGTTACAGTTAATTTCTGATATCTTTCAATTATAATACATGAAAGATTTCTGTGAGTATGAACAGACTTTATTAAAAATAAGCAGACAGAATGTTTGAAATTTATTTAATCTGACATATATATATATATATATATATATATATATATATATATATATATATATATATATATATTACCAGGAAGTGATGCAGATTTTTTAGCACAATCTTCTTACCAAAATCTGACTAAACATAATTATTGTGGGATCCTTCCATGGTCAGGTTGAGAAGTTTTCAGAAACCTCTTGTATACTTATATAGAAAACATTCACTTAATATATATATATATATATATATATATATATATATATATATACACACACACCACTGGCCATAATTATTAGGCCACCCCAGTTTTTTAAGTGAATAATTCTAAATGAAAATGGTTCTTTTCTTATTATTACTTTGCAAAATTTTACAAGACAAGGGAGCAAAGATGAAGTTGTCCAAAATCACCCTAAATTTTTTTCATTCTTTCATTGAGGAAACTGCAATATAGATAATTATTAAATATTTATAAATTCATTTGATGCACATGTTATTGTGCAGTATTAACAACAGTGCTATTCTATTTTCATTTACAATTATTTACTTGGCAATAAATACTAGAAAAAGTATGAAATACATCATTTTTTAAGACATGGGGGTGGCCTAATAATTATGATTGGTAGTATATATATATATATATATATATATATATATATATATATATATATATGCTTACACCACATATATATATATATATATATATATATATTGAATCTGAGCAAATACCTTCAGGTGCTGAAATACATTTCAGCAAACATAAAAATCTGCTTTTCTCTGTTCAAGCATTTAAACTCAAAAAAATAATGCAGATAGAAATATCCATGCTAATATGTAGATTTATTGACAGAATGAATGTAATTATTTTCTTATGCATCCACATGCTTGTAATTTCATGCTTGTTTCAAGGTGATATGCAAACATACAAGGACAAGCATGCAGCTATCAAAATGTACCTGAACATGTTTAAATGTATTTGCTTTTATACACACACACGCACACACACACACACACACACACACACACACACACACACATATATATAGTTGGGTCATTTAAGCCTTCTTTAATTGGATCTTCCACTTGAATGATTAATTTTAAGGCCATTTATGTGAGTGTATGCAAAGGAAGGAAGAAAAATTTAAAAATAAAAAGAAGCAAATGGTTGGAAAAGATATAATGTTTGGAAAGTTTAAACTGGCAGATAGAGAAAAATTTGCAAAGGGGCACTGATAAAGAGAGAAAAAGAAGAGAAAATTAAAATTTTGAGAAGGGAATGCAATAAAGCCTAAGGTGGATAGAAAGAAAGAGAATGACATGGAAAATACAATTAAGTGAGGAACACTGATAGAAAAAGAGAAAAAAATTAAAATTCAGAAAGCAAGAGAAACAAAACTTAGAAAACAAGATAAGAAAGAAAAGCAAGGAACAATGAAAATTCAACAGAGAACAGTAATAAAAAGAGAAAAAGAGATAAAGAGAAGAAATACAACAAAAAAGAGTTTTTTAAGCATACACTAGATATGGATTGTGCTGCAGTGAATATTGACTTAGAATGAGAAATCAAAGATCTGAGTTCTAATTCCAGTTGAATTTGTTGCATTCACTTATGCGCAAATACCCTTAAAAAAGGTATAAATTCATCTCTTCTTCCTCCAGCTATGGGTTAAATAACAGGACATATTGAATTTTATAGTCCTGTTTGGCAATGAGTCTACCACTGAAAATAATGGCAAACTACTGTGAGAAACATTTCTGCCAAATCAGTTAAATCTCTTTTAGAGACATGATTGCCCAAGCATGTGTCATGTATGACACTGAATTCACTGATGATTTTATGTGATTTCCATGAAACTCAGATAAGAGGACATTTAATTTTATTTGTTTTTATTAACACGCTGTCTTAATAGAAAAAATTTGTTAAAGAGAAAAGAGTACTGAGCTATTATATAATGTCAGTCTGTCTATATGGTAGTAAATGCTAGATGAAGAGGATTTAAGAAATAGAAATGTGGAACTACAGAAGGATGCTAAGAATACCATGGAAAAAAACATGTGAACAACAATGAAGTCTGAGAGAAAATGGAAAGAAAAAGGCACACATACATCAAAAAGAAAGTTGAAATTTCTAAGCTATATACTGAGGAAAGAGGGCTTCGAAATTTTGATATTCACAGGACAGACTGAAGGCAAGAGGGACAGAAGAAAACAGTTGATTATCTACCTAGTGAATTTGAGTAAATGGGTGGTGGAACAAAGTTTAGATGAGATAACAAAATGATAAAATGTATTAGGAGCTACAAAGGAGAGGAAACTGTGGAGAGTCATGATCGACAACATTCTGAAAAAACACGGCACATAGAAGAAGAAGAAGACTATTCTGTTATATTGAGCACTACTTTGAGACTACTTTGTTATATTGAGCAAAGACTGTTTTCTTTAAAAGTGTCATATTTCAGAAATCGGAGAGCTGGATTCAAATTCCACTTGAATTAATTGCATTTATTTATGTGCAAATAGTTTTCTAAAAGGTATGTATCCATCTCTTCTTTCTTCTAGCTATGGGTTGAATAGAAAGATAGATAGGATTCTATAGCCTTGGTTGTCAACCAGTCTACTACAGAAAGAAATGGCAACCTACTGTGGAAAAATCTTCTACCTAGTCAGTCAAGGATCAAAAGAGACATGATTGCTCAAGTGTGTATCACATCTATATTCTTAGCTGACTGATTGACTGGATTGGCAGCTAGGTCTCACAATTTCACTTTTGAAATTACTAGTTGTAACAAAAGGTTCTATGCTAATAGTTCCTTTTCCCACACTTCTCACTTGCAAAAATTTGTTCAGTTTTCCTGTTTTCTTGTCAACTTTGATCTTCCAAAATATATATGCAACATCAGTCATCATCTTCTTTCTCCTTGGATACTGTTCTTTTATTGTCCTCTCTGTTTCTTTCATTCTCAGTAACTCTTGCATCTTAGTGCCTTATTGCCTTGCTTGAAGTGAAATGATTAAAAGAAATCCTAAGACTGTTATTTTTTTTTGGGGGGGGGGAAACACACTTTCTTATTGCTGTTAAAAGATTATATAAAAAGAAAATGCTAAAAATTTTCACATCATCATAATAATAATGATTAATATAAATTAATATAACTCAACTAGCTGAACATGCAGAAATTTCATGGGTGTTTACAACTAAACTTATTCATCATCATATGCCTCTTCTCTTGTCTTTTTATTTTTTTAATCATTTCACCCCAAGTAAAGCAGGACTGCCACTAGTGCACAGGGGTTACAGTGAGAGAAAAGTCAGAGTAGAGGGGGTGTCAATGAAAGGATAAAAGATAGATTGCATTCAAGGAGATAGAAGATGGAAAGTGACATTGCATTTAAATTTTTGGGGCATTATAACTATCAGGGAAACAAGGGAGTTTCACAGGTGGAAGGTGCAAGAAAAGTAACTATTAGAGTAGAAGAGAAAGTTATATTTAACTATTTCAACAGTAAAAGGGTATGACCTAAATGCCAATCTAGTAACGCGCTCAAAGTCACATGGTCGAATCATCATTGAAAAATTTCATTAGAGTAGTTGCATGAAAATATTTGTAGAAAAGACAAAGGGAAGCCACATTACACCAGTGAAAAAGTAACAGAAGTCAAGATACCAAGTCAGGACTGATTTTATTGCAGATCCTCTTTTGGATTTTGTTGAGAACCTTGAAAGGAATAGCAGAAGCAACCGACCAGATATGGCAACAGTATCAAGGACACTGTTAGGGTACTAGATATGGGCACTTTATAGATTTAAAAATGGGCAATATGGACTCTGACAAAAAAAATTTTGGGCCCGATACATTTACCCAACCTTCCTAACAGTAGATTTTTGCTCTTGCACTTTTCATGTTGTTTCCATTCTTTCTTTCATCCTTTCCTATCTTAATTACTCTTTCATGTTTTTATCTAAATGATATAAAAAGATGGATTATTATTCCCACTAGTTATATTCAGACTAATGCCTTCATTTCTGTTGTTAATTTCATAATGTTTTGGCCATTGTGCTCTCTGACCTTCATCCTGTGTATATTGATCAGGGTAACCAACAAGGAATTCTGAACAGAAGCCTTTATTTAATCTATGGGAGCAGACTGTTCTCATTTCACTGCTAGTTTGCCTAGTACTGCTCAGTTATTGCTCATTCTGTTTCCGTGGTGTATACACTGCTTGGTACAGGGACTGAATTCACAATTACTATGTCACTAAATTCATGAACCAATGCTTTAATCTATTATTCTATGGAAAAGATATTTATTGCTACACCCACTCTTTCGTCTTTCTTTTTGTCCTATCTCACTACAAAAAATTACAATGAATCACAGTTTTTGCATCTATCCATGCCTACATATATTTCAATATTTTGTTATCTCTTGATATCTAGCCAGTAAGCTTGTATTTTTATGCCTTTCCTCCATTTCCATCACTCATTCTTCTTTCTGCATAGATGTTTTTTTTCCTTTCACCTGGTTTTCTTTCTGCTATTTCCTAGCTTTCGTACTTGATACTTTTTTCATTTACATCCTCTTCTCCCTAAACATTCCTTATCCTTGCTTTTTTCCTCCATTTCCATCACTCATTCTTCTTTCTGCATAGATGTTTTTTTTCCTTTCACCTGGTTTTCTTTCTGCTATTTCCTAGCTTTCGTACTTGATACTTTTTTCATTTACATCCTCTTCTCCCTAAACATTCCTTATCCTTGCTTTTTTCCTCCATTTCCATCACTCATTCTTCTTTCTGCATAGATGTTTTTTTTCCTTTCACCTGGTTTTCTTTCTGCTATTTCCTAGCTTTCGTACTTGATACTTTTTTCATTTACATCCTCTTCTCCCTAAACATTCCTTATCCTTGCTTTTTTCCTCCATTTCCATCACTCATTCTTCTTTCTGCATAGATGTTTTTTTTCCTTTCACCTGGTTTTCTTTCTGCTATTTCCTAGCTTTCGTACTTGATACTTTTTCATTTACATCCTCTTCTCCCTAAACATTCCTTATCCTTGCTTTTTCCAATTCCTTTCTGCTTTATATTGATATGTAGGTGTATAGTTCAAGCAGTATAACTGATTCTAGCTTACAAGAATTCGTGATTGGGCAGATACTACACTTTGATCCTATGTTGAAAAACATAATGATCATAAGTAGCTACTCGTTTTTGATTACATGTCTGTTAGGGTAGTCAGACAATTCCTGTTTAGGCAAACTTGTGTTCGTTTCACATCCACAGAGCCTGCCTTTGGTCTATACTGCTACTATGCTCAGCAAACCTTAGTTACAATATTTTCAAACTCTCAGTGACAATGACTTGGAACTGCATGCTAGCACAAACATCAACAGCTTCTGCATAGTTCTATCTACTCAATTACACTCATGTCCTGGGTATGACAATAAACTACATCTGGCAGCAGGATCAGGAAATTTTAAAAAGTGTATAACCAGGAACAACATCTTAATTGCTGTTGTTCCCAGGTACATCCTGACTTGGAGTGGTAGCACTTGTTAGGATCCTAGCTATGGGTAAATAGTTAACCTCCTAAATGGGGTTAAAACACTTTAAAGCATAAAAATGAGATTTTTATAAAAAATATACCAGCAAATCATTAAAAAAAATTACCAGCAAATATTTGTCTCTCAACAAGAACTTGCTTTACAAAAATACATCAATGAAACCTCATCTACAAACTAATTTCTTACAAAAAATATATATTCTATTCACACAAACACATCCTAAAAATTTTGTTAGCATTAAATGACCCATTGAAGTTGATATACCCCCCCCCCAAAAAATATATATATATATATACCAAACCAAACAAATTATACCCACAAGGCTTGAGTCAATTTGTGGTTTGGTTTGTTGAATATTTTCCAGCAGTGTTTCATGCTAAGACCATCTCCTCTGACTGATAATATCAGAAATTACATTCCTGACAAATCGATTATGGAGAGATTCAAAGCTGGGTCTCATAGTCAGAAAACAAATTTTCTAACCACTCAGCAATTTGTTCATATATAATGATCATGCAAAACAAATATTCAATAAGAAGCATATTCAATAAAAAGTAAATCTAATTATATGAATGTATGTCTGCTTGGTAGATGAGATAGCTGTGAATTTTGCCCATTAATATTGACTGTAAAATTCAGTATTAATTATAAAAACCAGATTGTTTCCATTGTTTTGCTGATAGCAAGATTGTCAAATTTGAAATTTGTTTGTTAATTCATAATGATTTACTCCTTACAAAATATATTCTGTTTACAAACAGAAAGTGTAATAAAAATGACTTCAAAGTGTAATACGTTTTGGCTTATACACTTTTCCTGTTAACCAGTGGTTGTTATCAGACAGAAAGACAAATTAGCTCTCACAACACAGATGTTCATTTCCATTTCATTCATTGTGTATCTATGCTTGTTTTCATGTGTGTATATATATTTTTAATTTGAACCCTCGTGATCAGAAAGCAAACGTTCAAACCATGAGGTCATGCACCCACTCATTATATACTTTTATCATTCACTATAATTAATACCAGCCATTATATACTTATTTTAATTCAATAAAAATATTATATAAAGTTCAATAACATCTTATTATTACTTGATTTTTAGTGTTTACAAAATAAGATATTATTTGTGGTCTTCATCTGTATGACTCCATTGCTCAGCACAAGACAGGAGATGCCAGACTGAGTGGGAGAGAAATGTATTAAATGGCACAAGCATATGTAAGTCACTGATACAGATATATGTATATACATTACATACAGGCATGCATACAAAGTCATACACATATAGCATGTGACAGACAGAGAATCATCTTTTGTTTTATAACTAAGATTAAAATAAAAATCAGGTATATTGATTACAGGTATATCTATAACCTATCAATAGCTAGCATCCTGAAAATGGAACAGTGAGTAATAATAATATTTTTCGTAGTAAGTCTGATCAGTTCAAAAAGATCAAATTGACAGATGATCTGCTGTTAACTGGGACGATGAACGGTTTGTTAATTTTACCTCCTCCCAAACAAAATTTCTCTCTAATAATCATCTGGGAGACCACTTTTCTGCCTTCCATCAACATGGCTGATGCTAAATTGCAGTAGCGTGAATCATTGTATCATTTTCAGCTAACATTTTCTGCTGATATGAAGGGGTACGATTTTATGGAATCAATTGCTAGGTCTACTGCTGAGAAAGTTGATTCATTGTGTTATGCTAGACAATTTTTTCCCCAAAATCTATCCTACATATTCATAAGTCTAACATTCATCCATGCTTTGGATATTGCTTTTACATATGGTCTGTTTTTTCTGGTATATATTTAGAGATTTTTGATAAAGCTCCAAGAAAAATCTGCAATGTTATTAGTCTTGACCTGGAATCTATCCTGCACATATATAAATCTACCATCTGCCGTGCATTGAATACTGCTGCCACATCTGGTTGGGTGCCCCTGCTATTCTCCTCTGTAATGTGATCGATACCAACTTGGTAGACTGGCTGCAGTCTCTCTCTCACCAGCGTGAAGTGGCTTCCCTGTGTCTCTTCTATAAATACTTTCACAGCTTCTGCTCCAATGAACTTAGATCACTGGTGCCCCCTAGGTACAAATTTGCATGAGATACTAGATTAGCAACTAGGTCCCACCCTTTTACAGTGAAACCGATAAAATGTAACCGCAAGTTCTACTCCAATAGTTTCTTTTCTCGCACTTCCCGACTGTGGAATTCCCTTCCACATGATTGCTTCCTCAACGGCTACAATCTCCAGGAGTTTAAATGTAAAGTCAATAGACACCTCCTAACACACTAACTTGCAGCCATTCTTTCAAACACTCTTCCCATCTACCCAATCCTCAGCCTCGGTATCCTTACCAGTCTATCACCCTCCTTCTGACATTTCCTATATCTAACCACTCTTTCTCTTTACCTTCCCCTATATAACCCCTTGCGCAATAGTGGCAGTGGAATGCCTTGCGTGAAATGATTAAAAAAAAAATGTGCATTGTGGTGCAATTGATATTGGCTAAGTATGAGAAATCAGTCAAATTCATTTCATTCACTTCTGCACAAATGCTCTTCAGAAAGTTATTAAGTCTCTCCAGCCATGGTCTGAATAACAGGACAGATTGGGTTGTATCATCTTGGTTATCAACCAGTCTACCACAGAAAGTAATGACAACCTACTGCAAAAAAAATCTTCTGCTTAGTCAGTTATGTCTCAAAAGAGACATGATCACCCAAGCATCACCCAAGCATGTATACTGTATGACAATTAACTGACTGACTGAGTGGATTGGCAAGAAGGTCTCATCAGCTTACAGTTGAATTAGTTCTATGGCATCAGTTTTTTCTATTACGCTTTTCACTTGTGGAACTCACTTCCAGTTCCAGGCTTTCCAGCTAACTTTGATGTTCAAAAAATTAAATGCAATGCCAAATGCTCTGTTGTTTTTTTTTATTCCTCTTCTTTATTGTTCTCACTCTTATTTTTCTTATTTTTTTATACTAAGTAACCCCTGGTGTCTTAGTAGCTTTATTGCCTTGTTTGGGTAAAATGATTTTTAAAAAATACTAATATTCAAGGTTTTTTTTAAAAATCATTTTGCCCAAGAAAGGCAGTAAAGCCACTAAAATACAATGGTCATCAGAAAAAAGAGCAGCCGAAAATGCCAAATATAGGTGGAGGACACTAAAATGAAGCAGGTACAAAAATTTAAATACATGAGAAGTGTTCTAACAGAAGACAGAAAGTGCAACACAGAGATCCAAAGGCAAATTGGCATGGTGAAGGATGCATTCCAAGAGTTGATTAGAGTTTTAAGAGACAGGAAAAGTTTGCTAGAAACAAAGAAAAGAGTACTCGATTGCTATGTGATATCAGTTCTTCAATATGGCAGCAAATGCTAGACAATATCATCAAAGATGAAGGAAAAACTTGAAGCAACTGAAATCTGGTTCTACAGAAGGATGCTGTGAATATCATGGATCAAGCATGTGAACAATGATGAGGTTTTGGAAAGGATGAAAATGAAAAGGAAATTAATACTGAGCATCAGGAAGAGGAATTAAAGTTCCTGGGACATGCAATGAGGAAGGAGGGCTTGGACAACATGATACTAACAGGCCAGATAAAGGAAAAAAGAGACAGGGGATAACATATTTGAAGGGCCTGAGAAGGTGGATGACATAACAGGGGTTGCTAAGAGCCACCAGGGATAGGGAAATGTGGAAAGCCATGATTGTTTACATCGTGAAAAGACATAGAAGATTAAGAATAATAAGTCAGAGGGTCACAGTATGCAATTGTATGAGAATAAGAAAAGGTAAAAAATGAAGTTCATGGGGCTATGTAGAAAAGAAAATGGTTGACCCAAAACTTGAAAAGGTTAAGATTGTAATGGTTGGGAATATATCTTGCCAAGAATGTGTTCCACAAAGCAGCAGTTCTTTGAGTTGAACCTACTTTTTACTCATGGAATATGAAGAAAATGAGGATGATTCATCCTTGTGTATGTGGCATTGTGGGTCCCAGGTGCAAAGGTCAGGGCTGGTGAATCAAAGAAATGCAGCTTATCCGAATATGTGCCATGGAAACAGTAATAGAGTAGTAAGAGTTTTGCGATGTTTTATCTGTAGGAAAAGGGGTTATATGGCAAGTAATAATTCATAATCCAACCCAGATATGATGGCAATACTTCATTTTTGGTTCGATCTGGTTCTTGTAAAGATTAAGGTGGATAGGATATAAGTTACGTTCAGTAAATATAAGTATATGCACTTACCTGTTGGTAATGATAAGAATCTACAAATCTTTAATGAAGACTGGCAGGATAAAAATGGATCCATCTTTCTTTGACAGTATCGAGGACAAACAAGATGAAGCAATCTTGCATGAAGACAGTACTCCAGTCAAACTCTTTGCAAAAGAAGTTCAGATGAATATTTCCTTTGTTCCTTAATGTGAAACCAAAATCAAGTTCTCAGTCTTTTACACTCTGATACTGTTCTTGGTTATTAATGAGTCTGGATTCCTTGTTTTGGTCAATGTTTAATCCCAAGTGAGAACCAGGATGATGAATGCTGATTTTAAAGGTAGGTAGGCTTACTTTACTTGGAAGACAGTCAAAACAAAAAACCTTACTGTCTTGTTGCTATTTGTACCTAGTGGCTGAGATAGTCGTGCATTCCTAGTGAGAAGATTTTGTTCAGTCGATGGTATCCTGCTACTACAAAAGCCAAAAATACAGCACATATGTGTATTTCTCAGATGCAGAAAGAATATTATTTTCTCTCTTTGCCTTTTTTAAAACAATTACAATTTAATCTGCTCTCAAAATGATGTCAATAAAGAAATACTTTTAAATGTTGAAATTAAAACAAGATAATTTTAAAAAAGAATTTTTTCTTATATATATTTACAAATATATTTATATATATATTATTAGCTTATTCTTTTGAAAAATGTCTATGTTATTAATTCACTTAGTGTTGATATATATATTCAAATATATACAATAACAGTATAAAATTACTGTAAAACTTGTATATACATGCTTAACTTAGTTATACTATGTATATGCATGTATAATTCAATCATTTCATAGGCACAAGATGTTAAATATGCCTTCGATCATATAGAAATATTTATATTATACGATATTTCATAATAAAATCATACTAAATGTATATATATATATATATATATATATATATATATATATATATATATATATATATTGTATATAAATATAACAAATATATATATAATTTAAGTATTAATTTTGTTATGTTATATAATTGCTAAAATAGCCACTTAGCAATCATTTTATTTTTTTTAATCTCCCAAAATATTTGCAATTTCTAAAATTTCATCTTCAATGGTGAAATATTTTTGGCCATGGTTTTCATTTTTTTAATGAAAATAGAAAAATAAAAAAATATCAGTTCGGCAATATATGTTTTTCCTGTCCTATGTTTTAGTTTTATATTTTGCTTATATATTGCAGGTAGGTCAGGAGAAAGGAGATGACATTTTTTTGATTAAAGTTTTAGATTATAAAAGAAAAAAGTGTGTGTGGGTGGGGGTTTCATTCACTTTAAAATATACTGGACTATTAAAAAATGAGCTTTTTGGTTGTATATATATATAATAATTATATTATCAATTCAATGATACTAAAACTCATTACATGTTTTGTGTAATAACAATCATGAAGTTATATATGCATATATATATAATTTCAATATTTATGGTAAAAGATAAGGTAATGAAAATATTTCCATTTGTTTGCTTGTTTATTCTGATTTATAAATATCAGGATTTATTTACAAAATACCTACTTTGCATAACATTTGAAAAAGATTTAAAAGTATAATTAGAATGTAAATAATGTTGATTTAGTTTATATACTTTTAAAAGTTTTATTATCACATAAATCTGATTACGATGTGATCAATTAAAAACTTTTTTGATAAATACTTTAATTTTAATTTGGTTATTATTACTTTTAGTTAATGTGATTTTTGTTAATTAATTTTTTATTTTATTATTTTATTCACACTAACAAATGTCTGTAAATTAATAATATATTAATAATTATAATATAAAATTTTGTTTTAAATTTTAATTTTCACACTTTCTCTATTTAAGATGTGAATTATAAGTAAATTATTAAAAAAAATGTATTTAATAATTAAATATAACTGTTTTTCAAAATGGTTTATGATTTGTAATATTTGTCCTATTTACTGATATTTATGCAACTTTTAGAAGTTGGAATTTAGAATTATGCACAAGACTTTAAAATGCATTTTTGGAAATTATATTTTTGCCAGAATTTTGTTTAATATTTAAAAAAAAATCTTTTATTTTGTTTTATTTCTAAGTCTTCTTTTTCTTTTATTATTCATTTATTTTGCATTATTGAAAGACAAATGAAACCAGTCAAGAAAATTCCCAAAAGACATCATCAGATATCATCAATATTAAGAAAATATCTGGTCAGTTGAATGCCATGATTTTAGTTTTAGCTTGCACTCAAAGATTTTTTCCTTCTTCTTTTTGCTTTCATTGTAACTATTGCAGACATTCATGGCCTTGTCATTTATTTTGTGTCAGTCCCTCCATCAAAGTGAATGAGTCCAGCACAAGAGCATTAGTGGCTTGATGGTGGAAATAATACAATGTGGCTATTTCTGTGATAAAATGATAACTTAAAATATACCATCCTTCTTTTCTGGTTTGAGATTATACCTTACTTTTAGAGAAAATTCTTTCAATCAATTTTCTCTCTTTCATATGTTGTTAGTTTTTATATTTTATTTTTCTTCTCATTGGCATTTTATTTCATTTTTTTAATAAATTATAAACTTGATGTTTTATTGGAAATGAAATATCTTTTTCAATGGAATTTAAACAGAAAAATACAAACTGACAAAGAATGCTTGTCTCCGATTTAAAAAAAAAATTACTGTTTTTATTTTTTCACTTTTAAAATTGATATGAGATTTGTATTTTTTGTTAAAACAAACTAATTTGATAATTATTAAAAGTTATTTAGAAATATTTTCTTGAAATAAATTAAAAAACAAACTTAAAAAACAAAATTTCTTCAAAATATCTTAGAAATGAAGCTGAAATAAAATAAAATTTGTAAAAAAAAGGTAAGAATTTAACAAAATGGAAAATAAAAGAAAAAGATAGGGAGAAAGAAAAGAAAAAGAAACAGATACTGGAAAATTTAACCAAAATTTCAAATTATTCCATCTTAATAAAATCTAATTTGAGAGACATATTGTTATCCTTTTCAAATTATGGATGCATTAAATGATCAAATACATAGTTGGTATCAGGCTTACAAGTAGATATTTTCAGCACAATGACAAATCTTTCATGCAAACAATGTTGACAAGTTACAGTATTTGTGATCATGGTAACCACCTTTTTAACTCCATGAGAATAATGTCATTAGTGATAGAAAATGTGGCTTACTCCAGGTTAAAACTTGTACAATATAGCCAGAGATCATTTTTTCTTTTTCTTTGTAAAAAAGTGAATATTTTTCCATTGTTTAACTGTCACTTCTTTTTTTATCGTTGAATTCTAATATTTGTTTTTGTGCATAATTTTATCAAATAACAGAAAGTAAATTGTCTCTTGTTTATTTTATTTTTTTGAATTTTTTTGTTTCCAAGAAGACAGAAGATGATTATTTGGACCAATGAAAATGATTGTCTCATATAATCTGTGAGACTTACATTTGTTTTCTTAGTTTGGTTTGTTGGTATCTCTTTTAATATGATGTCTTTATCAAAATGTCAAAACTCTCATTGGTTGAATCTGCCTGTAAAAGAGGAAAGAACCATTAGCAGATAATATAGACATTAGAATACACATCTATCAACATACATATATTTCAAGTATGTAAGCACTTTATACAGTCATATATAAGGACATATTTACTAACATAGGCAAGTTCATGTATTATTTTATTAGTTTTTTGTAAATGTCTCCAGCATTTTAATGAGGAAATCTTTAATACATACAGGGTACAATGGATAAAATTTTATAAAAATAAAAATAACACTGTCTACACATTTTAACAAATATATTTAACAAAATTGCAGAAAAATATCTTGAAATACTAAAGATCAAATTTATCCAATAAAATCACCATTGATTTCAAACAAGGTTACTAGATGACTTTGGAATCTCTTGCATCTCTTCTGAGTGGTCTCCTTGTTTAAGTTTGTGAATGCTGCCTTCAGTTTTGTGGTTACAAGGAGTTTTGTTGGTCTCTCACTCAACTATGCTTTATACATAATAATCAAAGGGTTGCAATTTTGGGAGTTAGGCAGCCAGATGCACTTGCAGAAATTGTCTAACAGCCAAGACTAAGTTCTGCTTGTCTACCATACATCCACCCACTTAACCCAAGACAGCACTATCTCCTTAAAGCACTTGATAGATGTTGAGTCTGAGGCCTTCACCAACACATTTCAAGAGTTCCTTTCTGACTAGAATGATCCAAGGTACCATACCTTCATAATCACCATTAGACTTATACAACTTTTTCTAAATCCTCTGCTGTATCCTCAGATTGACACCCAAAGGCATGCCTCTTCCAAATTTCCGTGAGAGTGAATCATGTCATGATGCTCTTTTTCTCAGAGATGGTGTCCAACTGACCCTTTTATACTGTGCAGTTGACAAAATCAAAAATAAACAACATGCAGTTAAAAACTATAAAATGGTGATAATATACCCATTGTACTTTGTACTTCATAGCATCATTATTCAGTCGTTTTTCTTTTATAATTTTACTTCACTATTCTGTTGAATTGTGACATCATTGAAAAACTATTGTAGTTTTGATAAAATGAATTTCTTGATGAACATTTTTGTATTTTAAATTTATTGAAAGTGTAGATAAATCAAAATGTTATTGATATTTGGACTCAAGTCTTCATCTTCTTTGTTATTATCATAATATTTCAGTTGTTGTGCCATGCAACTTTTTCAGGTGCCTGTTGATCTGAGTAACCTTCAGGGAATTTCAAACTTAACCCTTTAATTAATCTAGAGAAATAGACTGTTCTCATTCTGCTGTCCTATTGGGAATTTCCCAATTTTAATAGGTAACAATATTGTGACACCGGCGAGACAAAATGAACGCAAACACAGATGAAAATGTTATAAACTTGTATTTACAGGAAAAGAGAGACAAGCAGAAAGGATAGTCTCTTGTAAACAGTCGGGTTTTGCGGAACTTATCTGAAAGATGCATCTTTTAACAGTTTATATTTCCTGTGTCGTTATGGCTGGGTTGCAGAAATAGAGCCATGACTTCTGTGCTTCAGTTGCTGTCAAATCCCTTACATATCCTGGGTCTAGTTGTCGGAGAGCAGATGGGGACGTCTTGTCTGTAAGGTCCCAACAAGCAAAAGAGGAAGGAAGTTTGTAAAACCTGCTCATGTGGGGAGTTTGTTGAAAATCTAAAAATGTAGCCCGTGATTGGTTGTTTTTTATCCAATCACAGGGCACCCAGTTGGCAACTCCGTAATAATTTCTATAATCCCTATCTTGGGATATCTTATCTTGTTCTTTTCAATGCTGCTCAATTATTGGTGTTGTATCACTGAGGTGACAGGATGATACCCAGAAGAAATGTGCTGAGTATCTACAGCACAATATCCATGCTAAGGGATATTAATACAAATAAGACAAATATCAGAAGACAGAACAACTAAAAGAAGAAGAGCGAAGAGGTTAAGTTGTTAGAATTGCAGATGTCTGATGCTAATCATCAATGACACTTTGAAAATCACAGACTGCTATTAGTTTTTATTTTTATTGCTACCTTGGTCCACAGACCATTCCATCTTGAGAGCACTAGAAGAGTATTAGCTGCTCTACAACAATTGGCTTGTCATTTTTTTTTTGTAAGTTCAATCTCTGACCCAGGGATTGAACTTACAATTACTATGCAACCAACATGATGTGGCTAACCTGTCTCTTCTACAGATACTTTCACAGATTCTGCACCAACATGCTTAGCTCCCTGGTCTCCCTTCTGCATGAATTTACTCAAACTACTAGACTGGCAAATAGGTCCCACCATTTTACAGTGAAACCAATCAAATGTAACCTCAATTTCTTCTGTATCATCTTCTTTTCTTGCACTTACCACCTGCGGAATGCCCTTCCATATGCTTGCTTTCCTAGTTACATTCTCCAAAAGTTTAAATGTAATGTCAATTGCCATTCTCTTATCTTCTTGACTCCAATCCTTTCCCTGACACACCTTGTATCTTGTTCTTCTTCCTTTCCACTCTACACACACAGTTCTCTTTACACCAGTATTACTATCATTCTCTTACCCATTCTCTAAAACCCCCTGTGACCTGTTCCTCTTTCTCTTCATTCTTCTCTTACGTAACCACCTGTACACAAGTGGCAATACTGCCTTGATTGAGATGAAATGATTATAAAAAATAACAAATTCACAAACATATGCTTTTATCCACTAAGCTATTGTCTTATAGGCATAATGGCTGAAGCATTGTGATAATAACAAAGGAGAGGTTATTAGTCTCAATTTAAGTATTATAAATAATAATAAATCCTTATTCTAGAAATTCACATAAAAATTATGTTTGTTTAACAAAAGTTAAAACTATGTTCACAAGCACATATTATCTAGTCCATCTCACAATTACTAAACTACTAAATTCATCAACATTTTAAGCCTGCACTATTAACTAATTAGAAGGGCCACAAATTTTGTAGAAAATTGGTAGCAAGAATAAATTTTTTAGGGTAAATTACTGAGCATGTGTGAGACAGAAACAGAGGCAAACATTTGTGCCTACAAAACAAAAATGGATTATCGAATAGACAGTTTTTCTATTAACACTGCTATATTTTAACTACCTTCACTCCTCAACAATGATTATTATTTTAAAAAGCAATGATTACAATTGTAATAAAACCTAAACATATGATGAAAGTGAAGTTATATATTTTTTCTTTTTTTAAATTGAGTACTACTGAGATGTGCGTTGTGGTCCAGTGGATATCGGCTTGGAACTAGAACTCAAGGAGCTGAGTTCGAATTCCAGTTGAATTCATTGCATTCACTTATGCGCAAATACCCTTGGGAAAGATATTAATCTGTCTCTTCCTTCCAGTTATGGACAGATTGGGTTCTATAGCCTTGGCTGGCAACCAGTCTACCGCAGAAAGCAATGGCAACCTACTGCGGGATAATCTTCTGACCAGTCAGTTATGTTTCTTTCAAAGTGTATTTCATGTATGGCACTTGACTGACTGACTGCTGTTACATATAGGCTGGAGCTTCTCAGTTCTAACTTTCCAGCCTTGATAAAGCTATGTCTGTTAAAATGTTGTGTAACTATGTGTGTGTGTGTGTGTGTGTGTGTGTGTGTGTGTGTGTGTGTTCAATATATAAACAAAAAAGATTGGACTTGGGTTCTACAACAGACATTTATTCTTTTTATGGTGACTGTAGTGAAACAAAGTTTTCAATGTCTCTTGGGTTTGTTGTTTGTCTTTTTTTGGTTCTGAAAATTTAGGATAGCAATGATTAAAATGATCATGTTCAAGTCACCCTTGCACTGAGTTGGAACAACTAAATCACTTACTTCATGAGTAGGACTGTCAAAACGTCAAAACAATACTGTTGGAAAGCTGAAAAGAGAATGATTCTGTCCTTTCCAGATATGGGTCATAAAATTTTCATTTTGGTTTCTTTATAACTTTCATCATAGGGAAATTAATTCATTTTTAATTTTTTTAAATTTTTTATTATTATCCTATTTATTGGTTTTATTTAATATTCCCAGAGTTCAAAATCATTTACAAGTCATAGCATAGAGAAACTTGATTGTAAATTTTACAAAATTAGAGTATGTGAATATTTTCCTTCTTTACTAGCTATCTCTCTATTTCACTGTGTGTGTGTGTATGCGTGCATGTGTGCGTGCATGTGTGCATGCATGTGTGATGTTTATATATAACCATACACATCTTTTTCCTATCTTCCTTCCAAAGTTCTTACATTTTTTCAGTTTTCTATGCCTTAGGAAGAGTTATTCTCCTTCGAGCATAAATCTTCTTTTTTAAAGTTTGCTTTTACCAACTACATCATCTCGATATGCTTCAATGAGCAATTAAGTACCTCATTTCCTATGCACTTACCTTTAAATTAAGCAAGCAGAATAAACAGATGTCAAGTGTGCATCTCTATAAAATATTTTCAGATGTGATTTTTACCAAAATAAAGTTCTCATGTTACAAAAAATTCTTAAAGTGTCGGCACACACAAGAAGTAAGTAGTCTTCAAATGCACTTCTATCATTGTATAAAAGTGATGCTGTCAAATGGCAATGTGCCCAAATATAGGCATTAGCAAAATATCTATATACAAAAATATATTAATATTTTATTTTGCTATGGTTCACCCAAAAGGCCCAAGAGTACTCAACATATATTGGGATTAAATAAGGATGTTGTAAGTGGGTACAGTGAAGGAGCAAGGGCTGCATATTAAGATGATATGTAGGATAGACAACAGCTGACCTAGACGAAGAGATTAAGATTGTAGTGATCAGAGAAGCATCCTCTCTGGAGTTCATTGCACATTGTAACAGTTTCAGAGAAGAAGTGATTTGAATGAAACTTCTGACCTTCTAATAGAATCTTGAGAAAGTAAGGCTAATTTGACTCAGTGTATTCAATGTAGCAGGTTCTAGCTGTGATGGTCTGGACTAGTGGAACTCAGGAATATAGTTTGCCTGAACATTTGCCATGAAAATAGTAAAATAGTGGTGAGCAATATTTTGTCTGTGAGAAAAGGAGTTGAAGTGTGGAAAGCAATTTATCATCCACAAAATCTACACAAATGATTTTGAACTCACTTGAAGCAGGAAAGTGATGATTTGGAAGCTCTAAAGCAGATGGCAATTATAACAATGTTAAGCAGCATATGATAGATGTTTATTGAAGCTCTTGCAAAAGTTCTTTCAAATGAAATCATCATGTAGAAACTGCAGAAAAAACATTATTGATGTAGTTTACTATTACAGTAGTAACTTACACACACACACACACACACACACACACACACACACACACACATATATATATGCATATTTATGAAAAATATGATAGTAAGTTATACACACATATAATATATACATATATGATATCTGGATGATCTGTTCACAACACAACATATATATTTAAAATATAAGAAAGAGTTCAATTATTGAAAAAAATAGAGTGATCTAAGATTAAATTAAGAAAAACATTTTTTAAAACATTTGTTCTAAAAAAGAGTTCAAGTTCATTTTATTTTATTTTTCATTGAAAAAGGACACAGATGTGTTCCTAATTTCCAATTTTTAACGTTTTTCTCATCATGTTTCTATTTTGTCTATTGGCATAATAATAACACATACAATAGATAATGGTAATGATATTATTATTATTATTATTATTATTATTATTATGCTGTCTTTTTAATTACTTCCATTGGTTTACATTTCATAAGGGTCATATCAAGATTAAGTTCCTGTTTCTCTCTTTACCACCAAATCAGATAAGAATATTAAATAATAACCAAGTGAAGATGTATATAAATATTTACTATATCATTTAAGCATTAAAATCAATGAAACACAATTTTTATAACTCAAGAAAAGATTCAGTCATTTAAGTGCCATACATGATACACGCTTGGGCGATCATGTCTCGACTGGGCAGAAGATTATCCCGCAGTAGGTTGCCATTGCTTTCTGCGGTAGACTGGTTGCCAACCAAGGCTATAGAACCCAATCTGTCCTGCTATTTAACCCATAACTGGAAGGAATAGACGGATTAATACTTTTCCCAAGGGTATTTGTGCGTAAGTGAATGCAATGAATTCGGCTGGAATTTGAACTCGGCTACCCGATTTCTCGTTCCGAGCTGATATCCAGTGTACCACAAAGGAGATAGAATGCTCAAAAATTAAAAATAACAACATCGTTAAAAAAGTGGAAACCAAATGGCAACAAAAAGCAACAGTTGAAAGAAAAGAGAAAAAGAAAAAAAGCTAAGGAGTGAGTATAAACTAGAAAGATAATGAAAAAAGGACAAATAATCATGACATCCTACATGTATGCACATCCATGTGAATGAGTGCAGATTCACACACACACACTATGAAATTAACTTGCACCAATGATGTGCATATAAAAAAGAAAAATTGAGAAGTATAAGCAGTCAATTGTTGATACCCCCTGAAGAGTGGATTAATGGGTTTGTCTAGAAACTCTGAAGTTGGGATGCTGAAAGTGGTATCAATCAACTAAGCGTAAATGACAAACCTTTTACTTATAATTATTCTCACTCTCTCTCTCTCTCTCTCTCTCTCTATATATATATATATATATATAGTCATCTGCAGACAGATCTGTTTCGCTGTATTACAGCTCATCAGTACGGCTTAGACTCCGGTCGCTTCCTAACCCAGGATTGAAACCTGACCGAATTGGCCTCCATCGGTGATTCTACCCCTAGGCCACAAGCGTCCAGTAGAAGAATGCAGGCTTTTTTGCGCATATAAACATGCCCAATAGCTAGAGTGCTCCAATTCATTATCGAATGAGCAGTATATATATACATGCACAAAGATATCAAATTACACCAAATTTCATATAAATACAAAAAAATTGGAAAACAGCAGCAAAAAAAAACAAATGACTCTGAAGAATGAAGGCATTACAATAATGCCTTTACAAAACTGAAGTTGGCATGAAACAACACTGCTCAGCTAAGTGACAAACTTTCCCTCATTAATTCTATTAACACTCTATCCTCATCTCTATATGAAGTTTGGTGCAATTTATTATTATCATTATTATATAATATTTTTCTAATGAAATACTTCAAATTTATTTACTTAATTAATCATAGTAAAACACATTAATATGTGAATTGATATTAAGTATAGCAGAATTAATACTATTATTTCATTTTCACAATTGACAATAACTTTTGTTTATGTATTTGATCTTCACCATTAACCTCTATGTTTTATTTGCTGCCAAAATCTAAATATTTCATATGCAATTTTATGGCTCCAACTAGATATTTTGTACCCGATTTTATATTTTCATATATTTTTTGATATATAATTCGTAGATGATAAAACTATTGCAGGCAATTTTACTTTTAAAATGTATTTTTATACTTTAGTGCTGTATTGATAGTCATTTTGCAATAAAATGTATTAAAACTGGTCATTATTTTTTTAAATATATTTTTATATTTTCTCAGCAAATCACCAAACAAACATCAAAATGCTATTTCCCAATAGTTAGAAGTCTAACAGGTGCTACCATCTTGGGTCTGGGTGGACATGGGAACAATAGCAATTAAGAGGTGGTTTCACATTTTTCAAAACCAACAATCTCCTGATTTGAGGTCTTGTTGCACGATGTAGTTCACCATCATACCCAGGAACAAATGCATTTTGTTAAAAAAAAATTATTAATAGCTTTCATTTGGTTGTTTGCTTTTGTTTAGCAGCACGTCAATCTCTAGATAATCTAATGCTAAAATGTGAATATTTTAAGCACAATTTTATGGCTTCAACTCCAGATATTTTGTCATAATTTTATACTTTCAGGGCAAATGTATGTTTTTTTTTTTGAGATATATAATTTGTAGATGATAAAATGTATTGCTGGCAATTTTACTATGAAAATGTATTTTTATACTTTAGTGCTGTATTGTTAGTTATTTTACTATAAAATGCATTAAAATTAATCATTTTTTATTAAATATATTGCTGGTAGTTTTACCATAATATATTTTTGTATTTTGTAAACCACTAAACAAAAATCAAAACACTACTTTCCGATATCTGGGATCCAAACAAGTGCTACCACCCTATAAGGGATAGGAAGATGTGGAAGGCCATGTTTGCCTATGTCCTGAAGGGACATAGCATATAGAAGACAACAATAAAAGATAATATCAGGTTAAAGAATAAATCTATTAATTACCAGTGTGTATGTGTGTGTGCACATGCATATCTATCTATCTATCTATGTGTGTGTGTGTGTGTGTGTGTGTGTGTGTGTGTGTGTGTGTGTGTGTGTGTGATCTAATTAAGACATTGCTTAATGAAACCCAGTTTACCTTTGGATGAACCCTATTAAAAGGCCACAGAAGACACAAATAGTTTTTATTTAAAGAGATGTCACAGAATTTTTAGAAAAAAAAGTCCTATTTTCAATTCTACAATATTCATTGTCGTGCTAAAATGCAAACATTGAAAGCAAATAAATAACAACCTTTTTAGAGAAAAAATACAAACAAGAAATACATCCCCCTAATTCTTACAGCTTGTCATTTCGTAAGATCTTGGGAGGAGGGTCAGGCTAAGAATTTTTCCACACCTAGTAAGGTTATTATGTGGCACAAGGTTGAGGTTTAACAGATTTTCTAAGCACAAGTCCAACAGTATAGGGCACCCCGTTGAGGATTGAACTTACTATTCAGTTGTAATTATTCTAGTGAGACAAGCTTGTTATCCATTACATTACATTGAGGTACTCAAGCATCTAGTAAGTATGACTATTAGTATAAAGTAAATATATAAGTAAGTATAAATAAATTTAAGAGAAAAAAAAGAATGAGGAAATTCCAACATTCAGTGCAAATACAGTGGGGTGAGGGGTCACTGCTCCCAAAGCACAAAATATTTTTTTTGATATACAGATAAAGAAATGTTATAAATAATGAAAAAAAAAACTCTCAACAAATCATAAAGGAACATTATAAATTTTAATTTATTTTTTTAACTAATGCAGAGTGTGGTAGAAATACCTCCCACATATACTACCCAAAGATTAGCTAGATGAAGACACCATTACCAATAATATTTTACCATTATGTGGGAGGTGTTTCTGCTACACACTATATAAGAAAGAAGTCTTCCAACTTACTTTTTATGATATTTTTATTTATTGGTTTGCGGCAATTTTCATTGAATCATTTTTTTTTACTTGATTCCTTTGTTGATTCGTGCACTAAAAAGCTATGAATCAAATGTAAGTAAAATTGCCTGCATTTACAGAAAAAAAACTCCAAATTCATTTATCAAGAAATTGATCCTCAAATATTAATCTTCATATATTTTTTCCCATTTGGACCTTTATATCATACAAATTCCTGGACCCACACTGCTGGACGGAGAAATAAATTTGAAGACTGAGGCAGAGATAAAACATAGGAGTTTTTACACAGAGACTAAAAAATGTTTTTAGGTTTAATGTTCTTTTAAATATCATTTGCCCAGCACAAGGCCACTTGAGGTAGAGGATTACATTAGGGGAAGTTTATATTGGATAGGAGGGGAAATTAACGGTTGACTCTTGATCAGAACAGGTCAAGATTGAAGAAAGAGAACAGACTCCCAAGAGAAACATCCTCTTGGGAGTCTGTTCCATTAGGCAGTGGCTTGTGAGAAGAAGCTGTCTTACTGATTGAATATGAAGTGAGTGTGCATGTAAGTGGCATGGCTGTCCTAACCATGATTGTTAGATCTGGCGGAACCAAGGAATGTAGTTCGTATAAGCACTTTCAATGGTAGTAGTGATAGAGCATTGAGAAACTCCACTGCATCCTACCTGTGAGAGAGAGAGGTTGGAGAGTGAAAAATAATTCTTCTTCAACAAGGTGTCAAGATTCTTTTGAACTCTATCAAGACTGGAAAATGATATCTGGGCAGAACCCACCCAAATATGGTACTCCATTTTCAGCCTTATCTGGCTTTTATAAAGATAGAGGATAACATAAGGAGTCAGGTACTTACTGGAGTGGTACAGAGATTTATCATTTTATCATCATCTTCAGTGATGGATGAGAATTCCATTTGAGGTTTGGCATGAGTCTGAACCCCTCTTTGATCTTCCCAAAGGCATAGTGCCTCCTCAAGGGGACATCCATTCCTTGTGACTGATCAACAGTGATAGAATTCAGTTTTAGAGGCATTGAATGTAACCAGCCAGTTTTTCCCCACTGGGGGGGGGCGTTAGAAGTAAGTATTAGATTAGAAGAGAGGTGAGCTGCCAATCTCTGACTGTCAAGACTTTTAAAGGTGTATCTATATATTGTCATATCATCAGCATAAACGTTTACAAATGATCAGAGTATATTCTTAGTTGGATAATTTATATAAATAAAAAAGAGATTTTGTCAAAGTAGTGAGCCCTGGGTGATGCCTGTGTTGAGTGCAAGTGCCTGGGAGGACTAGCCATTAATAACAACTTTCAGGGATTTAAATGTTAGCAAGGATTTTATGACAGAGAAAACCCTTCCAATAATTCTATAGCTGAAGAGCTTTTGTAGCAAACCTTTGTGACATATCCTATTGAAGGCCCTTGATATATTTAATGCCGTTGTCCTTGTGGTATGTGTGTTGTCAAGGGCCTTACTAATTCTGTATCTAATGGTAGTTAGGATGTCA
The DNA here is from genome assembly GCA_037127315.1 of Ascarosepion bandense. Classification (NCBI taxonomy): domain Eukaryota; kingdom Metazoa; phylum Mollusca; class Cephalopoda; order Sepiida; family Sepiidae; genus Ascarosepion; species Ascarosepion bandense. The sequence goes on from JBBBDQ010002085.1 coordinate 429,006, forward strand.
GCAGTGGATAGAGCTGATTGAAATCCATACTGCTCATTGAACAAGAGGTTGTTCCTATCCATGTGCTTAAGACCTTGTTGATTAAGGCCTCAAAAAGCTTACTGATATACTGAGACTAATAGAACTATACTGAAAAGAGGAGAAATGGTTGCCTGTGTTCTTAAAGACTGGTTATACATTAGCCAAGGATATGTGTAGTGGTGTAGTGGATATTGATTTGGAATGACAAATTGGGGAGCCGAGTTTGAATTCTAGTTGAATTCCTTGCACTCACTTATGCACAAATATCTTGGGAAAGATATTAATCCATCTCTTCCTTCCAGTTATGGGTTAAATCATAGAACAGATGGGGTTCTATAGCCTATGATGACAACCAGTCTACCGCAGAAAGCAATGGCAATCTACTGCAGGATAATCTGCCCAGTCAGTCATGTCTCTTTTGAGACATGATCGTCCTAAGAAAGTATCATGTATGGCACTTAACTGACTGACTGACTTATACACTAGCCACCTTCCACAGGTTTGGGAAAGATGTCTTCTTCAAGCAGTGATTAAATAACTTTGCTAGAATCGGAGATAATTTTGGGTTAATAATCTTAATATTGCACAGAGATTTTGTCTGGGCCAAAGTTTTGTTTTAGAGAGTGGCATTTGAGGCTTTTGATTAGTGTCGAGACTTCTTTTACTGAAATGAGTATATTACTGAGATTGTGATCAGTGAGATGTGGGAAGGTGAGCAATGGATGACCTTTGTTCATTGAGTTTTGTGGAAAAGAATGAAGCGAGTGTGTCAACTTATCTGTTGAGGAGAATGTGATCTTGGGGTTATTTAAAATAGTAGGCACAGCCACTTTGCTTTTGTTCATAATTTGGTTGGTGATCTTCCAGAATTTGTGAGATCCAATTTGTTTCTTTTCAACCAGGTCTGGATAGATCGCACATAGCTACACTTTGCATTTTCCAGGACTGTCATAGAGCAATTGTAAGCAGTTCTGAATGAAGTAAGTGTTGAAAGTCTGAAAAAGTTTTTGGTCTGAGTGAATGTTAGTATTCCCTTTCATCTATATTTGGACAGAGAGAAAGAAATAGTTTTTTCTATAGATACAAATATCAGAATAGATAAAAAGACCTATACACCAATATATTTCCATACATACATGCATAGGAATATATTTCTTGCAGCAAACATACCTACCCACACACACATGCATACACACACACAAATATATATATATATATATATACATATGAATAATGATATAATATATATATATATATTGGGCAGGTATAATGACAATATACACGCTAAAAAGTCTGCTTTCTTCTACCAAACGCCCATAGCCCAGAGGTAGAATTGGCGACTGACGCCTATTCAGTCAGGTTTCAATCCTAGGTTAAAAGCAATCAGAGTCTAACCGTACTGATGAGCTGTGATACAGCGAAACAGATCTGTCTGCGGATGACTATTTACGCTCCCACACCCTGATTGAGCAATCTGGAAGAATGGTAGACTTTGAAAAACAGTAGCTACTCTGGCATGTATGCATCGCTCATTCAATAATGGATTAGAGCACTCTGGCTATTGGGCAGGTATAATTACAATATACATGCTAAAAAGTCTGCTTTCTTCTACCGAATACCCATAGCCCAGAGGTAGAATCGCTGACTGACACCAATTTGGTCAGGTTTCAATCCTGGGTTAAAATCAATCGGAGTCTAACCGTACTGATGAGCTGTGATACAGCGAAACAGATCTGTCTGCGGATGACTCTATATGTATATATATATATATATGGATAAAAGTTTTTTATGTCATATTTAATGAATGTGTATTTATTTTTGCATTCAATATTTTGGAACCAGGAAATGCAATCACTTGTGTTCTTCCACTGGTTAGCTTGAGTCGTTGTTCTTAAAAAACAAAATATGGAAAAGACCCAGACATAACGTGGAGTATAATAAAAGCAACTAAGCCTTACAATGGTGGCAAAATATGTAGACAGTGCCAAGAAGAAAAGTTAGGGATTATGCTATTCCCAAACAAAAACAAACTATTAAATGAAAGAACAGAAATTATGACTAAGTGTAACAATACTAAAAAGTACCTCTTAGTTTCATGCAACCATGGATGAAAACGCCATAATTCCTTGTAATTTAAAAAATTTCACATTCAAAAATTCCCTGCCATGTGAGCATTAAAAAAAACAGTTACATGAGCTTTCTTAAAAAATGATAAATGGTAAAATCAGTTATTGCAAATTACCTGAAGATACCAATCATGGTAGAAACCTAGGTAGCGTAATAACTCAGTTACAAATGGAATATATATGTATATAATGATAAGTTCTGTCTCACTTCTGAATAAATTGTTTTATGTTACCAACAACACAAAACAATTTATTCAGTGTTGATATACTTTTCTACTTATATTCTATGCTCTGTTGTATAAAAGTAATAGTAATATATAAAACAGCAACCAGACATAATTTCTCATGTATTACTTACTTTATTCATTGCATTCAGAAGAAAACAAAATTGCCTATATTTTTATTCTTGATTCTGAAATATCAGAAAAACACATTTCCCCCATTTTTATTGCCAACAACACAAAACAATTAATATGAAAATTTGAAAGATTAAATAAAAAATTGATAGACAGAACATGTCCACATTATTTAACAAAACATGTTTCAGATAATTCTTGGTCCCTAAATACACCTCATATATATATATATCCACATTATTTAACAAAACATGTTTCAGATAATTCTTGGTCCCTAAATACACCTCATATATATATATATATATATATATATATATATATATAATTGATTTAAAAAGGCAAGAGGGTATTTTAATTTTTTTCATAAGGAATCCTTTTGTGCCAACACTTTATCATGAGGAAGCATTGGCAAAAATTGGATGACCCAAGAAGACAACTTTTTCACAGCAAAATAGTAAATGAATAGGACAATGTTTGGACTATGATTAAAACAATTTATTCATAGTTCATGAATAAAAGAATAATAAATGCTCCCATAGAGTATAAAAGAACAAATATGTCCGTTTACCTTTTCAAATTGATATTTAAGCTTTATGGTATCAAGTCCTTGTTCATATACATATACATATATATATATTTAAACATTATTTTTAATGGATGCTCATATTTGAATAGTCTGTTTTTGCTATAATCAAATAGTACATTTAACATCAACCAGCCTGTATTTTCATAAAATTATGTTAGGAAAATATCTACCTTCCAGTAGGATTTGAATCTGCAAATTCAATATACTGGGGAGACACCACCATTAGAGCTGACATGTCTTACCACTTGACTACAGAAGAATTCATGGTAAAGAAAATTGAATTAAACAATATAAATACACATTCTTCTTTAGAACATTAATTTCTTATTTGTTTGAACATTATTCTAAACAGATACTTGTATTTGAGTGGATAGTCTGTTTTTTTATATAATAGAAAAAAATACTATCCCCTCAAATATGAGTATTCATTAAAAATTATGTTTGAACAAATAAATTGAAATAAATATGTTGGTTAATAGTATTTTGTAAGTTTCTGTAAAAATATATATATATATATATATATATATGTATATATATATATACATATATATGTATTTATTTATATATATATATTTTATATTACTATGAATATTTTAAGTGGAGTTTTGAATTGCCCTCCCTATTCTTTATTTTTGTAAACAGTGAAATTAATAACAATTGGCGGAGATTGAGAACTCCTATGGAGTACTGCTGCCATTTATGGTCAGGCGCCCCTGCTGTTCTCCTCAGTGTTCTTGACAAGCTCCAAAGGAGAGTCTGTAATGTGATAGGTACTGATCTGGCGACTCGACTGCAGCCACTTCCCCATCGTCAAAATGTGGCCTCCCTTTGTCTCTTCTATAAATACTTTCATGGCTTCTGCTCGGATGAGCTTAAGTCACTGATGCCTCCTCAACAGGTGTTTACTCGTGCAACCAGACTGGCAACTGGGTCCCACCCATTCACAGTCAGGTTAGCCAAATGCAGACGACAATTCTACTCCTGCGGCTTCCTCTCTTGCACTTCCCGCCTGTGGAACTCGCTCCCGTATTCTTGCTTTCCTGATGGCTACAACCTCCAGAAATTTAAATGCAAAGTCAATACTCATCTACTAACCACTGGCCTCTAGCTCTCTCCCCTCCATGTATAACCTTTCCTTTCTCTCTACCTATGTATCTGTCATCGCACATCAGTGGCGTTACCACCTTGCTAGGGGTGATACGATTAAAAAAAAAAAAAAAAAAAAAAAAAAATTCTATTTAAGTACCAAATAAAAGTTGGAATCATGGTAAGTGTAATGAGTGGTAGAGATGAAAAATGAGAAAAACAGAGAATTTCAATGAATGGAATGGTTTGAAAATTATTACAAACAAGTTTTTCAAACTATGTCAGGACCTCAAAAATATAACACTAAAAACTGATGTTCATTAATCAAACACTATAACAAAATTGAAAATGTGTCCATGAAACTTCCTAATATTACAATATAAATAATTATTAATAAGTGGTGGTGTTCTAAGCTCCAAGAAAGCTGGAAAATATTTTAAATTAGCAAGCTGGTAGGAAGCATTTCTTTTACACCCAAGTGTTCTAATCCAAATTTAACAATGGTTGATAATATTTCTTTAATAAAAATTCAAAATAGTTTTACAACTACTAATAAACCTGACATAAATAAAGAAACTATAATTAGGATCAAAGAAATACTGTTAAAAAATTAGCAATGGTCAAGTTTTGAAAATTTCATTACTCACAAAGCTTACCAAGCTAAAAAGTTAAATAGCAGTGTAGACTGAGTTCTCTAGCTATTCTCAGAGAAGGGGTATTTTGAATTCAAAACCATAGAGAATACAATGGCAAACCAGTCCACTCTCTTTTCCAATAAATAAGAAAGAAAACAATTCTGTAGAGAGCCATTATTGCCTGCATTCTGAAAGGGCATGGCATTTTTTTAAAAAAAGCATCAATGTGATGTTTCTTATGAAGATTCTGTCTGCATTTCTGGCGGCTCGACTGCAGCCACTTCCCCATCGTTGAAATGTGGCCTCCCTTTGTCTCTTCTATAAATACTTTCATGGCTTCTGCTCAGACGAACTTAAGTCACTGATGCCTCCTCAACAGGTGTTTACTCGTGCAACCAGACTGGCAACTGGGTCCCACCCACTCACAGTCAGGTTAGCCAAATGCAGACAACAATTCTACTCCTGCAGCTTCTTCTTTCGCACTTCCCACCTGTGGAACTCGCTCCCGTATTCTTGCTTTCCTGATGGCTACAACCTCCAGAAATTTAAATGCAAAGTCAATACTCATCTACTAACCACTCTACTAACCACTGGACTCTAGCTCTCTCTCCTCCTATGTATCTGTCATCGCACCTGCTTTCTCAGCTTTCTATTGTTCCTTTCTAACTAGTTTGTACTCCTCACTCTTTTCTAATTAATCTTTTTACATTTATATAACCCCCTGCACATCAGTGGCATTTCTGCCTTGCTCTGGGTGAAATGATTAAAAAAAAAATTAAAAAAATAAAGATTGTACTTCTAACAGGGATTGAACAATATGTTTCATTCAATTTTACTCATGCCTTTAATTTTTTCTTTTGTGTAGAGGAAGAATATGTAGAAATTGTCTGTAATGATTACTGTTCCAAGAACTTTCAATTAATTCTTCAACCATTTTCAGGTTCAGTGTTGATATACTTTTGTGCTTATATTCTATGCTGCTTTGTATAAAAGTAATATATAATGCATCAACCAGACATAATTTCTCCTGTATTACCTATTTTATTCATTGCATTCAGAAGCTAACAAAATTGCCTATATTTTCACTCTTGATTCTGAAATATCAGAAAAACATTTCTTCCGATTTTATTAAAATCCCAAATTGAGTAAATCACCAAAAGAAAGATTACTTTAGTTTTTGCATTAAAGTATTAGAAGAGAAAACAGTTTTATCACTGGAGATGATCTTTTGGTTATAAATTTCAATGAAAGGAAGTTTTCACTGTTTAAAAAAAAATCCAGAATTAATTATTTTAGCAATGATTGTATATTTTGACTGTTAACTATTCATATTGAATATTATTGAGTGTTCAGATATGAATAATTGAAATGGTGTCTACTTTGCTCATAAAAAATTTGTTTGATTTGTTTTCTTGTGTTGTGAGGAGATCAAGTATTGTATATGACTAAGGGAAATAAAAGCTCTCAGTTGCCATCTTTATTTTTCTAAATATTATACCTTTTCTTTTATGCTGTTATTTACTCAAGTTATTTTCATATATTTTATACATGATACTTGTTAAAAGCTCTTTTTTCCCTGTTGCTTAGTCTCACTTTCTTTTGCTTCTTTATTCCTATTTAATATTCTCTGAACATCACCACTCATACTTATCTCAATCTTTCGTTTATTACTTATCACTACTTCTCTGAGGTATTATTTCCCTTCTTGTCACTTATTTCTTTTATCTTTTTACTTAACCGTCTTGATGCTTCATTTCTCTTTCATCTTGCTTTAAACTGTTGCAACACTATTTCTAGCAAGACTAAAAGCTTAAAAGCACCCTCTAATGATTTCTCACCAAAACTGGCAAAGTTATGTGGAGATAACCCACAAAACTCAAAGTTGAGTGTGCCACTGAGTGTATCAAATTGATAAATAGGTGGTTTCTGGCTATGTTGTTAACCATAACTTTTTCTTATAAAGATAAAATCTTTCTTTTCTGTTTGTAAATGTAAAATCAGCAAGTCATATCTGGAATAATGAAACTAAAAAATATTAGATATTCTTAAAATTGTGAGTGTTAATCCTCCCTATTATAATAAAGACCATTTTGTATTTATTTGCACACACGCACGCACACGCACACACACACACACACACACACACATACACACACACAAAAACACCAGCTGGCTGGGCCAGCAGATGGTAGTTAAAAAAGTGCTCAATGCACATCAAACACAAATAAATTGAATATGCAGAGTTAACAATATTTTAAAGAACCGAACACACCCCACTTACTTGCTATCCAGGTTTTGACCACTCAGGCAAACTGCTAGCTGTTCTTTAACACATATATATATATATATATATATATATATATATATATATATATATATATTCCAAACATATACTGTTCAATATAACAGACAATGAATGTCTATTATGTTTAATTATGAGCCATATTAAACATTATATTTTGGCTTTAATTTCAGGTGAAAATAAAGGCAAAATTTGTCCAATATTTGGTTATTTTTTTATTCTGCTGGCTTTAATATATATATATATATATATATATATATATATATATATATATATATATATATTAAAAAAGGATTAATTCAAAGATGTTGAATAGCCATTTCGATATGAAGATCCCCACGGGGGACGACACATCACCTCAGCAACAGAAAAAACCTTTCAGAAATATATATATATATATATATATAATATTAATAATTATAATATAATAATTATAATAATAATAATTAATAATAATATTAATAATATTAATAATATTAATAATATTAATAATTTATAATTATAATAATAATAATTAATAATAATAATTATAATAATAATAATATTAATAATATTAATAATATTAATAATTTATAATTATAATAATAATAATTAATAATAATAATTATAATAATAATAATTAATAATAATATTAATAATATTAATAATATTAATAATATTAATAATTAATAATTAATATTAATAATATTAATAATATTAATAATAATATATTATTAATAATAATAATTAATAATAATTATAATATAATAATTATAATATAATAATTATAATATTAATATATATATATATATATATAAATTCAAACAGAAAGTGGCATGTAGGTAAAATCCCAAGAAAGAACCAATTAATATTAATTTTATTAATACTAATCCAGGCAAAGGGCTCAATATAAATAGAATTAGCTATTTACAGAGCCAAATATGGATACTTTTTTCAAATAAAACTTAAAAAAATCACAAATTGTATGATAATTTCTGTAAAATACATTCACTTCATCAGTGAATTTTTATTATGGAAAAATTTGAAAGGAGATTCATACACTGGAAGTTTGCTTAAAAAGAAGGAAAAGGAAAGAAGAGTAACTACACACACACACACACACACACACACACACACACACACACACACACATATATATATATATATATATATATATATATGAACATATTAAAAAGTTAAATTATAGAAAAATATAATATAATAGAATTAAAAATAAATAAAAATGCATATAAAAATAAAAATAGGAATTAGTATAGAATAAAATATAAGGAAGAAAATTTTAAGTTATAAAATAAAAGATAAAAATATAGAAATATTATAATGTATCATATATTAAAAAATACACAGTTAAGCATATCCTTACATACAAGACCATACACATGTATGTATATATGTATATATATATATATATATATATACACACATGCCTGCACCCATACATGCATAAATTGTATTGTTGATTTGTACTTAACTTCATAAATTGTATTGTCAATTTGTACTTCACACATATCATATGTATAAAAGTAATAGTAATATATAAAGCAGCAGCGAGATATAATTTCTCATTACTTATTTTAATCATTGTATTCAGAAGAAAACAAAATTGCCTATATTTACTTCTATAGTGAAGCTGCTAAAATAACTATTATCTACATTCCAACTATCTATATCTTTATGATTCCCTAAAACAGTTTGTAGGTCTTATGTATATTTCTCTTTTTCTATTATATATTTATATATTTTCTCTATATATTAAAAACATTTTCTTTACTTATACCCCCTATCAATATAATACTTTTTTTACATTCTTCTCTTTTGTTACTGTGGTTGATTTTAAATTAATTTGATCTCAGCAATAGTCTGACCCTATTTTATTTTAAATGTAAAAATTTTTAAAAACGTTTGGCAAATTCAAATATTAGATTATATTATCTATCTCTATTTCTCCTTTTCCCTTTTTTCTTTTTTCTTTTTTTGTATCTATCCCTTTCTTTACACCCTCTTTAGATAACAATTGCCATGTCTGCTTATCCAACGTATGTTTCCTCTCTTTCTCTCTTTTGTCATTTCTCAATTTTTATCTCCCTCTCTCCTATAACTTTTCCCCTATCTCTTCTTTTTTTCGTTTTTCTATTTTTCCCCTCATTTCCTCATTTCCCTTCCTCACTTTCATTCCTGTGACATGCTTATTTTTATTTTTTTACACATATGTAATCTTTAAATGTCCTTCTCAAGGATCAAGTTTGAATCCATTTCGCCATCTCTCTTTGTTTTACTTCTCTCTTCACTACACTCTGAAACAGCATCCAGCTGCTTATCTTCGAACATAATCTTCTCTCTCTTTTTTAACTCCCCTTTCCACTGTTCTTTCTTATTTCTTTCTTTTTAAGTGAACTTCCAGTGTATGAATTTTCTTTTGCAAACTATCTTATCAGACCTGAAAAATCAAATAGTTTAATTTAACTGGGAATATTAAAAAAATCTAGGTTAGTGCAGAGATGAATGCTTCCTCTCTATGTTAATTTTTGTGCTCTGAATAATATCCACTGAGCTCTCCATTTTTATTTATTTAATATTTTATATTAATTAGATAATTTTTTGGGAGTATCCTCTGTTTTTACAGATTTGTCATTATTTCCACTTACTCTTCAGAAATGAATTGAGTTTTTTCAGTGACTGGTGTGTGTGTATACACTGCTGATATACAACATGTTAAAATTTCCCTACTGGTTCCATGCACCTATGGCTTAGGAGGTAGCAACTTGAGTTTCAATCCTGACCAGAAGCAAGTGGATGCTTGTATGTGGATGACTAATATATATATATGTGTGTGTGTGTGTGTGTGTTCCTTTCTGCCATGTTCAGGAAGGATAACCTGCCTGTAAGCAAACAACTAATAATTCACACAAATTTTGCCATCATTTTTTATGGCAAGAGTGCACTCATTATTTATAAACATTAAATAAAATAGAAAAACAGAAAAATCCAAAGATTATTTGGCATTCATCAATGAAAGATATGTTACACAAATCTATATATCAGATTATTTTTCTTCTGCATGCAGTGTCTCTTCAGGACGTTAACGAACATAGCTCCCCACAACTCCCTGTTGTTTGTAAAGTTTGTATTTTTGCTATATCTCCTCATCCCTGTTCTGCTAACCATTTAAACAAGCTTGTTAGGGGGTCAAGTGCTGCTTTCCTCTGTACCTCTTGCCTTTAAAATGTTCTGTCAGTGTCAAATTTTCTAAGCCCTCTTTCCTCATTTATGACCTAGAAATTTAATTGTCTCTTACTGATTCTATGTGTTATATACCACTGTCTCAGGTATATATTTCTTCTGGAAAAATGCTGTTGCAACTACATTTTTGGAACCAATGATGACCAATAAATAATTCTGATAAAACAACAAATGTTGCTTGCAATGAAGACAACTGATGCAACAATAAGATTGGACGTCTATCCATGAGGATAACAACAGTTATCAAATTAACTCTGCACAAATTCCATGTCTCACTACAACCATGACAGTGTCTACTTCTCAAACTTCTGGGGCGATGATTAAAAATCCTTGCAATTCATCATTCTGGGGTGACAATTAAACTTCTCAAGTCATAAATCATTTTGTTAAGGAACAATCAACCTGACTTTTACTGGAACAATTTTCACTATGCTGATCCAACTTCCATTACAAAATCTAAATGGGACAGGAGATGGCATTTGAACTCTACTTAGACAAAATAAAAATTCTGAATCTAAACTTGTTTTCCTTTCAACCTGCTTGACATTTCAACAATATATATTTTTTCAAATTTCAAAACATGTGCATTACTAAGCACAAATACATTTCACATCAAAAAATCCATGCTGCCCAAAAATATCATACCAACAAATATTTAACATATGTATAAGCATCCTTTTTGCTTCTGTATTCTCTAAAACTGTCATTAGTCATGTGTTCAGTCCATGGTATTTTCATTAAGGAGTCTAAATAATATATAGGTGCAATTGTCACCATTTTATAGTTCTAATTCATCTTCTACAGGACCTCAGACTCAACACAAAGGCCTACATCAAGTGCCTTGATGAGGTAGTGCTGGTCTGGTTCAAAAGGGTGGCTGCTGAAAGACATTATGTCTGATAATAGGACTCTACACTATGCCACACAAGCAGGAGAACCCACTCATGGCTGTCAGACAATTTCTGTGATCACATCACCTCTTGCATCTGGCAATCTAATCCCCTTGATTATTATGTGAAGTTGAGTTAAAGACCAACAAAACACCTTGTAACATCAAAGATGAACTGAAGGCAATGATTATAGCAGCATTCACCAACTTAAACAACAATACCATTCAGAAGAGACACAGAAGATTCTGAGATCATCTGGAGGCTGTAGTTAAAGCCAATGGAAATTTTATTTAATAAATTTACTCTTTAGTATAAGATATTTTTCTGTACTTTTGGTAAATATATTTGTTAAAATGAAATGTCAGTTTTACTTTCATTTTTGTGTAATTTACATGAAAATTTATCCATTGCACTCTGTATGTACACACACACACACACACACACACACACACACACACACACACACATATATATATATATACAGGGTGTCCATAAAGTTCATGTGAACTTTAAAAGATTTATAACTTTATTTGTATTTGCGATAGAAATTTCCATCGCAAATACAAATAAAGTTATAAATCTTTTAAAGTGCACCTAAACTTTATGGACACCCTGTATATATAAATTAAAAAGTGCCATATGTGATATCTGCTTGGGTGATCATTTCTCTTTTGATCCATGATTGACTAGGCAGAAGATTTTCCTGCAGTAGATTATCATTTCTTTCTGGAGTAGACTGGTTTCCAACCAAGGCTAGGGAAACCAGTCTGTCACGCTATCCAACCCTATTTAAACCATAGCTAGAGAGGGAAGAGATGGATTAATACCTTTCCTAAGAGTATTTGCTTGTAAAGTGAATGCAAATGTGGAACTAACACTAAAAAATACAAATTCCAGAGGATAGACTTCACAAGAAGTCAGCTTAAAAGGGGAGGTTTTATGTAAAAAGAAAGTGTTGATACCTACACATGTGGTGTCAAATGCAGATCGCCCAGCAACAAATGTATCTGTTGAATAGGTTGTGTGATTGGGATCATGTGACCATAAATATTAACATATAAAGCACTCAGACAAAAGTCTGAGTGTGTTCCAGGATTCAATGTATTCTAGGTATTCTGTCTATTCAGTATTCTGTGTGTTTTTGTGTTTCTTGTGTTCTACAGTATTATTGTGCATTATTCAAAGGATTTTCTAGTATGTTGACTGTGTGAAAATACCAAAATATTATAACTCATTAATAGTAAATTACCAAAGTTCTTTCAAGCTAATAATATGAAAATCAACATTATAGAAGTGATGACAAAAAATAACATTCATGTTAACGTTATAACAGGAGGCAAGGATAAATATCCAAGCATCACCATGCCACAGATTAGCTAATACAAGCTTAGTGCTCAAACCTTTGTATACAGGGGCTGGGTAAATTTTGACCCTTGATTTGAGTGTATGCTCTCAGATCCCCATGTTAAATAACTGACCTTGTGTCACATTCTGCCCCAGTTAAGAGGCATGAGTAAATACTCAGGAACTTCCATGCCACAAGACCAGCCAAGACAAGCTTAGTGCTAGGTCCCCACATATGTGAGAGTTTGGTAAATTTCAACACTTGGCCTGAGTGTACATTCTCATCTCACTACGTTAAACAACTGACCTTGTAGCACAAGTGGGGAGCATGAGTAAATAACCAGGTATTTCACAGTTGTGATGAAGTGAATCAAAGTATAGTGTCTGTTCCAGCAATTACAACCAGTCCACAGCTTCATACATCCACAACAGTTTCAGCTATCCAGTCATCATCATCCTCAACTTGCCATCAGCCATCGTTCCAGCCATCTCTCATAGGCCCCCAGCTCCTGCTACTTTGGCCATCTCCAACAGGCTTTCTGTTCTAGACATCCTTGCCCATATGAAATAATAAGTCTTTTTCAGGACCAACAAAACTTCAGCAACCACAAAACTTCTTTTTGGACAGCACTTCCTAGCAACTACCAAATATACCCTTTTTCATATTATACTCTTTAGCAACCACAAACCTGTAATATTCAGTGACCATGAAACTATCTTTTTCCTAGCAACTACCAAATGTGTCCTTTTGCAGATTATGCTCTTTAGCAACAACAAACCTGTTCTTTTCAGTGACCATGAAACCGTCTTTTTCTAGCAACTACCAAATGTGTCTTTTTCCAGATTATGCTCTTTAGCAACTACAAATCTGTCCTTTTCAGTGACCATGAAACTGCAACTGCCAAAACTGTCATTTTTAGGACAATGCTCTTCAGGAACCACAAAACTGTCCTTCTCAGGTCAACACTTTTCTCACCTTCTACATAAGTCTGCAGAGTTATTTTTTGCTTTGTGCACTGTATAACTATTTTTGCTTTGTTCTGAAGCAAAAATAAACCTGGCAATATATTTTTATACTAAAATCTTAGTTTGGTTTGTTATGGTTTTCCATTATTCAATATCTGTTTGTGGGCTACTTTACCTCCCACAAGTGAGACCTAGATGCAAATCTAGTGGCATGCTTAAATTCCAACAGTCAGGGCACTGGAAAAAAAAAAGTTTTATACAATTCACTACATCAGAACTTATTTTGTAAGCAAACATCTCAGATGTTTGGAAAGTACTCGATAAGTGAAGACACTATGTTGTTGTATCAATATAATCTGTATGACTACAAAATGTGTCACATGACTTGATGATAAATAATTAAATGGTACACTCTTCCTGATATTCATCAATAATCTTCCTGATGTAATCAATTCCCAAGTTGATATCTATGCTGATGACACCACCATCTACTCTCGTCTCAATATGAAATCTGCCAGGGCTGACTTCACTTCTGTTCTTGAAAAGGACCGCCAATCTGTGATGGATTGAGGTAAAAAATGCCTCGTAAATTTTAATGCTTCCAAAACAAAGTTGCTCTCCTTTAAACTCCATAGAGAAGCTTTTCTACCTTTCATTAATATGGATCACTCTAGTCTCCCTGAAAACAACACACTGCACCGTCTCGGTCTCACTCTCTCAGCCGATTTCAAGTAGAATGAATTCATTGAATCAATAGCTACATGTACTGCTAAGAAGGCTGGGTCACTGTGCTGAGCCAGAAAATCTTTCTCATCAGAATTCATCTTGCAAATTTACATATTTACCATCCGTCCATGCATTGAATACTGTTGCCATATCTGGTCAGGTACTCCTGCTGTTCATCTTGGAATTTTTAACAAAATTCAAAGAAGTATCTGCAATGTAATCGACCCCAATTTGGCAGTTCACTTTAAGCCACTTTCTCACTGATGGAATGTGGCTTCTCTCTGTCTTTTCTACAAGTATTTTTGTGACTTCTGTTTTAATGAGCTTAATTCCCTGGTTGTTCCACCTTCATGAATTTAATTGTACAACTAAATTGGCAACTAGGTCCCACCCTTTTACTGTCAAAATAAGCAAACCGCTACATCTACTGTTTTAGTTTCTTTTCTCACACTTCCTGCTTGTGGAACTCCCTTCCCCATGCTTGTTTCCCTGATGGCTACAATCTCCAAAAGTTTAAATGCAACGTTAATTTGAATCTTCTATCTCCTGGATTCCCACCTTTTTCTTAATCTTTCTACAACATCATCTGTACCTTTTTCTTTTCTGTCTTCCATTTCTTATCATGGTAACCCCCTGTGCATCAGTGGCAGTACTGCCTTGCTTGGGGTGAAACGATTATAAAAAAAAGGAAAAACATGCTGGTTTGCTGCCGTTACATATTTTGAAAAGTGAGGAAGACCAAGTATGTATAATAAAAAATATAATTATTATTAACTTATTATTACATTTGCTCTAAATAATATTGTAAAATATGAGTAATAATAATTATTACTGTTTCACTGGGATTAGGGTGGAAAGATATATTTTATGAGACTTGCTGCAGAAAAATCAAGCAACACAAAGTCAACACAAGACTGAAACTTAACTTTATTATTCCAACGGCCCACTGAATCCATCTTGTTCCAGCTTTCCATAGTCAGACTGGAGCTGCTTACAATCTCATTATAATCAATATTATTGATGTTATAAAAATTACAATAATTTGTATTTCAATTACAAATTAAAATATGTATAATAATAAAATTGATCATAATGTTACCTCATCATTTTGCATCAAGAATTATTTTGAAAAAGAAAAATGGATTTATGGTTCATCAAGTATACACTAAATATTATTACAATTACTTTTTTAATTTCTTTCATTAGCCTGCTATACTTACATTATCTATCTATCTATCTATCTATCTATCTATCTATCTCAGCCTGTTCACATATATCTTTTTGTATACCTTAACCTGTTCAAATCTATCTATCTATCTATCTATCTATCTATCTATCTATCTATCTATCTATCTCAGCCTGTTCACGTATATATTTTTTTGTATACCTTAGCCTGTTCAAATCTATCTATCTATCTATCTATCTATCTATCTATCTATCTCAGCCTGTTCACGTATATCTTTTTGTATACCTTAGCCTGTTCAAATCTATCTATCTATCTATCTATCTATCTATCTATCTATCTCAGCCTGTTCACGTATATCTTTTTGTATACCTTAACCTGTTCAAATCTATCTATCTATCTATCTATCTATCTATCTCAGCCTGTTCACGTATATCTTTTTGTATACCTTAGCCTGTTCAAATCTATCTATCTATCTATCTATCTATCTATCTATCTATCTATCTATTGTTTAATTGTGATAATGTTTTGTGGCAAGGTTTTTGTTTTTCAGTAATTTTGCTGATAAAATGTATTATGCTAAGCAGGTTTTTTATTATGAAGTGCTTGGTATCAGGGTGTAGATAGAGCATTGATAAGTACAAAGAGTTTGTCTCTTTAACAGAGCAGATTTCTGCCAACTTCAAAGTTTTGTGAGAACACCATTTACAAACAGCCCTGACGAGTGAGAACATCATAAGAAACTTTGAAGTCAGCATGAATCTGCTTTGTTATAGAGAAAAACTCTTTGTACGTGTATGTATATATATATATATATATACACAACCACATATACATCAACAAGGAATCAAATCAACCCCAAAGAATCACTTACACAAATCTATCCAATTTCATTTAAGTACCAACTCTAGCAAGCAATAAGGAAAGTTTTGACAATTCTAAAATTAAATACATTATTTTAAACTCAACACTAGTTTAGAATACTCCATTATAAACAAGGTCAGCAGAAATCACATAAACGTAACGTTATTTGGTTTAAAACCACCCTTCAGTTGTAACGCCCAAATTAACATTGGTAAACTATTCTTGAACTTAATACACGAACATTTCCACCAATCACCCACACTAAAAAAAATTAAAAAAAACAATTTCAAAGTTAGTTATAGTTGCATTAAAAACATAGATGAATAGATTTCACAACATGAAATATGATATCAAATTAAAAGGAATGAAAAAAAAATAACAAGATTGAAGTTGGATTTACATTTTTAATGGCTGAAAGATTTCATGCATGACTGCCATAATAAATGCAGTATCATATTTCAAACCACTCAAAAGCACCATTTTTGTGCAATTCAAAAAAGTTTCTATGGAAAAAATGTTTAGAGTTAGGTTACCCAATTACCCAGTATCAAATAAGTAAAGATTTGACAGGACCTCTCTTTCCATATCTTTATGAGAGGGAGTACTTGCTTGTAAGTGCGCACACATGCACACACACACACACACACACACACACACACACACACATATATATATATATATATATATATATGCAAGCATGCAAACAAGAGGAAGCTCTTAGACAAACTAAGAAGCCCATACCAAATAAATTCTGCTGTTTGTTTATTTGTCCAAATTTTGGGAAGTTATTTACACTGAAAAGTGTGTGTGTGTGTGTATTTATATATATATATATATATATATATATATATATATGTATGTATGTGTGTGTGTGTGTGTGTGTGTGTGTGTGTGTGTGTGTATATCAATCAATAAATATACATATAGATATACATGTAAATACATGCACACATAAATATTTTTCCTGATATTAATAAAACAGTGATCAATATAATATAACATAACTATAAAGTATATATTAATAGATATACAGAGTATCCTATGTCTATAGCATCACACACATATATATGCATTATATATATATATATATATATATATATACATATATATATATATAATGCGTAATATTGCATGAAATTCCAAGTCATGCTGTAGACATAGGATAATGTATATATCTATTAATATATACTTTATAGTTCTGTTATATTATACTGATCACTGTTTTATTAACACCAAAAAAAATATTTATATATGTGCATGTATTTACATGCATATATATATTTATATTTTTTTACTGATATATATATATATATATATATATATATATATATATAATTTATTTGTTTAATGGATACTTGTATTTGGGTAAATACTTTGTTTTTTTTATAATTAAACAGTATATATATTTACATCTACTGGTCTGAATAATCAAAATATCTTACTAGGAAAATATGCATCCTTTGGTAGCATGCAAAACCTTATGAGAAACTGTCATTAGATCTGATATGTCTTATCCACTTGACCATGTAGGACTAACAATCAAAGAAAGTCCGAATATTGTTTTTTAAACACACATTTTCCCAATTTTTCTGAATGTTCATATCTGCTGTTTTGTATCCTAATGTAAACAGAGGCAATTTATTTACAAAATTTCTATGAAATACATTACAAAATGTATTAACTCCGAGAGTTGAGTTTGACAAAAAATCTTACGTGGCCGAGTGGTTAAGACATATCAGATCTAATGACAGTTTTCCCTTGGGGATGTCGGTTTGAATCCTGGTGACAAACACATATTTTCCTAGCAAGACTTCTTGATTATTCAGGCCAGCAGATGTACAAAAAATATGCTGTTTAATTATAAAAAAAAACAGAGCATTTACTCAAATGAGAGTATCCACTAAAAATAATGCTTAAAATTAAATAAAAAATATGTCAGAGATAATTCATTTTGTAACAGATTTCACAAAAATGTTCTTAATATATATGTGTGTGTGTGTGTGTGTGTGTGTGTGTGTGTGTGTGTGTGTGTGTGTGTGTGTGTGTGAAAAAAAAGAAAATTCTTTAGAATTTTTTAAAATTATTTCTTGGGATTCAGACCATTTGCTTGGTTTTTGTGTAGATTTTGAACATAAATTATCTAATGTCTTTGATCCTGCTCAAACTCTGCTGAGAAACTAGGAAAATGGCCTTAATCAAAGAAAAAATACTCTTGAAAAAAATTACTTCTTTTTATTGATCTTAAATGTATATAAATGAGAAATTGTGTTTATCTATAGAAATATAACTACAAATATATGTTAATCTTTCTCTATCTATCTATCCTTTTTATCAGTATATCTTAATCTTTTCATATCGCTCTTTTTTATGAGTCTATCCTTTTTATGAATCTGTCTGTTTGTCTATCTATTTATCTATCTTTTCTATATTTCTATCTTTTCTAATTTCTTTCTTTTTTTTTATTTCTTTCTTTTCTATATTTCTTTTTTCTATCTTTCTTTCTTTTTTATATTTCTTTCTTTTCTATATTTCTTTCTTTTTTACCTTTCTTTCTTTTCTATATTTCTTTTTTTTCTATCTTTCTTTCTTTTCTATATTTCTTTCTTTATCTTTCTTTCTTTTCTATATTTATTTTTTTCTATCTTTCTTTCTTTTATATATTTCTTTTTTTCTATCTTTCTTTCTTTTCTATCTTTCTTTCTTTTCTCTCTTTCTTTCCTTTCTATCTTTCTTTCTTTCTTTCTTTTCTATCTTTCTTTCTTTCTATATTTCTTTCTTTTTCTATCTTTCTTTCTTTTCTATATTTCTTTTTCTATCTTTCTTTCTTTTTTATATTTCTTCCTTTTCTATATTTCTTTCTTTTCTACCTTTCTTTCTTTTCTATATTTCTTTTTTTCTATATTTCTTTCTTTTCTTTCTTTCTTTCTTTCTTTTCTACCTTTCTTTCTTTTCTATATTTCTTTTTTTTCTATCTTTCTTTCTTTTCTATATTTCTTTCGTTTCCATCATTCTTTTCTATATTTCTTTTTTCTATCTTTTTTCTTTTTCATATTTCTTTCTTTTCTACCTTTCTTTCTTTTCTATATTTCTTTTTTCTATCTTTCTTTCTTTTCTATATTTCTTTCGTTTCTATATTTCTTTTGTTTCTATCTTTCTTTCGTTTCTATCTTTCTTTCTTTTCTATATTTTTCTATCTTTCTTTCTTTTCTGTATTTCTTTTTTCTATTTATCTATCTTTTCTATATTTCTAGCTTTTCAATCTTTCTATCTTTTCTATCTTTTTTCTTTTCAATCTTTCTTTTCTATATTTCTTTCTTTTCTATATTTCTTTTTTCTATCTTTCTTTCTTTTCTATCTTTCTTTTTTTCTATCTTTCTTTCTTTTCTTTATTTCTTTTTTCTATCTTTCTTTCTATATTTCTTTCTTTTCTATGTATTCATTCTTTTCTATATTTTTTCTATCTTTCTTTCTTTTCTATATTTCTTTCTTTTCTATATGTCTTTCTTTTCTATATGTCTTTCTTTTCTACATTTCTTTCTTTTCTATATTTCTTTTTTCTATCTTTCTTTCTTTTCTTTATTTCTTTTTTTCTATCTTTCTTTCTTTACTATATTTCTTTCTTTTCTATCTTTCTTTTTTTTCTATCTTTCTTTTTTTCTATCTTTCTTTTTTTCTATCTTTCTTTCTTTTCTATATTTCTTTTTTTCTATCTTTCTTTCTTTTCTATATTTCTTTTTTTCTATCTTTCTTTCTTTTCTATATTTCTTTTTTTCTATCTTTCTTTCTTTACTATATTTCTTTCTTTTCTATCTTTCTTTTTTCTATCTTTCTTTTCTTTATTTCTTTTTTCTATCTTTCTTTCTATATTTCTTTCTTTTCTACCTTTCTTTCTTTTCTATATTTTTTCTATCTTTCTTTCTTTTCTATATTTCTTTCTTTTCTATATGTCTTTCTTTTCTACATTTCTTTCTTTTCTATATTTCTTTTTTTCTATCTTTCTTTCTTTACTATATTTCTTTCTTTTCTATATTTCTTTTTTTCTATCTTTCTTTCTATACTATATTTCTTTCTTTTCTATATTTCTTTTTTCTCTCTTTCTTTTCTATATTTCTTTTTTATTAATCTGTCTGTCTATCTATTTATCTATCTTTTCTATATTTCTAGCTTTTCAATCTTTCTATCTTTTCTATCTTTTTTCTTTTGTATCTTTCTTTCTTTTTTATATTTCTTTCTTTTCTATATTTCTTTTTTTCTATCTTTCTTTCTTTACTATATTTCTTTCTTTTCTATATTTCTTTTTTTCTATCTTTCTTTCTTTACTATATTTCTTTCTTTTCTATATTTCTTTTTTCTATCTTTCTTTCTTTACTATATTTCTTTCTTTTCTATATGTCTAGTTTTCCTATCTTCCTATAATTCCTATTTTTCTTTTAACTTCTATCTTTCTATCTTTTCTATCTATCCTTTTCAATCATAGTAATTTTCTCTTTGTTTTCCTCCTACTGCCATTTCACTGTTTTCTATTTTCTCTTAGCCTGTATTATCACCTGCTCTCTCTCTCTCTCTCTCTCTCTCTCTCTCTCTATATATATATATATATATATATATATATATATATATATGCAGTATTAAATCTAATTCATTGCCTAATCTGTGCACTTTATCCCTAGTTTATCTGTGTTAAATTGTGATTTACTGTTTCTACACAAAAGTGGTTTACAAGTGTTCTTTTCTTTTTTCCTGTGTAAAAATATTTATGCATATATGTCATTTTGTTATTACATTGTTTGCCATTAGGCTCATTTTGTATCTGACATCTGATCATATTGTGATTTGTTTTCCTGTTTTGCTTTATCAAGTATAAAATATTAGTAATGGATGTTTATTTTCTTCTTTTAAGCTAATTCATTTTTAATAACTTGAATTATGCAGTTTGAAATAAACTGACAATAATCTTCTGCAATAAAATTTTGTGGTGAGTAAAATAATTTGTTTTGTAATTTGGTGTTCAAGTATTTTTTGTCATGAGATATAATTTATTTTATTTTTAATTTGTAATTGTCTCTTTATATTTTTATTTGTTTTTACAACTGCTGTTGAAGCCACTCTATTCTTTAGTAAATGAAATTGTAGGATCATTCCACCTTGTTTGCCATGGAATTTCTTTTAGCATCCACTTGCATAGAGTTTTGTAAAAGGAAAGAACATAAACTCTTTTTCAATCTTTTTTCTCTCTTCAACCATAAGATTCAGTTATGACAAGATCTGTGTTGCTTCCCTGCTGGAGGTCTTAGTCCTTTAGAAAACTAAATTTTAATTTAATCAAAGCACATTACATATACTAGAGTTAAACACATCATTTTTAGTCCATGATATATATATATATATATATATATATATATATATATATATATGAATGGAATAAGTAAAGAAAAAGTAAGTAAAAAGTGTTTTTAATCTCATGTGTTTCACTTTTAACAAGCTTCTTCAGAGATTTATTAAAGATGAGTGATTTAAAAATCCAAGAGACAGTATGATAGATTTTAAAATTTTTAAGTCTTTAATAAATCTCTGAAGAAGCTTGTTAAAAGTGAGACATGTTAGATTAAAGACATTTTTTCCTACTTGTTCTTTACTTATTCTATTCATCTTGTCAGATTCCGATCCATATATTCAACTTATATATATATATATATATATATATATATATATATAAACACAAACTTATTAATATACTCATTTCAAAAAGCCCTCTGCGTATCTACGTGGAAGGAAGAAATGCTTGTAAAAAAAGAAAGAGCTAAGCGCATGAACATCAGCCAAAGGGATTCAGACTGAGTCAGTACGTAGCCCAAAGAAAAAACCTGAGACAAGTAATCAACTAACAAAAAAGCGCTCAATACTAAAGCAGACGTATACATAGTGAGCCAACAAACCTACCAAGGTTTCCCCTAAATGGATCATCAGGTATACTTTACTTATATATATATGGGAAAGTGGTTAGAATGAACACAAAACTCAAGTTCAAATCTCACAAGGGTTTATTTTTCAAGGAGATAATTCCTTGATAATACCAGTAAAAAAATAAAAAAATGAAAAAGTGCCTGAAAACCCTACCATTGTTGTGAGGGGAATTTGTTTAACAAAACTATTTTGAAGCCATCAATAGTTGTGCTTGTATACATTTACAAGTCCTCATGTCTGAGGTTTTAAGTGTTCTGGTTTTGTTCAACTACTGATCATGCAGATTATGTTCTTTTTCACAGGTTTGCTTTGTTGTTGTTGAAGAACCATAAATGTTTTTAAGCAGATGTCCACAACAGGAATTCATTAGTCACCAGTGTAGATGAGTATACTCAGAAACAAGTAGCGAACAATTAATTTATATGTAATCATAATTAAAGCTTTAGATGCCCTCTATAACATAATGATATCAGTATTTTGAATGCAAAATTTATGATAGGCACATCCTCCCCACTTGGGAGACTAGTACAACACAATTGTTCTCCCTCCATGTTTTCTCCTTATATACCAGACAAAGTTAACATTAGCACACACACACACACACACACACACACACACACACACACACACACACACACACATATATATATATACTAGCAGTATAGCCAGGCATTGCTCGGGTGTAATGAAAGCTTTAAAACTAATCCATGGTCCTGAAGCTCAAACCTTTTGGACATTGGCAGAAAAGACTAAAAAGCAATAGTTGTTTCCAGTTAAAGCAAAACCGTAGACTGAAAGAAAAATGAATGGATGTAAGTCAAATTTTGATTTCCTGGTATTGATATCAAATAAGTTTTTTTCATTGTAAACTGAATTTTGAAGGCTAAATAAGTCATCTGAGTAAATGGTATCATGGCTGAGACTAAGAACTACAATTATATCTACTTAGAGCCAAACCTGAAGCAAAAACTAAAATAAAAGGGCTGAAAAAAATACAGATATTCAGGCAGATAAACAGACACACACAAACATCTTGCCTTTTATATATATATATTATCAATTTTCTGCACTATTTTAAGAACTGCAACCTTGAAACTTCTGACTATCGTTACTTATGTCTTTGTCTATGTGTGTATCAAATTTGATTAAAATCAGACCACTCCTTCTATAACCCGATTTTTTTGATTATTGATTTTTGATATTTATCAGGGGTACCTTGACACAAAATCTAGTTAAGAACACTTGCAGACACTTATAATACAACTGTGTAAAATTTCAAGAAAATCGGTTCAGCCATTTCGTAGTCTATAGGTAACAGATACACACACACACACACACAGAGAAACACAGACACACACACATACACATGCACACAGAAACAAAGTTCCATTTATAAATAAGTTATATATATATATATATATATATATATATATATATATATATAGGAAAGAATATTAATAAAAAGTTTTGAATTTAAAAATGTACTTTATTTGAACAGTATTTGTTTATTTTTATTATATTTTATATTTCAGACCGCCCTCGGTCCTTCATCAGAAACAAGTGATTTTTAAATATATATATATAAGCCAGCATTTTAAATTCTGACTTTCAAAACAGTCAGGCCATCTGCATTTAGAAAATTTGAACCACACTATTTTCCAACTGTTTCAATCCATTTTTATTGGGCCTCTGCACCTAAAAAAATGTACTACCTAATCTTTCTGCTCTGTATCCCTTAACTTAGATGGGCTTTTTGCACTTTTCGTACCATGTACCACACTATCTTTTAACTCAGTTTCCATCTATTTAGCTTTGTATTTTTACTCAGTAGCTCTCATTTTACAAAATATTTTCAAACATTTCATTTCCTTACATGCTATTCAAGTTTAACTCAGTCCGATATTTTTAGTTATTTAAGGATTTATCAGTAGTTTTATAAAATATGGTCAACAACCAGTATCATTTATAGATAATGATTCCATCATTACCTTGTTCACTTTTTCTACTAATTCAAGTAGATTTTTTAAATTAAATTTTTACCTATTATGTAGCTCAATCTCACCATTTACACATAATCACATTCTTCAGATACAAACTGGCTTATCATATTTTCTACTGGACCTTTGCCACTTCAAAATGTTATAAACAATCTGTTTTTATTCCCTGTCATTGCTCTTTTAAAAAAAGAATCATTTTCTTGCATTTGAAACAGAATCGCAGCTGAAAATGCAATCCTATAATGTTTTCCCCTTAAATCATGAAGAATCAGAACACTGTAGCACTTCATGCATTTATGTATTTTCAGATGCCATTAAATGCTCATTTTAGATGTGTAAACTACCCCTGTGATGTCCTATGTGATGGGACCTTGATTATTTTAATCATCATTTCAATTTGTTCATTATCAGGCTTGTAAGAATGTTCCCAGTCTTCCAGATCAAAATTTCTACTTCTGAACCTAGTAAACCATTTATGAACAATACTTTCAGCTATGGCACCATCTCTATAAATGGCACACATTTTTTGCTGTTTTTGTAGTATTTTTTCCATTTCAGAAATAAAAGTGCATTGCATATGGAAAATATAACTCATTTTCTTCCATTTTCACTTTTAAAATAAAAACATTTAAGATTCATAATTCATACATGTTAAAAAGTGCTAATTAAAAGGCTACCATTCAGTGTATGAAATTTCACATGAAGTGAAATCACATGTTTAAATACATATTGAAAAATCCTATGAACTTTTGGCTCAGTCCAATTCACTCAAATGAAAAAGAATATATTGTAGGGTATTCTTTTCATTTGAGTGAAAATATCAAAACAGGAAAAATATATTTTTATCTCATAAATTGAATAGATTCATAGATCCACCCAAATTAAGAGGATTAAAAATCTGAAGGAAACTATGTGTTCCAAATCTTATAAGGAAATTAATAGAATTGTCCCAAAAACCATCTTAATTTAGTGACAGTGATCAATTTCCAATGAAAATTTTGAGAAATTGCAGCAATCTATTTGAAGTACTTTAATAAGAGGGTTAAAAAATGATTGGCTTGCAGGAAATCTTTGTTAGTTCTTTTATTGATTAATTTGGAAGCAAAGTGCTTTGACTGATTTGAACACATAAATGTGGACAAAAGCAAGACACAGTTGGCAGTAACCCAAGTGGCTATTTCATTGATCTATCACACACCCAGCCATCTACCAAAAGCACACCTATTTTTATTCATAATATTACACACTTAAAAGAACACTTTTGATTGGATAAAAATTACTTCTTTATCAACCATTTCAAAGAAAACAAGTAGAGCAGAGATTTACATTATTTCTTGTTAAGCATAACATCTGCAAAAATACTAGATCTAACCACATTAAAATTTCAATATTCTTTTTTTTTAACCAATAAAAAATGAATATGACTAAAAAAGTAACAAATAGCAAAAATAACCTATTTAATTTGGTCCTCCAAAAAAAGTTTATCCTCATGCTAGAATTGAAGATGGATCAATAACCTGTGCAAAAAATAAAAAATAAAAACAAGAAAACCAGAAAGGCCTTAATCAGCTCACCTTAATCCCAGAACTCAAAAATAAGGTTTTCCTTTTCACTCTGTGCCACTGCTGGGATTAGATATCAGTGTATGATTCTGTTATCCTTCATCTGGACATGAAACTAACATGAAAAAGCAATTACACTGACTTTTTTTGCCTTGTTGTAACAAGAAATCAGGGAGATGAAATCGAATTCTAGTTGAATTTGTTGCATTCACTTAGATGCAAAAAAGGAAGGTGTAAATCTATTTCTCCTCTTTCTAGCTATGGATTGAATAGCAGGACAGATCTGGTTCTATAGCCTTGATTGGCAACCAGTCTACTGCAAGAAAATGTTCTGTCTAGTCACTCATAGATCAAAAGAGATGTGATCATCCAAGTGTGTATCATGTATGGCTCTTAACTGACTGATCTGGATAAAAGAGTTGAATAGCAGAACCAATTAGATTCCAGAGCCTTGGTTGGCAACCAGTCTACCACAGGAAGTAATGACAACCTACTGCTGGAAAATCTTCTGCCTAGTCAGTCATGGGTTGAAAGAGACATGATCATCCAAGCATGTATCACGTATGGCACTAAACTGACTGACTATTTTACATTCATATGTGCGTTGTGGTGCAGTGGATATCAGCTCAGAACGAGAGATCAGGGAGCCGAGTTTGAATTCCAGTGGAATTCATTGCATTCACTTACGCACAAATACCCTTGGGAAAGGTATTAATCCATCTCTTCCTTCCAGTTATGGGTTAAATAACAGGACAGATTGGGTTCTATAGCCTTGGGCAGCAACCAGTCTACTGCAGAAAGCAATGGCAACCTACTGCGGGATAATCTTCTGCCCAGTCAGTCATGTCTCTTTAGAGACATGATCGCCCAAGTGTGTTTCACGTATGACCCTTGACTGTGTCTAGCTCCCCTACTTGTTGGCAAAAGAGGAAACCTGCCTTTACATTTGTCAAGTCCTGACATAATGAAAAAACCTAATGTCATTCTGGACTCTTAACAGCCTGTAAGGCACAGAATTACTAACATGTCTCATAGACTGCCTATTATTACTTGAATTATAGAGTGGAGATTTCCATTGCATAATGTCTCATCTATGCTATTATTGAAGAGAATATGAGTTAAGTTTAAAATTTCAGTATTTCCATTTAGTTATTACTTTTCCTAACATTGTTTGGGTATTTAAAAGTTTTACATCATTTTCTCCCTTGTATATTTTTTCATATATATATTTATAGATTGTATAAGTGTGAAAATCAGGTTATGATTATGGTTATACTTTCATGAAAATTAATGTTGTTAAGTATTTTTTGCTGTCTAGGCAATCCAAGTTTTGAGCAATTTACTGATTATGTAAATTTGCCTTTAGGCCTTTTCCTTTTCTTAGTATTGTCATTTTTGCATTTTTGCTTCTGGCTAAGGGTTTTACTTTTGACAAGTTGTCAGTTGGTTTCATCAAAGGTTTTATTTTTTCTTACTATATATATATATATATATATATAGTAGTGATTTGGAAGTCAACACGAAGCCAAAATTGATGAAAGTCAGTGGAATAGTAATAGAAAGGCATTGAAGGCAAGTAAACTTTGTAATAAAGCACTCAAAGCAGTAATAAAATTAATATGAAGAAAAGGTTGTTAGCTGATTGATGTTACCTGATTGACAATATCATCAATCAGCTAAATAACAACTTTTTACTCATATTAAATATACATCTAACTCTCTCTCTCTCTCTCTCTCTCTCTCTGTCTATATATATATATATATATATACAAACTCTGAACAACTTCAGGGACAGATGCAATCTATGTATGGAAGAAAAAATTGTGATAATCAAGTATAGAAATTTCAGTGAACTACTATACTAGAGGAATGAATTCCTTTTCAAATGCAGACACAAAAATAAATATAATTTTCTATAACAAAATAGAAGTTAAAATTAAAAGTTTAATTCGAAAAAAAAAAATCCTGTTAAAGTCTTTATATCCTTAAATATTTTTTTTCTATCTTAATTATTGTAATTTTTATCAGTTATTGTTATCATGTTTATTTTATTATTTCTATTATTATTTTTATTATTATTATTATTAGTAGTAGTAGTAGTATTGGTATTATTAGTATTATTATTATTATTATTATTAGTTTTTTGAAATAGTATTATTGGTATCGTTAAGAATAATAATAAGCACTTATCCCGATTTTTTTTGTGACATTCTTATCATACACATTAACAATATTGTTGTCATAACCAAAACAATAGAAAATTAGTATGTACAAAATGAAGATATTATTATTACCATTAGAATTAATAGAATAAGCTGTCAATTCGATTCTTTTAGTGAATATACGAAACCTAAATTCCCTGTCATGTATTTGAGAATGGCCAACTAAAAGTTTAAACCAAGGTATACAGACCCCAGTAACAACTTTCACTGTAAATCTAGGTTAAGGCCATCTTATTGTCTAAGATGAAATACAGATGCCAATAATAACTAACACTGTAAATCTAACCTCCTCACCCTGTTTTTAACTTCGCTCTTTATGTGTGTGTCTCTTTCTCTCTTTTTTTCATGAAATTTTTTTTCACCCATGATTCTTTTTGTCTGGATAAATCTAACCCATTCATTGTTGTATCAATTTGATCTGATGAGTGGTCTGTAAGAGTTCTGTGAAATAAGCTATTACCAATGGATTTATAAAAACATCCAACTTATTTTCATGATAATACTCTGTTAAATTTTATTATTGAGTTCTCATCAAATTTAATCCCCTGTGGAATTAATTTTACCAAATACCAAGGATAGTATTTTATATATATATATATATTTCATTTGGAAATAAGTTATTTCTGCAACCTAGGTTTCAACCTTTCAGTATCTTCATGTGATTTATAATAACTGATTTTCCAACATTTTCCAAATGTGCAACAGGAACTTTTATGAACACATGACTGCAAGTTTTAAACAACCAAAAATTTCAAAATTAGGGAAACATTACTTAAAGATCTTAAAAAACATTCATCCAGGTTCATATGATCCTAAGATGTATTCTAAATGTGGCTAGCTAGTTTGGCACCAAACTGGCTAGCCATGTATGGAAATTAAAGCAAAAAAATAGATATAACATGTAATATAGTCAAAAAAGCCAAACCTTACAACAGTGGTAATGTCTGCAGACTGTTCTGAGATTAAAAAGTAAGGCATTATATTGTTTCCAGAACAAAAAATATTATGAAATGAAAGATCAGAAGTAATGTCCATATGTAATTACACATATAAATACATCTTAGGATCGTACAAACCTGGATGAAAGTGGTTTAAGATCTTTAAGTAACTCCTCCCTAATTTAAAAAATTTTGGTTGCTTAAAAATTCCTGTTGTGCATTATTAAAAATCCATGTTGAATGTTTGAAAAATGTTGGAAAAACAAGTTATTATAAATCACTTGAAGAGACCGAAATGTTGAAACCAAGTTTGCAGAAATAACTCATTTCCAAATGAAAATATTCAAGAGTTCTACAATATAAATGTATTGAGAACTTTTGAATAAAACTGGGTACTGGTCTGATTTAAGTATGACCAAAAACTAATTATATATATAGTCATTTCACTCCAAGCAAGACAGTACTGACATTGGTGCACATGGGATTACATAAGAGGAGAGTGATGAAAAAGAGAATCGAGTTACAGCGGGTGTCAGAGAATGGGGACGAGAACGATGAGACTGCTGTGTGTAGAAAGCAGCATGAGAGTAGAGTGGAAAGAAAGAAGGATATGATACAAGGGTTGTCAAGGAAAGGATGTGAGTCAAGGAGATAAGAGATGGCAATTGACATTGCATTTAAATTCTTGGAGATTGTAGCTGTCAGGCAAGCAAGCAAGTATATGGAAGGGAATTCCACAGGCACGAAGTGCAAGAAAAGAAGCTGATAGAGTAGAATTTGCAGTTACATTTGACTGGTTTCATTATAAAATGGTGGGATCTAGTTGCTAGTCTTGTAGCTCAAGTAAATTCATGCAGAGGGGGCACCAGGGAGCTAAGCTCATCAAAGCAGAAGCTATGAAAGCATTTTTAGAAGAGATAAAGGGAAGCCACATTACATTGCAGGTTCTCTGTTAGATTTTGTCAAGAACCCCAAGATGAATAGCAGAAGCACCCGTGTGACAGCAATATTCAATGGATATATATATATATTATCAAAATAAATGTGTGTAGCTTGATATTACAAGAAATTCTAAAAGTGAAGCAACTGGTTTTGCACCTGCTCTTTAGGCCTCATCAGGAGATTCAAACTTAGAATAAAATAAACCATGAAATGTGTCATAAAAAAATACACAAATGTAAGAAAAAACTATGATCTCAAATGCAGTCAATAAAATAGGTAGGCACACACACACACACATATATATATATAATTTCCAGTCACATGCAGCATATGAGAACTTTAAAAGAATGCTTCCTTTTCAAAACAACACAAACTAAATTACATTACATTCAAAACACAAGGAAAAATAACAACACAGAAACATAACACGCATGAAAATGGCCAGGGAAGTAGCTGAAAGCACTTGGAAAAATCATTACAAAACATTTTTACATTCCTTATCACCAGCAAAAAAAATGTTTGAATTCTGGAAAAATTAAATAAAAATCAATAAACTCTACCTTGTAGATTGTTTTCAATCAAACATGCTTAAAAGTTTCTGTTCAAATATATATATATATATATATATATATATATATATATATATATATATATATATATTCTCACTCTCTCTTCTTTGGCTTTTTTCTAACCAATCTTCCTTACTTCTTTTTCTTTACTAACCTTTATTTTTGGTAAACTAGAATTTCTTCATTTCATGTCTGGCTGGGGTTGAAAATTGCGGGTTCTAATAACCTGTTAAAATAGCTATTCCACAAATGTAAAATTTGAATTTAAATATGAAATATATAT
Organism: Ascarosepion bandense; assembly: GCA_037127315.1. NCBI lineage: Eukaryota > Metazoa > Mollusca > Cephalopoda > Sepiida > Sepiidae > Ascarosepion > Ascarosepion bandense. Next base: position 459,808 of record JBBBDQ010002085.1, read on the forward strand.
ATATATATATATATATATATATATATATATATATGAGTAATGGTTACTAATGGAAGTATATGACAAAGATATTTACTTCAAAAATTGCTCAATACAAAAGTAGAGTATAAATATATGGTAATTATTATTATAATAATAATGACATACTGCAACTTGATAGCTCTCAAGTTTCAGTGTTAAAGCACTATAATCAGGCAGTAAAATGTGGTTAATTTATTTTGTAATATACAGGTAAGGAAATTTAAAAAATAGATAAATAAATAGCTGAATAAAAATGAAGAAATAAAAACAAGGTCAGCCAATAACAAATCGTACAATTCTTTGAGATCTTATTACTTTCCACTCCACTTAATTCTTCTCATTTGCTGACCTTGTTTTTATTTTTTTATTTTTATTTATTTATTTTAAAAAAATTTCCTTATCTATATATTACAAAATAAATTAACCACATTTTACTGTCTGATGATGGTGTTTCAATACCAAAACTTTATAGCTATCAAGTCAAGTTGCAGTATGTCATTATTATAATAATAATAATTACCATATATATATATATATATATATATGGTAATTATTATTATTATAATACACACACTCACACACATATATATATATATATATATATGTGTGTGTGTGTGTGTGTGTGTGTGTGTGTGTGTGGCTTTGAAAATACAAAATTTTAAGAAATATTAATCATTTTTCTATTAAAAGGGAGAAAAAATATGGACTTAGATATAAAAAGAAATTCCAGTTCTTTTATTGACTTGAAAGCAGTAGTAAGAATATTTCTGGCAAGCAATCAAAATTACTGACCATCTATCTACAAAGGAAATCCTTACTATGGCCAAGTATTGACTATTAGAAAGATAAGAATAGAGGAACAAGGCTACAGGAAAAAGGTACAAGACAAGGTCAAACAATTAGCAAAGTGCCCAGTAGGTAAATTGATAGATATTAGAAAGTGCAATGCAAGTAATATAGAAAATAATTTCTTTAGATTCGGGTCATCTCACTTTGAACTGCTTTGTAACAAGTTTCAAAACCTCTAACAAATTGTTTTTTGTTTTTTTTTTAATCGTTTCACCCTGAGCAAGGCGGAAACACCACTGATGTGCAGGGGGCTACATAAGTGTAAAAAGATTAATTAGAAAATAGTGAGGAGTACAAACTAGTTAGAAAGGAACAATAGAAAGCTGAGAAAGCAGGTGCGATAACAGATACATAGGAGGAGAGAGAGCTAGAGTCCAGTGGTTAGTAGAGTGGTTAGTAGATGAGTATTGACTTTGCATTTAAATTTCTGGAGGTTGTAGCCGTCAGGAAAGCAAGAATACGGGAGCGAGTTCCACAGGTGGGAAGTGCGAAAGAAGAAGCTGCAGGAGTAGAATTGTTGTCTGCATTTGGCTAACCTGACTGTGAATGGGTGGGACCCAGTTGCCAGTCTGGTTGCGCGAGTAAACACCTGTTGAGGAGGCATCAGTGACTTAAGTTTGTCTGAGCAGAAGCCATGAAAGTATTTATAGAACAGACAAAGGGAGGCCACATTTCGACGATGGGGAAGTGGCTGCAGTCGAGCCGCCAGAAATGCAGACAGAATCTTCATAAGAAACATCACATTGATGCTTTTTTTTAAAAAATGCCATGCCCTTTCAGAATGCAGGCAATAATGGCTCTCTACAGAATTGTTTTCTTTCTTATTTATTGGAAAAGAGAGTGGACTGGTTTGCCATTGTATTCTCTATGGTTTTGAATTCAAAATACCCCTTCTCTGAGAATAGCTAGAGAACTCAGTCTACACTGCTATTTAACTTTTTAGCTTGGTAAGCTTTGTGAGTAATGAAATTTTCAAAACTTGACCATTGCTAATTTTTTAACAGTATTTCTTTGATCCTAATTATAGTTTCTTTATTTATGTCAGGTTTATTAGTAGTTGTAAAACTATTTTGAATTTTTATTAAAGAAATATTATCAACCATTGTTAAATTTGGATTAGAACACTTGGGTGTAAAAGAAATGCTTCCTACCAGCTTGCTAATTTAAAATATTTTCCAGCTTTCTTGGAGCTTAGAACACCACCACTTATTAATAATTATTTATATTGTAATATTAGGAAGTTTCATGGACACATTTTCAATTTTGTTATAGTGTTTGATTTAATGTGTTAAGTCAAACACTATAACAATTTTGTTATAGTGTTTGATTAATGAACATCAGTTTTTAGTGTTATATTTTTGAGGTCCTGACATAAAAAAAACTTGAAAAACTTTGTAATCATTTTCAAACCATTCCATTTATTGAAATTCTCTGTTTTTCTCAATTTTCATCTCTACCACTCATTACACTTACCATGATTCCAACTTTTATTTGGTACTTAAATAGAATTTTTTTTTTTTTTTAATCATATCACCCTGAGCAAGGTGGTAACGCCACTGATGTGCAGGGGGCTACGTAATAGTGAAAAGATTGGAAAAGAGAAAGCCGGAGCCACATCCTAAACAGGGAACAAGGGATGGGCCTCTTAACCTGTTCAATAGACATGGGTGGAGTGTGAACCAGGGGAGAGATAGATAGATCTATCTACTCCAATTGAAAAAAACCCAAAAAAACAAAGTGAAAAGATTGGAAAAGAGGAAAGGCCAGAAACCACATCCTAAACAGGGACCAAGGGATGAGCCTCTTAACCTGTTCAATAGACGTGGGTGGAGTGTGAACCGGACGATAGATAGATCTATCTACTCCAATTTCTTTGATCTTGGTTTCAATTGCTTTATTTATCTGATTTGTATTATTAGTAGTAATTTTACCTGAATTTTGTATTAGATGAAGCTTGTCAGTTATCATTCATTTTTGTGTAATATTTATATCATCTAAATTTAATTTGATTTCTTTATACTATTTGTATTTTAGTAGTAATTTTACCTTGAATTTTTAATAGATGAAGCATTGTCAGCCATCCTTCATTTTTAACTAGTATTTATTTCATCTCAATTTTAATTGCTTTCTTTATACTATTTGTATTTTTAGTAGTAATTTTATTTTGAATTTTTATTAGATGAAGCCTTTTCAGCTATCATTCATTTTTAACTAATTATTTGATTTTAATTTCAGTCTATCACATTGTGGCATTTAGCATAGATAAAAAATATTGACTAATCACTTTGTAAGACTTGCACTCACATCCTTAACATGTTGCAAAGCCTGTTTTACAGTGATATCTGCTATAATCATGTAAGCTATAGCAGCTGATAATTTTACTGGAGAGAATGTTAATGCTGCATTGATCAGATACACACAAATTCTCAGAGATTTTGCTTGCTACACTAGCATAAGTAGCGGATTTGGATGAAAATGAATATTCAGAAGATTGTTTAGTCACACTTGGTGCAATTAGAGCTTTTAATATTGTCAACGTTATTAAATATAGTATTTTGAAAACATTATGTAACAAACAAATGAATCATTTCACATGCATTTTCTTTTTTTTAATCATTTCACCCCACTCAAGCAATGAATCTACTAAGATACAAAGAGTTACTGAGTGTAAGAGAATATGAGAAAAAAACAAACACTATTAAGAAAGAGAACAATAAAAGAACATGAATTATGAAGACAGATGATAACAATGGATACTGCATTTAAATTCTTGAAAATCAGACTTCCAATATCTTGCCATTAATATAGTTCTTCTTCTATGTGCTGTGTTTGTTCACGATATAGACGATCATGGCTCTTAACATCTTCCTATACCTTGTGGCTCTTAACATCTTTTTGCTTGTTATTTCTTCCAAACCCTGCTCTGCCATCAACTTGCTTATCTCTCTTGTGAGTACCAGATTCTCCAAGCCCTCCTTCCTCACTACATGTCCCAGAAACTTTAACTGTCTCTTCTTGATGTTAAGTATAAGTTTTCTTTTTGTTTTCATTTTCTCTAAAACCTTGTTGTTGCTCAAATGTTCATGATATCCTCAGTATATTTCTGTAGATCCACATTAGATTTGCTTCAAGTCTTTCCTTCATCTTTGATGAGATTGTCCAGCATTCATTGCCATATAGGAGAATATATATCACATAATAGTCCAGTACTATTTTCTTTGTTTCCAACAAAATTTTCCTGTCCCTAAATTTATAAAGTCTAGATAACATAGAGGAAAGTTCATCCAAACAATTACAATTAAATTATTTGTAAAAAAGGCACAGTCACAGCTACTTTATGGGAAAAAAGGTGATAGAAGATGAGATGTCACATCTGAACTAATAATACTGCAGATTCTTCTTGATAATAAAAGATTAGTTTATCATGATTTTAAAAAAGAGTTTGATTTTAATCTAAAAGACAAGTTGACACTATTTACCATATTCAGACTATTGCCCTCATCTTTGTTGCTATTTTAAAAATGTTTTGGTCATTGTATGCTTTTCAATTTTAGGAATTTTCAACCAAACCCTTTATTATAATCACTGGGGTATTTTATTCTCATTCCTTGTACAAAGCTACTTTTGGTAGTCATGAGTTAGCTCCCTTTTACTTAACTCTCTAATTATTTGTTCACCACTGCTGTAGCCTGATATTGACTCACAATTCTTTGGGTCAAGTCACTGGAACTGACTAACCTCTATATCCACTAGACCATGTATCCTTGAGGACAATAGCAAAAATGGTAACAAAGATGAGGACAATAGTCTGAATAATGTTAATAGTGTGAATACTACTTCATCTCAGAAGTATAGAGAAAGATGAATTGTGTATTCAACTTAAGATTTTAGCTGTAATCTAAAGACAAAATTTAAACTTCAGTCTCTTGATACCAGAAAAGTTAATTTAAGCATTTTCTTTTTCATTTTCAGTATTAGATTTATTGATCAATATATATATATATATATATATATATATATATATATATATACCATTTTATTGATCAATATATATACCATTTTATTGATCAATATATATACCATTTTATTGAGCAATATATATATAATATTTTATTCAGCTATCTTCTGGCATCTTTTACATAACTTCCTAATTCCACCCACCCAATAATGTTTTTATCTTTCTCAACAAAGAACCAAGATGCTCATTACTCAATAAATTTGCAATATCTGGATGGCATTTTAGTTAGTCTTATTGGGACCAATACTTATTCAGATCAGTTGTTTAGTTCTTTGAAAGACTCTCTTCAAATCCCATTTTTAAATGAATACTAGCCTTTGGTATAATTATGTTATATTCTTCCTATAATCAGATTTTCTGATTCACACTAAGCTAATTTCCACCATTAACCAGATGTGAATCCTTTGAATGTCCAAAACTAAACTAAAAATCTATCAGCTGTGAATATCTTCCATTTACTCATGCACTCAAATAACAAAAAACAAGCAAGACAATCCAGGATATTTACCCAAAAGCACTCACTCCTGCCTAAAGAAACAAGATAAAAACTGGAGTCAATTTGAGCTTAAAAAAAAGGACATAAAAGTTCATCAGAGGCCATTTGGCAATTGAAGGGCATCTTGACCTGACATCACATACACATCAAAAAGTGACCTCTTGTCTCCAAAGACATCAGATACAGCCAGTTCACCAAATGCTGTCACCCTAGCAAGTCATAGCTTATCCACCCTCTCCTTTTGTACACCTCACCAAAGGCCTTTACAACTCCACTTACCTCCTTTTTCATACATGATATATCTACCCTGTTTATTTTGTTGTATTTTATGTTAATACAATTGCTTGTTTCTTTATATTTTCATCATTTCTTCTTTGTTCTGTCCCATAAAAAGAAAAACTCTTTCATAACAGTTCCAGTTCATGTAAATTGACTCATGATCTCTTACATTACACATTGTTGAAAAGTGGTTACTTTTCATTCTTCATAACAATTTGCTTAAAAAATTAAACATAGAAACATAGTCCAGTAGGTTTTCTTCCATGAAACTTATGCAAGAAGAAAAATGTTCCACACAAAGAGATTTTCTCCCAAACTCCAACACTGTAGAACCGACTCTTATGGAAGTGCTTTACTGCACACTTGAATCTTGATCTCTTCAATTCATGACTCACTAATCATCTTTCTTCCCTATCTTCATCATCTTTACTTTCTACCATCTTCTCTTCCATTCATACCATATAACTTATTCATCATTACCATTTTGACTATAACTCTCAGCTTCAAGCCTTGTGATGGGCGAAATTTAATATTAAAAAATGTGAATGGTACATGTGAAGGCAACTGACATAATCAAGCTAGCATTTGAAATATTTATGAATGTTGTTACAGACATTGTATTTTATTGATTATTTTATAAGAAATATTATAATTTCACAACTATTAATCTCAACTGGTCTGGCTAACTATAGGACATGACTCAGTAAGAAATTTCTGGAATTAAACTTTGCAAACCATTTCCAAAATATTCACTCATTGATGGTGTCTTCTTGAAAGGCTACAATGATTTTCTTTTCATTTTAGTCTCATTATTTATTAGATTTCTTAAAATAAAGCATAAAATGTAAAAATTAAACTTTGCAAATTACTTTCAGTATTTATTTACACTATTTACATTATTCAGATTGTTGTCCTTATCTTTGTTGCCATATTCACAATGTTTTGGCCCAGTGGATAAAAGTATTGTTTTGTTCCAGTGACTTGACATAAAGAGTTGCAAGCACTGTTGAACAAAAAAATTAAAGAGTCAAGTTAATGGGAGGTAACTGTTACTGAAAGACCTGGAGGAGACATGTCTCATGGAACTGGAACATTTTACCTTACTGAACAAAATAAAGGGTTCAGTTCAATATTCAAATTACTTGAAGATCAGAATGTACAATGGCCAAAATGTTGTGAATATGGTAACAAAGATAAGGACAGCAATGTAAATAATTTTAATACCTCATCTCAGGAATATAGACAAACACTTTCAGTAAATTTCATAGTTTTTTTTTTAATTTGAATCCTATTTTTACCTTTCTTAAAATAAAAAATGATATGTAAAAAAATTAATCTTTACTAATCCATTTCATTACCTTCTCTGATTCATGATACTAGAAACTGACTGTATTTTTTTTATCTGTGTTTCTGCTTTCTTAAAAGAATACATAATATATAAAAAATTTAACTTTGCAGTATATTCATGTATTCAGGGTCAGTCAGTCAGTTAAGTGCCATACATGATACATACTTGGGCGAGCATGTCTCAAAAGAGAGATGACTGACTGGGCAGAAAATTATCCTGCAGTAAATTGCCATTACTTTCTGTGGTAGATTGGTTGCCAGCCAAGGCTATAGAACCCAATCTATCCTGTTATTTAACCCATAACTGGAGGGAAAAGATGGATTAATACCTTTCCCAAGAGTATTTGCGCATAAGTGAATGCAAGTAATTCCACTGGAATTTGAACTCAGCTCCCTGATTTCTTGTTTGTAATATTCACTGCATTCAAGATACATTGCCTATAAACTTCCTAGATGAGTTTGTTTGCATTTGAGTCATAATATCTAAAAAAAAAATGTTTTTTAATTTCTGTCATCTTCAATGTTAGGCTTAATGAATAAAACAAATTCAATTTTGTGAATTTAAAAACTTGATATAACAGCTGTAACATTAAAATAAAAAGTGATCTTTTCTTTTTGAAATGAAGCTGTTGGAGGGGATGCAAACAAAAAGGAAACATATACTTATTATCAAGAAAAGACAGCTGCAGTTTCTGGAACATGTAATGAAGAAGAAAGGCTGGGAGAATCTGATACTCACAGAACAGAGAGAGGGAATAAGAGACAGGGGAAGGATGCATGAGACATACTTGATGGTCTTTAGGAAATGGATGGTGAAGTAAGCTCTGGGAGAGGTCAGTCAGCCAGTTAAGTGTCATAAATAATACATGCTTGGGTGATCATGTCTCAAAAGAGACATGACTGACTGGGCAGAAAATTATCCCGCAGTAGGATGCCATTACTTTCTGCAGTAGACTGGTTGCCAGCCAAGGCTATAGAACCCAATCTATCCTGTTATTTAACCTATAACTGGAGGGAAGAGATGGATTAATATCTTTCCCAAGGATATTTGTGCATAAGTGAATGCAAGTAATTCCACTGGATTTCGAACTTGGCTTGCCAATTTCTTGTTCCAAGCCGATACCCACTGCACCATAAAAGTGTTAAGAGCTAGAAGGTTGTTGGTTGGTTGTTTTGTTTTTATGGCATATCAACCTCAGCGGGTCATTTATTGCCAACTAAATTTTATTTATTTATTACTGGTAATACCTTTTTGTTTCAACAATTTGTTGTTTTTATATAAGTTTTGTGTCTAGTAATAATTTTTTCTTTTCGAGTATCAAAATTTATTGGGATTTGTTTTTAAGGGCAGGGTCCCCAAGTCCTACCCTTGTTATTTAACCCATAACTGGAGGGAAGGGACGGATTAATACCTTTCCCAAGGGTACCAGTGCTTAAGTGAATGCAAGGTATTTAACTGGAATTTGAACTCGGCTCACCGATTTCTCTTTCCGAGCCGATATCCACTGCACCACAATGCACATCCGTCACTAAACGCTTACAGCACCTGGTATTCCCAAGCAGTCACCCATCTAAGTACTGACCAGGCTCAACATTGCTTAACTTCGGTGATCGAGCAAGAACCGGTGTATTCAACGTGATAGGCCGTAAGTATGCACATCCGTCAATAAACGCTTACAGCACCTGGTAATCCCAAGTGGTCACCCATCTAAGTACTGACCAGGCTCAACATTGCTTAACTTCAGTGATTGAGTGAGAACCGGTGTATTCAACATGATAGGCCATAAGCCAGCTAGAAGGTAAGTGGAAGTCTGTGATTGCCTGCATCCTGAAAAGAGTGCAAAGAGTAAACAAGAAAAAGTTAAATTTAAATGCTGCTAATGCCACCAATCAGCAAAGACAGAAGCTGTTTTTTAAAATTATTTTAAACAGTGTGGCAAGTGAAATAAGACAGTTTATCTGTAAAGTCTTTAGAATAAAGTTGCTTTGACTTCTTCCAATAGTTCTGTCTTTTTTCTGATGTCCTTCATTAAAATCTTCCATTCTGCTTCATCCAGCTTTAATTAAAGGAGTCTAACGCAATTTATTTCCCAATTTTACAATCATTTCTATCTGGTTCTTATTGACAGAGACTCACTTGGGCAATTCTATCTAATTGATTGTCTCTATCAAATTTTATTCATTTCTTCTAAAATCAGAGTCTTGTAGATTGTTTCCAAGCATCTTATAATTAATCTTGATTAATTACCACAAGGACATTTTACAAGCGAATTGATTTTTCTGTTTAGGGTTGGTCAGCAAAATCATTTCAGAAATGTTTCATGATTTGGAAAACATGTTCAATGATAAATGGTTTGATTACAATAAGTTTAAACAAGACCATTTTTGTTGGTGAAATTTAGTTCTATTTATCGTTGTTCAAGTTCATAATTTTTCAATATTATATGCAGTACCAAGAGCAATGCAATATTTTAAAAAAGGCAGATATTTTATTCTAGTCATTTCTTCCATATTTTTTTTCAGTTCGTTTAAGTAATGCAAATTCATGTTCATTTTGTAAATTTTATTTGAGACAGTAAATGAATAAAAATAGAGAACTAAATTTATTGGATTTTTTTCATTTGAGTTACTTTTTAAAATTCAGTTACATTATATTTAATCAGAAATGACTATCATTTTTTGTTATGTAGAGAAATTTTAAAACCTCATGCAAAAATATTTACATATGTCGATTTCAAAATCAAGTTCAGCAAACAATTTAAAAATACAGGATAGATAGAAATATATTAAAAGCATTTTTTAGGGATATAATACATACTTTTCTGCCAAAGTTTTCTTTAAAAAATCACCTGGAATATTATTTTTCAAATATTTTGGAGAAAGGTTAAGTTGACAAATGACTATAAATCAAATAGCCTATGTTATCCAGTTGAAAATATTCTTCACAATGAACTTGGGATGATGAAGGTTTCTGCTCAGTTCTGTGCCTTTTGACACTTGATCAATAGTGCACTAGGCTGATCATATCACAGGAAAATCTGACATTGTCTGAGGCAGATTCAATCAGTTTTCCTAAACATTTCCTAACTCAGGATGAGTGTTGGTTTCATCATTTTGAGCCAAAAACGTACAGACAATCCATGTAGTGGAACACTTCTCCCCACGTACCCTAAAGAAGTCATTTGAAAGTGAAGGTGATGGCTTCAGTCTTTTGGGATGCAAAAGGTATTGGATTTATTGACTATCTTCAAAAGAGCCACACCATCAATTGAGAGTACTCTGTCAACTTGCTGAGACAGTTTTGACAAGTTTTTAAGACCAAATACTCAGGAAAACTGACAAAAGGTGTCTTGTTTCCTCAGGAAGGGTAGGTTAGTTAGGATTAGATTTTGATTTATGAGGCTGAACTGAGAAACTCATAGGGTGATTATGACTTCTTCACCAATAGGCTCCAAGTACTGCAACATCAATGGAAGAAGTATGTGGGCCACAGGAGCGGAGTGGGGGGGTATGTTGAAAAATAAACCTCATTTGGTTACATTCCACGAAAGCATTTTTCTCAGTCTCTGAACTTTTCAATCAACCCTCATATTACAGTTACTTTTTACTCATGTAAAAATATATATATACACATATATGTATATACACTTTATCATTTCTATTATTTTCTCATTTTACTCTATCTTATTGCTACTTTTTATCTTATTGCTACTTTTTATCTTATTGCTACCTTTTATCTTATTGCTACTTTTTATCACAACACTCTGTTAATACTCTATGCAGTAGTACAATTATTTTACTCCATTCAATTATTGATGCTAGAAAACATTTTCAGACGTAAGGATCACAAACAGAGAATTATATAATTTTTTTTTTTTTTTTTTTTTTTTTTTAATCGTGTCACCCCAAGCAAGGCATTCCACGGCCACTATAGCGCAGGGGGTTACATAGAGGGATTGGTTATAGGAAATGTCAGAAGGAGGGTGATAGACGACTTAGGATGTACATAGGAAGAGAGCTGGAGAGAGTGGGTGTGAGTTAGTATGTTAGGAGGTGTCTATTGGCCTTACATTTAAACTCCTGGAGGTTGTAGCCGTCGGGGAAGCAAGCATGCGGTAGGGAATTCCACAGGCGGGAAGTGCGAGGAAAGAAGCTGTTGGAGTAGAAATTGCGGTTACATTTCATTGGTTTCACTGTAAAAGGGTGGGACCTAGTTGCCAATCTAGTATCTCGTGCAAATTCACATCTAGGGGGCACCAGTGATTTAAGTTCGTCAGAGCAGAAGCCATGAAAGTATTTATAGAAGTGCCACAGAGAAGCCATGTCACGCTGGTGAGAGAGATACTGCAGGCAGTCAGCCAAGTCGATATCAATCACATTACAGATTATTCACTGTATTTTGTCAAGAACCCCAAGGGGAATAGAAGGGGCACCCGACCAGATGTGGCAGCAGTACTCAATACACGGGTGGATGGTAGATTTATATAATTGCAGGATAGATTCAGGCGGAAAGAATTTCTGGGCCCTGCACAGAGAGCCAACTTTCATAGCTGCAGATTTAGCAATGGATTCGACATAGTCATTCCACTTGAGGTCCGCTGAGAGTGTCAGGCCAAGCAGGCATAGTGATTTACTCTCTGGGAGGCAAGCCTGTTCCATGCTAATGAGAGGGAGGTGCGGTTGTCTGTGGTGGTTTATTGACAGCAGCTTCATTTTGGAAGAATTGAATTTTACGAGCCATTTCTTACCCCAATCCACCACGGATTGGAGGTCCTTCTCAAGCTCAGCAGTGAGGGTCGCCTTGTCACCTTGTTATGTCATTAAGTATAAATGAATAACTCAACAACAGAATCAGAATATAAGTTGTATTCCGCGGAAAGATGGTTAGTATGTACAGAAGTGATCAGTAATATTTACAATAGAAAAGATACAAGAGTCCAATCCGTCGTAAGACGTGTGTATACGTGATTACTTCCAGTACGCCACCGGAAGTGTGACTAATTTTTCACTTACTCGCACTGACTCTTCAGTAACTCATTAGAGACTCTCAAGTGACTCTCTACAACTCCTCTGTAGAGAATCCACCATTGCTATATATAGCAATATGAACAGTCCATTTGTAGTCAAATAGGAGTGGCACCCTAACACACCTACACCAGATTTTTGATCGAGGCAAGAGTAAACTGTGGTATCATCGGCATACATGCCTACTTGATATAGATTAGAAAGAGCGTAGGACCGAGGATAGAGCCTTGGGGTACACCCATGTTTGTAGGGTAGTTCTGGGAGGCATGTCCGTTTAATACCACCTTCAGTGTGCGGTTAGAGAGGAATGACTGGATTAAGTCTAACAAAAGTCCAATTATGCCATAGCTTCGCCATTTCCATAGAAGGCTGGCATGCCATACTCTGTCAAATGCTTTAGAGATATCCAAGGCGACGGTTCAGGCTTCACCATTCTTGCCGAGAGCCTGGTATATATACTCGGTGATGGTTGTTAGCATGTCAGCAGTGGACCTGGTGAAGCAGAAGCCATACTGTTTGTCCGAGAGGAGCCCATGGGCTGTGAGATGGTGAATGACCTCGGCATTGATGATCGCTTCCAACACTTTGCCGAAGATCAGAAGAAGGCTGATGGGGTGGTAATTTGTGGGGTCCAATGGTTCACTAGAGTTCTTGATCATTTTGTAATGAGTACTTAAACAAAATGCAAAGTGGATAAGATTTATTCTGATAATATAATGTGATTATATGCTAAGAATGATCATATTTATTTAATAAATATGGATTAATTAATAAGTATAAATTAATATTAAATTTTTTTTTTATAATCGTGTCACCCTAAACAAGGCATTTTACTGCCACATTTGAGCAGGGGGTTACATAGGAGGTAAGTTATGAGAAAGAATGACAGGTTACAGCGGGTGTCAGGAAGAGGGTAGGAGAAGGATGAGAATACTGCTGAGAGTGGAGTGGACAAAGAAAGGAGCATGAGAGAGAGAGGATGCAAGTTAGGGAGAGAGGAGATGGCTATTGACTTTACATTTAAATTTTTGGGGATTATAGCTGTCGAGAAAGCAAGTAAATGGAAGGGAATTCCACAGTGCAAGAGAAGTAGCTGGAGTAGAATTTGTGTTTACAATTTATTGGTTTCACGGTAAAAGGATGGGACATAGCTGCTAATCTTGTGACTTGAATAAATTCATTTACAGCGGGTATTAGTGAGTTAAGTTCATCTGAGCATGAAAGTATTTGTAGAAGAGACACAGGGAAGCCACATTGTGCCGGTGAGAAAGTGACTGTATCCTCATAATATTAAATATAAAATAACATGAGGTTTATATAATTTAAGATGTCTAAAAAGCTGTTAAAGTTATGAAAAAAACATCTATGAATATTTTTTCTTCAACACTGATATTTTCCTTCAACACCGATGGACACTTGGCTCAGTGGATATAGGCATTGGTTAGTTCCAGTAACTTGACCCCCCAAAGAATTGTGAGTTCAATACCTGGTTATAGCAGTGGTGAGCAAAAATCTTAGAGAGTTGAGTTAAAGGGAGATAACTACATGATATCTGGAATTCACATAGAATGAGAATTATATATCCTAGTGATCGAAATAAAGGGTTCCGTTCAAGATTCCTAGCCTCAGTGCATACAACAGCCAAAACATTGTAAGCATGGCAATAAAGATGAGTGAACCTTGTAAATAATGTGAATACTACTTCATCTCAGAAGTATAGACAAATATATCTTTTTCAAGTTTATATAGCAGATCTGATAAATTTGATGCCTGATAAAACCAAGTGCAAATGAGTGAATGTCATCAGACAAAAGCCTAATGAGCCATATAACAAAACTTATAATCTGAATTCTGATGAATAGAGCATGTAGCAGAATTAGACAGGAAATAATATGTGCTTCACCAGGGCTACATACAGTTTTGAATTCAGTTTTTCTTCTCCTTGACTGGTTGCCACCCAAGGCTATAGAAGCCATTCTGTCCAACTATTTACTCATATTTAGGGTAAGAAGAGTTGGATTCATATATTTCTGAAGGGTATTAGTACGTAAGTGAATGTAATGAACTTGACTGAAATTCAAACTCAGTTCTCTGATTCCTCAATCTGAGTCACAATCCATTGCTCCAGTGTGCCTCCTTTAAGTACTACAAAGAACAGGAAATTGTGGAGAGCCATGATTGTTCATATCCTGAAAGGACATGGCACATATATGAAGAATACCAACTCTTCCAAATGTTCTTTTAAGGAATATTTTTGAATTGTTCAAAGAAAGTCTTATTTGAAAACTGAGATATTCTTTATTAACTTTGTTATATACTTTTTACTATTATATTTCAACAGAAGTACAGCTCACAAAAAATGAAGATGTTATTTCAGCTCATTAACTTTCAGATATAAGAATTAAAAACAGAAAATTATATGGTTTGTTATGTAACAAACACTTAGACAACCTAAAATTTGTTATCCACAAATTATTTTCCACCCTCCAACCTCCCTCTCACAGCTGGGACATGGCAAGCTTCTCACTGCTCTATCCCTACTTTGATGGAAAGTGCTCAGACAAACTACATTCCTTGGTTATGCCAGGCCTAAATTTCATGGCTAGAACTCACCATGCCACCTACATTGTAGCAAACCACCCACATCCCTTCCAAACTCAATTGGTCAAAAGTAATTTTTACTCAGCTTCTTCCCACAAACCATTGCTCTGTGGAACTGACTCCCAAGAGAATGTTTTCTAGATCATTACACTCTTAAACTGTTCAAGTCTAGGATTAACCATTACCTTCCTTTCCTATCTGTATAAAGTGCCTCTTAATATAACTCTCTACCTTTGAGGAACCCTGGGCCTTGTATAGGGTGAACCTTCTTTTTCTACATGCCTTGTGCTTTCAGGATGTAGGTGATCATGGCCTTCCAAATCTCCCTATCCGTGGTGGCTCTTAGCATGCTTTCTCCTGTTACACCATGTAACCCCTGTTCTTTCATCCAACTGCTCAGGCCCTTCAAATATGTTATCTGCTGCTTTCTCCTGTCTCTTTTCTTCCCTATCTGACCTGTTAGGATCAGGTTCTCCAAGCCCTCATTTTTCATTGCATGTCCCAGGAACTTTAGCTGTCTTTTCCTGATGCTCAGTATTAATTTCCTTTTTGTTTCCAGGATGAACCTTATTGTAAAAAAAAAGGAAATAACTTTTTGTTTCCAGGTTGAACCTTAATGTAAAAAAAAAAGAAAATGAAGTACAATGATTATATTTCTGATAACCTGATTATTAATACAAGTTCTTAAATTGTTTGAAAAGAAAAGAAAGGTAATATATATTTTTTTATCATTTCACCCCAAGCAAAATGCTAAAACCACTACAATAAACAAGATTACAAGGAATGAAAATGAAAGAGAATTAGAAGTCTAAGAATGGGAAACATTGAGAAAAAGACAAAAATAAAACTGGGTTCAAGAAAACAGAATATGGTGATTGATGTTGCATTTAAATTTCAGTAGTTTTCAGGGAAGCAAGAAATTAGAAGGGAGTTCTAAAGGTGGGAAGTGCAAGAAAAGATACTGTTAGAGTAGAAGTGGAATTTGCATCTAGTTAGTCTAACAGTAAAGTGATGGGACCTAGTTGCCAATCTAGTCACATGCTTAAATTCATGTTGTCAAAAATCCAGGAAAAAAGCTTATCCAAGCAGTTTATAGAAGTAAAACTCACAAACTGTTTGGAAACAGACCGTCATTAATATCTTGATATCATCTGATACCACCTTTAAAATCTTGAAATTAGTCATTCACTGATTCCGAAGAATTTTTTTTCTTTTAACAATTCAGAATTCAACTTAATAAAAAAGAGTACAGCTGCTCCTTACTTGATAGCTTACTTCAGGGCTTCTTGATGTGAACACCAATACAGCTTAGGGGCATGAAGAGCAGAGATTGGTAATCGGAGAGGAATGTGGAGAAAAAAAGTGACTGTAGTATAAAACCACCTGCATACGGACAGGTAACGAATTCAGCAGATATACAAAGATCGAAAGGGGCGTAGGATAAGGATATGTCTTTTCCCTGGATCTATTCAACTGTGAGAATATTCGGAGGACCCTAGATGTTATACCAGGATTCGTCATCAGAGGCCAAAATTTGAACAACAGATGATACAGTGCAGATGATACAGTGCTGATAGCAGACACAGAAAGGAAACTACAAGACCTCCTACAGAAGGTAGCTGAAGGGAGTGACAAGAAAAGACTACTAATAAGAAAACCAAATGCATGGTCATCAGCAAAAAGAGCAGCCCAAAATGCCAAATACAGCTGGGGGATACTAAAATCAAGCAGGTACAAAAATTTAAATCTCTGAGAATTGTTCTAACAGAAGACAAAAAGTGTGACACAGAGATGCTGTGCACATCATGGACTGAGCATGTGAGCAATTATAAGATTTGGAAAGAATAAAAACGAAAAGGAAATTAATACTGAGCATCAGTAAAAGACAGCTAAAGTTCCTGGGACATCCAATGAGGAAGAAGAGCTTAGAGAACATGATACTAACAGGCCAGATAGAGGGAAAAAGAGATAGAGGAAAGCAGCAGATACCATATTTGAAGGGCCTGAGCAGGTGAATGACAGACCAGGGGTTATGTAGTGTAACAGGAAAAAGTGTGCTAAGAGCCACCAGGGATAGGGAGATATGGAAAGCCATGATCACCTATGTCCTGAAAGGACAGGGCACATAGAAGAAAAAGAAGTATAGAAAATATCTAAAAATTCAGAATTTCCTAGAACAGTTAAGGACTGCAAAATGCTTGATAACCCTTGCTATAGACAATTGTGAAAAGATTAATTCTCTCATTTCCAACATTGTATTTGGTAGAATGGGATTTTAGTAAAGTTTTTCATTTTTTAACAAAAAATAGAAAATAGTTATAAAACTACTGAAAGGAAAGATTTAAATTCAAGGCCACTTCAAGGGTCACTTCCCATCCTAAATCTATATGTCTTCCCCCTCCTAGCAATCTAATATATCTCAAATTTCATAAAGTAGTAATCATATAAAATACAAATTCTATTCTAACTTATTTATGGATCATATTCAATATAGGTGAATGATTCAACTACAGAAATTGAAAATAAATACAATGTATTTCTTTTCAATTCTAACAAATTAGAGACATGTCATAATAGATCATTCCATCTTAAATGAATCAACAATGCTTTGTGGTAATTTTTACGCATCAACTTGATATTTCTCTTGTTAAAAAGTTAAATAATTCTAATACATTGAACATTACAGATGGAATATAGTAAATCTTATATAGTGTTTTTTGAGACTTAACATGAGCAAAACAGATTCATGGATTGGGACAAGAAAAAAAGACCTCAGAATAATGTCAAAATCCACCAAAATTTTCCTCCTTTAATAATAGTTGTGATCATCTAATTTGTAAGGCATTAAATGTAGTTAAAAAAAAAAGCAAATGTTAATAACATAGCAATGGTATATGTCGGCCATGTTTTTACTCACACAAAACTGCACCACACATCAAAACACCATTAAATTATTACTAAGCTCCTCCTTCTCATTAATTACTAATTCTATACTTACCAATAAATGTAGAGTTGACACTAATATTACTCTTTTATTAGTATCATGTAATAAATTGTTTATTACATTTATTTACACATTTTTGACAGTTTAAAATAAACTTATATACATTATTCAGAGTGTTGTCCTCATTTTTGTTGTCATATTCATGACATTTCTGTCATTGTACACTCCAACCTTCTTCAGGTGATTGAAATTTTGCAATGAATACCTTATTTGGTTCACAGGGTTAGATTGTTCTAGTTCTATGAGTCATGTCTCTTCCAGATGTCTCAGTATCAATTTTTTTTTTTTAATCATGTCACCACGAGAAAAGAGGGTAATACCACTGATGTGCAGGAGGCTATATAAGAGTAAAAACATTAAACAGAAGAGAGTGAAGAGAAAGACGAACCAGTTAGAAAAAAGCAAGAGAAGGAAGGCAATACAGGTGTGATGACAGTTGCAGAGGTGGAGAGAAAGGAAAGAATATACAGGATGGTGAAGAAAGAACTAGGGTCAAGTGGTTAAGAAATGAGTATTGACCTTGCATTTAAATTTCTGGAGGTTGTAGCTGTCAGGAAAGCATGAATATGGAAGCAAGTTCCACAGGCGGGAAGTGCGAGAAAAGAAGCTGCAGGAGTAAAATTGTTGTGTGCATTTGGTTGATCTAACTGTGAATGGGTGAGACCCAGTAGCCAGTTTGGTTGCACAAGTAAATACCTGTTGCAGAGGCACCAGTGACTTAAGTTTGTTGGAGTATAAGCCATGGAAGTATGTTTCACCTCTGCGCCCGACGCCTGTCAAGTCTCGCAGCTTTGCCCTCTCGGCAACTCCGACCACGCTGTAGTCTCCCTCAGTATTTCTTTCCAATCTCACTCCCCCCAGGATCCCCCTACTCATAGAACCTCCTACCTCTACCAAAAAGCTGACTGGGAAGCCTTTCGCGATTTCCTCTGCGACGTCCCTTGGGGAAAAGTGTTTGACCTATCAGTTGATGACTGTGCCTCTGAGGTCTCGTCATGGGTGAAAGCTGGCATTGATGCCTTCATACCCACCAGGAAGTATTGCTTAAAACCTCATTCCCCTCCGTGGTTCTCTCCAGCCTGCTCAGCCGCCATTGCCCACAGGAACCATTACTTCCATCTATTCCAGAGACAGCCAACTGATCACAATAGGCGCCTGTTCACATCCGCTCGCAGTGAGTGCAAGAGAACTCTAAATGACGCCAAACAGTTGTTTGCGGAGAGAATGCGACAGCACATAGCTGACCGCAAGTTCGGCTCCAAGGACTATTGGAGGATTTGTAAACGAGTGCTCAACAATAGGAAATCCTCAATACCTCCTTTAATCCATGGATTTGACGTTCTCACGTCATCTGCTGAGAAAGCTGAGTGCTTTGCCCGCAGATTCTCATCCAACTCCACACTCGACTCGTCCGGAGTGCACCCACCCGACTTCCCTATTAGAACTGAGGCCAAACTGCATGACGTGTATATTACCCCGACAATAGTATCCAGAGTAATTTCAAAACTCGACCCCCATAAGGCGTGTGGAGACGATGGAATCCCGGTGATAGTCCTTAAGAGGTGTGCCCCTGAACTTTCCCCTGTCCTCTCTAAACTGTTTAACTACTGCCTTTCTGCTTCCTGCTTTCCTGCATGCTGGAAATTCTCCTCAGTCGTTCCTGTCTTTAAGAATTGTGGTGAACCCTCGGACCCATCCAACTATCGCCCTATCAGTCTCCTACCAATATTCGGGAAAGTGTTCGAGGCTATAATAAATGCTGAAATAGTTCATCATCTCACCGCCCACAAGCTGTTCTCCGACAGGCAATATGGATTCCGATTTGACAGGTCCACAGCCGACCTGCTAACTACTGTAACGGAGTACATGCTACAGGCCCTTGATGAGTCTGACGAGGCTCGCGCGGTTGCTCTGGATATCTCCAAGGCTTTCGACAGGGTTTGGCACCCTGGCCTCCTATGCAAACTACGCGGTTATGGTATTACCGGTCGCCTGCTTGACCTAATCCAATCTTTCTTAAATAACCGCAAAATGAAGGTCGTTCTGAATGGGCGTGCCTCTTCGTCCTACAGCACGAATGCTGGTGTCCCACAAGGCTCTATCCTGGGCCCAACGCTCTTCCTTATTTTCATCAACGACCTCCCAGATGAGATCAGGTCCCAAGTAGGCATCTACGCAGATGACACTACAATATACTCCCGCTCCAGTAAGAAACCTGTCGTGGCGGACAGACATAATCTCGCTGCTGACCTTGAGCGGGATCTACACTCTGTGGTGAACTGGGGCAAGAAGTGGCTTGTCAACTTTAATTCCTCTAAGACCAAGCTGTTGTCTGTCAACCATTACAGGCAACCTCTTCTGCCTCCCATAAGCATGGACCAGATGATTCTCCCGGAGAGTAATACACTACGCCTCCTCGGACTTACCCTGTCCTCAGACCTCAAATGGAAGCACTATATTGAATCCATAGCAAAATCTACTGCTAAGAAGATTGGGTCACTATGTCGATCCAGGATGTTTTTTCCACCTGAATCCATCCTGCATATATACAAGTCAACCATCCGTCCGTGCATGGAGTACTGCTGCCATTTATGGTCAGGTGCCCCTGCCGTTCTCCTCAGTGTTCTTGACAAGCTCCAAAGGAGAGTCTGTAATGTGATAGGTACTGATCTGGCGACTCGTCTGCAGCCACTTTCCCATCGTCGAAATGTGGCCTCCCTCTGTCTCTTCTATAAATACTTTCATGGCTTCTGCTCGGATGAGCTTAAGTCACTGATGCCTCCTCAACAGGTGTTTACCCGTTCAACCAGACTGGCAACTGGGTCCCACCCATTCACAGTCAGGTTAGCCAAACGCAGACGACAATTCTACTCCTGCAGCTTCCTCTCTCGCACTTCCCGCCTGTGGAACTCACTCCCGTATTCTTGCTTTCCTGACGGCTACGACCTCCAGAAATTTAAAAGCAAAGTTAATACTCACCTACTAACCACTGGCCTCTAGCTCTCTCTCCCCTCCCCTGTATAAGCTTCCCTTTCTCTCCGCCCATGTACCTGTCATTGCACCTGCTTTCTCAGTTTTCTATTGTTCCTTTCTAACTAGCTTGTACTCCTCACTCTTTTCTAATTAATCTTTCTACACTTATGTAACCCCCTGCACATCAGTGGCGTTTCTGCCTTGCTCGGGGTGAAATGATTAAAAAAAAAAAAAAAAAAAAAAAACAGACAAAGGGAAGCCACATCCCGTCGGTGGGAAAGTGGCTGTAATCGAGCCGCCAAGTCAGTACCTATCATATTACTGATTCTCCTTTGGAGCCTGTCAAGAACACAAAGATGAACAACGAGAGCACCTGACCATATATATCAGCAGTACTCCATGTATGGACGAATGGTTGATTTGTATATATACAGGATGGTTTCTAGCAGGAAAAACATCCTGGCCTGACATAGTGACCTAACCTTCCTAGCAGTGGATTTAGCTATTGACTCAATGTAATGGTTCCACTTGAGATCAGAAGAGAGGGTAAGGCCGAGGAGGAACAGTGTATTGCTCTTGGGGAGACTCGCTTGGTCCATGCTTATGGGAGGCAGGAGAGGTTGCCTGTGATGATTGACAGACAGCAGCTTGGTCTTAGACACATTGCAATTTACAAGCCCCTTCTTACCCAAATCACCACGGAATGTAGATCCCTCTCAAGTTCAGCAGCGAGATTATGTTTGTCCACCATGCTGGGTTTCTTACTGATGTGGGATTAAATTATGGGGTCATCTGCATAGATGCCTACTTGGCTCTTGATCTCATCTGGGAGGTCATTTAAGAAAATAAGGAAGAGAGTCGGGCCTGAGAGACACCAGCATTTGTACAGTAAGGTGTGGAGGCATCCCCATTCAGGACGACCTTCATTATGTGGTTATTAGAAAAGACTGGATCAGATCATGCAATCATCCAGTAATATCATAACCCCATAGCTTGCATAGAAGGCCAGTGTTCTGAACCCTGTCAAAAGCCTTGGAGATTTCCAGAGCAACAGCATGAGCCTCGCCAAACTCCTCAAGGGCCTGAAACATGTACTTCGTAATGGTCGTTAGCATGTTAGCCGTGGACCTGGCAAAGCAGAAGCTTGTTGGAGAAGAGTTTATGGGTAGTAAGATGCTGAACTATTTCAGCATTAATAATGGCCTTGAACACCTTCCCAAAAATTGGTAGAAGGCTGATAGGGTGGTAGATGGATGGGTCCAAGGGTTCACCAGAGTTCTTGAATACAAGAACAACTGAAGAAGACTTCCAGCATGCAGAAAAACAGGAGGCAGAGAGGCAGTGGTTATAGAGTTTAGAGATAACAGAGGAGAGTACAGGGGTACATTTCTTAAGGACAATCCCCGGGATTCCCTCACCACCACTCACCTTATGGGGGTCAAGTTTTGATATTACACGGGATACTACTGTTGGGGTAATGTATATATCGTACAGTTTAGCCTCAGTTCTAATAGGGAAGTCGGGTGAGGGTACTCCAGATGAGTCAAATGTGGAGTTGGATGAGAATCTGCCAGCAAAGCACTCAGCCTTGTCCGGTGATGATGTGAGAACCTCAAATTCATTGATTAAAGTAGGGATAGAGTATTTGCTATTGTTCAGCACTCGTTTGCATAACCGCCAATAGTCCTTGGAGCCAAACTTGCAGTCAGCTATGCACTGTCTCATTCTCTCAGCAAACAACTGCTTGGTGTCATTCAGGATTCTGTTGCACTCATTACGAGCAGACGTGAATAGGTGCCTATTGTGGTCAGATGAGTGTCTCGAAATAGTCGAAAGTAGTGATTCCTGTGGGCAATGGCAGCCGAACAGGCAGGAGAGAACCAAGGAGAGGAATGAGGTTTGAGACAAAACTTCCTGGTAGATATGAAGGCATCAATGCCAGCTTTCACCCAGGGCGATATCTCAGAGGCATTATCTCCCTTTAACTCAACTCTCCAAGTTTTTGTTCACATTTGCTGTAGCCAGGTATTGAACTCACACCTCTTTGGATCAAGTCATTGGATCCAACCAACTCTTTTATTCAATGGGCCATTTAATCTTGAGGACATCATGATAGCCCAGGTGATAAAATCATTGGTAATAATTAATCTCAGGAATATAGACTAATACCCACCAAAATTTTCTTATTTATCAAATTAAAAAAAAAATACAAAAAAGAGAAGTGTTAAAAATTGTTCTTCACAGGGCAGATTAAAAACACGACAGACAGGAAAGCAGTTAATATCTTATCTAAGGTGGGGGCCAAAGACAAAATATGTTTGAGGAGCTCTGCCCTAAATTATGATCTTTTTATTTTACACTGTTCTAATGATAAGAAGGTAATATTTGCTTATGTGAAAACATTTGGGATTTATTGACCAAGCACCTAGTAATACTGTCAATTCAAATTTATAAAATCTTTCTTGAAAGACACTTTTTATAAGAAATTAAGTTTGAATAGAATAAGTAAAGAACATATAGGAAAAATATGTCTTTAATCTCCTATATTTCACTTTAACAAGCTTCCTCAAAGATTTTTCAAAGACAAATGAATTAAAAATTTTTTTCAAATTTTTAAAATCCACAGAGATATCATGTTGATTGAGATTTGATTTCATTGGTCAGATACACATATTAAAGCAATGGATGGCTATTTTAAATGAAATTAGGTTTCTCAAGTCCAGTAGCTGTTATAGGTCTTTCCAGTATTGACAGGACTTTTCTTTCCTGACCTTTAATTTGGAGTAGTGTGGAAAATTAACTCTTTGATTATGTCATTATTTTTTCTTCCAGTTACATGTGTCATCCATTTTGTTTGTTGCTGATGTTGATAGTAGTGGCAACCATGATGAACAGTTTTTAATCAGTGGTTCTCAACCTTTTTTACCCAAGGCACCCCTTTTCATTCTCTGCCTTTGCAAGTTTTTTTCTTCTTTTATGAGCTGAGGAAATAGGTGATCATGAGGACGTAGGTGATCATGACCCTCCACATCTTTCTGCCCATTGCAGCTCTTAATATATTTTGTTTTATTTTCTCCCAAACCCTGCCCTGCCATTTGATATGATTTGACTCCACATGTACAGAGTGTGTCAATGACCAAGCAAAGTTAAAGAGTGCATCTAAACACAGATTTTCTTCTTACTCTTGAAATAGACATATTTTAGGAGGTTCAAATCCTGCTGAAGGCATATTTTTCTCAAATAACATTTCTTGAATGTTCAGGATGGTAGACAATGATAAAAAAATATACTGTTTAATAACTAAACAGAGTGTTTCTCAAATAGGAGTACCCACTAAAAATAACATTTAAGTAATAAAAATCTGTCAGATTTTTCTTTTATGTGCCATGTTCCATCAAGACGTAGGTGATCATGACCCTCTTCATCTTTCTCTCCTTTGTAGCTCTTAATATATTTTGATTTGTTATTTTTCCCAAACTCTGCTCTGCTATTCATTTGGTTAAGTCCATCAAGTATATCATGTGTTGCTTTCCCCCTAGCTTTCTTTCCTTCTATCTGTCCTGTCAGTATTAGGTTCTCCAAGCACTCCTTCCTCATTACATGTCTTAAAAACTTCAACTGTCTCTTCCTGATAAGTATAAGTTTCCTTTTTGTTTCAATTCTCTCAAAAATCTTGTCGTTGCTCACTTGTTTGGTCCATAGTATCCTCGGCATCCTTCTAAGTCTATCTGACTCAAAAGTTGCATTCTTAATAATATGCCTGTATTATTGAAAATCTTCATGTTAGTTTGTATATTGTGCGGAATATTTTTTATAGAGGAATTTTTGAATTTAGTAACAATAGAAAATGTTGATAGATTTTTAAACTTGAATACATGTACAGTAATTAATTCATAACTAATTAGTAAATAAATAAGCTAAAGTATACTTTGATAAACAAAATGTTCAGTAGAAAGCCAGGGTATTTTAGTTCAGTAAACTAATGTATACTTAAATAAACAAAAAGTTCAGTAGAAAGTGAGGGTATTTTGATTCAATAAACTAAAGTATAGTTCAATAAGCAAAAAGTTCAGTAGAAAGACAGGGTATTTTAATTCAATAAACCAAAGTTAAATAAAAAATCAGGGTATTTAAATTGATTGTATTCTAACAAAGATAGAAAACTGGTGAAAAAGTAAAAGATTTTTCCCACTGAAACTCTGATATACAGAGGAATTCAATTTGGTTGAGAACTACCGTATTAAAAATTTAAATTTTTATTTTTTACAGGCAAGCAATGATGTTTTGTGAAGTACAATTTTTCTGCTAATGCTGGAATAACAACCTCCAGTCTCACTAACAGATACAAGCCTTAACATCTCCCAATATTTAACTTTGTATCTTACATTATTTTCCACAGAGCTTTCATCATATTTCCAAAGTCCATTACAATGCTTTATAAATGCCCAAGTGTATCTAATACAAAAATTGAAAATGGCCTTTTAAAGGTTACTGGTGTATCAGGCTAGACAAGGTTAAGCTAAGATCATTGTTAAGAGGGACAGACTGGGACATCTGTATTCTTCAAGTTTATTTATGTAGAATTTAAGAAGTTTTGTATCAGAAACAAAAGACAAAATGGAGGTTTGGTTATTTCAGTATACAAAAGTGAAATATTTTAGGAATTTTGTTTACTTGTATCCACAAAATAACCATTACTCTAAACAGGATAGTCAGCAAATTTCTCTTTTATATACTGTGAGAGAATGAAAATTCAGTAATAAACTACTAATAAAAAAATAAATAATTTCATTTTCCCATAATGCAAATGGAAACCAAAGAAAGGATTTCCAGTCACGGGAAATGTTTGTGACCCCACTTCCAGAAAGGAGATGATCTTTTTTTTGACAAGTCCGAATCATTGGATGTGGATGTGTTTAGTAGTACTTCTAAAAAGGTAGTAATCACCCTCTCTCAATGTCGAATTGATTTGAGGTGGACAGTCTCTCTCTTAACTCCAAGTTAGCCAACCCACGTGTGTTAATGAAAATTAACTCCTAATCTTTCAACCATGTTCTGTGATATTTTATTGAGGTTTAAACAGCATTATCAGCTTCTGATGCTGATGAAAAACCCATTTACCACATCACTATAACACCAAATTCAAGTGGTTATATAAAGACAATAAAGACACTTATACAGAAGAGGTTACTAAATATAAAAGAATAAGAAAAAGAAAAACATTATTAAGAAGTGACAACAATAAAAAAAAGAATAACATTGCATTAATTTTGACTGTAGATTATAAGCATTCCTTTTACAATTTTCTTCTGTCTGCTTATCTTCTGTTGAGTATATATAAATTTTTTCTATGGTTCTAGGTATTTGTATTTATTTCTGAGATGAGTAATTTTCATTAAGTTGGAATTATTTCAAACTATTGTTCTCAACTTGGTTGATATAAATGTTATAATAGACACAACGTTTTGACCAAGTACCCTCATTATTAGGTGTTCATTGATTGGCTGAAAAGGATTAACTTGTTGATTATTGTGAAATATCCTGTGAAATCAAAGATTGAACTTCATGACAACTAGATGATCTATATCTAATCTAAACTTATTTATAAATGGAACTTTGTATGTGTGCGTGTGTCAGTGTGTGTCCGTTACCTATAGACTCCGAAACGGCTAAACCGATTTTCTTGAAAATTTACACAGTTATACTATAAGCATCTGTGAGTGTTCTTAGCTAGGTTTCGTGTCAAGATACCCGTGATAAATATCAAAAATCGATAATTGAAAAAATCGGGTTATAGAAGGAGTGGTCGGACTTTAATCAAATTTGATACACTCATAGACAAAGACATAAGAAATGATATTCAAAGTTTCAAGGTTGCAGTTCTTACAATAGTGCAGAAAATCGATATATATATAAAAGGCAATATGTTTGTGTGTGTGTCTGTTTATCTGCCTGTATGTCTGTATTTTTTTCAGCCCTTTTATTTTAGTTTTTGCTTCAGGTTTGGCTCTAAGTAGGTATAATTGTAGTTCTTAGTCTCAGTCATGATACCATTTACTCAGAGGACTTATTTAGCCATCAAAATTCAGTTTACGACAAAAAAACTTATTTGATATCTATGCCAGGAAATCAAAATTTGACTTACATCCACTTATTTTTCTTTCAGTCTACGATTTTCACTTTAACCGGAAACAACTATTGCTTTTTAGTCTTTTGTGCCAACGTCCAAAGAGTCTGAGCTCCAGGACCATGGATTAGTTTTAAAGCTTTCATTACACCCAAGCAATGCCGGGCTATACTGCTAGTATTAACATATATATAACCAACTACTATATCCACTATGTCACCATCCAAAAGGGACTTTAGTATGGTATTTTTGGAGTATTTTATATTCATTGTCAGGTGGTTTTTTGACAACTGGATTATGTTAGTGGGTTCGTGTCACTTGTCATAATTTGTATTTATTTCTACGATGAGTAATTTTCAATATCTTAGAATTATTTTGAACTATTGTTCTCATTTGGTTGATATAAACACAAGATGTAGATATTATAATAGACACAATATTTTGACCAAGTACCCTCTGGTCATCATCAGGTGTCCATTGATTGGCTTATATGGATTATCTTGTTGATTATTGTGAAATATCCTGTGAAATCAGTTATTGTTCTTTCATGTTGGATTTGGTGCAAACAATAACAATAACTGATTTTGCAGGATATTTCACAATAATCAACAAGTGTGGTGGATATAGTAGTTAGTTATACATGTGTTATTATCATCTAGTAGTCATGAGTTCAGTCCTTGAATCTGGTAGTGACTCACCAAATCCAACATGAAAGAACAGTAACTGATTTCACAGGATATTTCACAATAATCAACAAGATAATCCATATCAGCCAATCGATGGACACTTGATGATGACCAGAGGGTACTTAGTAGAAACTTTGTGTTTATTATAACATCTATATCAACTAAGATGAGAACAATAGTTCAAAATAATTCCAAGTTATAGGTACGTTTATTTTAATACAAAGTTAAAATTTTATTCCCTGTATGTTTTAATATTTAATATTTAATAAATCCCATTTATTTTAAACACAATTAAAAAAAAACAGTAATCTCTATCTAATATTTGACTGTGCCAACACTACAGTAATCAGATTAATTTTATTAAAAATTTAAATTATGTAATGGTCAGTCTCTACTCAAAACCTTAAAATTACGTTGTGTATGAAACTCTGTGTCCTTTGGTTGCTTTGGATGGTTTTCACCTGCTGCTGTCTACTCAACTAACTGCCAATTTGACTCCAGAATCAAGTGGTGGACCTATGTTTCATCTATTGTCACATATTTATGCAAAAACACTTTTTTGTTGCATTGAAACAGTTACAAACAATGTTCTGAATTGTTGACGTGTTGTTGTTTTTGATAGACTGTGAGCAAACCCACTGGCACCCACTTTGAACGCAGCTTTCTCATAGACAAATGTTCATGCAAAATGGTGAATACAATGCCTTCTGATATATTCAGATCCTCTGCTATCTCATTCAACTTTGATTTATGATCAGCCAAAATGAGTTTGTTGATTTTTTTGTGTTTTCTCGCACAACTGCCGATTTTGAGCTACCTGAGAGTTCAGTGTCATTTGTGTCTGTACGACTGTGTTTAAAGTCAGCATACTACCTCTTAGCCATTGTTTCTGACTTGAACAGTAGTTTTTAGATCAGAAAGCAATGCTTTATCAACACACAAAATTCAGATTTTTCTATTTTTTGAAAATTTACAACAGTGGCTTCACTTAAATAACCATAATTTGTAAACTAATAATCTGACTAGGCCCAAATTTTGTCACATGCCATTTGAAGGTTAGTACTTCATAAAAATCATATGAATTTTTTATTAGTGGTGCCATCTCATTGTGATGTGTTAATTTTTATAATGAGCTTTCCTCTTTGGTACCTTGATTTCATGAATTTAAGTTTAGTAGTAGATTGGAAGTTAGGTTTCATCTTTTCTCTGTTGAAATTGCTAGTTGTACTGTAAATTTAGACTAATAGTTTATTCTCTCACACTGCTGATTTGCAGAAATCCCTTCCAACTTCTTGCTTTCCTATCAACCACAATTTGAAAAAATGTATTGAGAATGCAATGTCAATCTAGTATCTTCTTGAAATCTGTTCTTTTATTGTCCTCTCTGTTTGTTTCACTCTCAGTAACCACTTGCATCCTAATGAATTACATTTAGTCAGTTAAGTGCCATATGTGATACATGCTTGGGTGATCATGTCTCAAAAGAATACCTTTCCATAGTAGGCTGTCATTACTTTCTGTGGTAGACTGGTTGCCAACTAAGGCTATGGAACCCAATTTGTCCTGTTAATTAACCCATAGCTGGAGAGAATAGATGTATTAATACCATTGCCAAGGGTATTTGTGTGTAAGTGAATACATTTGGAGTGAAACGATTAAAAAATACAAAATCAACTTGTAAAACTTGATTTTCAAAGGTGTTTGAGATATATCAACTTAAATGGTCTAACATCACATATTCAAGTTTTTCAAAAATTCAGACAAGATCATACCAATTCAACAACCAAAATCTGTTGATGTTAACAAAATAAAAAGTCATCTTTCACAGGCAACAGCATCTTGTACTCTTTCTGAATGTTCTTCCTGTATCCTTTTTAAAACATTCAGCTTTGAAGATTTCCATGTTGGGCTCACCATAAACTTGTCCAGACTATTTCAGTGGCAATTTTAGCTCTGGTCAAAGCCAGTAGTTGATGGAAGCTGAATTTGGATTCTATGTGAACTGACAGCTCTGAATGATGTGATGTTTTGTAAGAAAATTACCCCGCACAAGATGTCAAGAATCTACTTGCTAATTCATTAAGAATGCTACGTTTACATAGCATACATGCTCAAGCAATGTTAGCTGAGTTCTGAATGACTAAATTTACAAGAGAGTGTTCACTCACAGGCAGTAATGTTACCTCCAATTGGTTGCCAGGTTAGATCAAGACTCAGAACAGGCTCTTAAAATATTCACTGGATACACTCCAGACAAATATCATTTCAAGTACAGTTGGCATTAAAATGTAAATATGATCATTGTTTCATTATTCTCCTTTAATGAGAAATTTCTTTATCATGATATATGTAAGCATTCACTATGATAAATATTCTATATTATGATATATAAAAGCATTTTATATCTTGATATATGTAAGCATTCTGTACCATGATATATATATATATATAAGCATCAGTATCATGATACATGTTAGAACTCAGTATCATGACACCTGGGGTAGACAAAATAATTAAAACACCTTGTAACATAATTTTGAAAATTAGATGAAACTGTCAAAAACTTTTCTATTTTTATGTTTACTGATTTAATTTTAGTCGTGCTTCATACTTTTTTTTTTTTTGCGAAAATTGTTTTTTGTTTTACAGATATTATTTAAATAAGTTTATTAAAATCAACAGTTAGGACTAAAAATTTTAAGTGATAAACTTCATTCTATATAAACTGTTCCTAGAGAGAAATGCCATCTTTCAGGATGATTATGCATGCATACCTTCTGCTAAAGTTTTGGTGGAATGGCACGAGGAACATTCTAGTGAAGTAGAACATCTTATCTGGCTGTCAGATCTTAATATTATTAAACATTTATGATTAGTTTTAGAAAAACAAGTGAGGAGTTGATATCCTCCACCATCATCATTGAAAGAATTGGAGACTGTTTTAGCTGAAAAATGGATAAAAATTCCTCTGGAAACAATTCAAACTTTGTACAAGTCATTTCCATTCAGAATTCAAGTTGCAATCACTACCAAAGGCATTCCTACCCAATATTGAAATAAATTTGCTTGAAATTTTAAGGTGTTTCCAATATTTTGTCTACCTCCTGTCTATATAAGCATTTAATATCATAAGTATTCTATATCATAATATATATGAGCATTATGTATCATATATACATTACATCATGATATATACATGTATATACATGATATATGTAAGCACTTTATATCATGATATAAGCTTTCTCTCTCTCTCTCTCTCTCTCTCTATATATATATATATATATATATATATAATGAAATTATTCAGAAATTTACTAGACTGGCATTAGTGGACATATTTGAATTTTATATTTTTAACATTATTATTTTTCATTGGATCTTTTCATTTCAAATACAAGTATCCATTAAGAAATAATAGAATTAAAACAAGTAAATTCATACATATATATATATATATATATATATATATATATATGAATGAAAGTTTTGTATTTTGCTTGAAGCATTGTGTGTATTAGGTGTATGGTTAGGTCTTGAAGGCTGTCACAATGCATTTAGTAAAATAAAGGAAGGTAAATAGGTGTTACCTATTTATTATTCATTAATATTTTGAGATCAAAATCTCATCTTCAGAATGATAGGAGAGAATGTTTTCATATTCGTTCACTCGTGGACCGTGCCTTACAGTGAATGCTCATCCTTCGCTGCTACTGCTGTCATTAATTGTAGTGAGTGTGTGTGAGCGTGTGTGTATCTGTAAGTGTTTTTGAACATGTATGTGTGTGTGTCTGTGTGTGTGTTTATGGTCTATACATGTGTGATTGATAGTTGGTGCTGTTTTACAATCTGGTGATAATCTGTCTCCTTTAATATATGGTTTATATATGTACGCATTGATTGTGTCAACCGACAGTATGATTTGGCATTTTCGCACCTCTGCTAGAGTGGTAGTGGGCATCATTTTATGACTTGGTGTTATATCTATCTGCTTTAATTAGGGCATGTTTATTGCTACATTTTTTTGCCATCCTGATTTTCAGGACATGATTACCCAAAGTGTGTATCACGTATGGCACTTAACTGACTGACTGAATCATTCACTAAGATGATAGCTGGAAGCATTCAATATCATGATAAATGCAAGCATTCAGTTTTGATATATGTAAGCATTCAGTATAATGTTATATGTAAGCATTGTATATCATATGTATGCATTCAGTATTATGACACATATTGTTTAATTTTAATTTGTATTAAGAAATTTTACCCATTAGGCAATGTTGTTGCTGTCTCTTTGAAGTGGTTTCCATGTTCAGACAAAATGGGTTAAAAATCAAATACAGATCAAACATGGATTGGAATCTAACAGGATGATAAAATGAAGAACAAAGTTTGGGAATACTAAAACCAAGCAAGTACAAAAATTTATGTACTTGGGAAGTATTCTAACGGAAGGCAGAAATTGCAACACTGAGATCTGAAGGCGAATTGGAATGGCCAAGGACACATTCTAGAAGCTGAAAAGAGTATTAAGAGACAGGAAAATTTCACCAGAATTAAAGGGAGTACTGGATTGATATGTGATGTCTGTTCTTCAATATGGCAGTGAATGCTGGACAATATCATCAAAGATGAAGGAAAAACTTGAAGCACCTGAAATGTGGTTCTACAGAAGGATGCTGCAGATATCATGGATTGAGCATGTGAGCAATGATGAGGTTTTAGAAAAGATGAAAATAAAATGGAAATTAATACTGAGCATCAGGAAAATATAGCTGAAGTTCTTAAGACATGTTATGAGGAAGGAAGGCTTGGAGAATCTGAAACTCACAGATCAGATAGCAGGAAAAAGAGACAGGGGAAAGCAGTGGATAACATATTTGAACAGCCTGAGCAGGTGGATGACAGAGTGGGATTTGGGTGGGGTAACAGGAGAAAGGATGCTTAGAAGCTACCTGGGATAGGAAGATGTGGAAGGCCATGATCACCTATGTTCTGAAGGGATATGGCACATGGAAGAAGAAGAATATCAATCTAACATGTCTCACTTTTATTAAAACTTTCCAGAGATTGAGAGAAAAAAACATCATAAATAAAATCAGATAAAATAAATAACATTAAAACTTTGTTTAAAAAAAGTAATAAATTTTTTCCCAGCATGCAATGAAAACTTTTCTGTCTGAGAAATGGATCCCAATGGAACCATCAACTCACTTTCTTTGCTCCGATTCTCAAAGAGTCAGGATGTTCATTTCCTCTTTTATGGCACCTTCCTTGTCATAAGAAAGAGTAACTATTTCTCTATTACATGCAATGTTAAAACACACACACACACACACACACACACACACACCAGTGCACAGATATAAATAAAAATATATAATTTTAATTCAAAATTTGTAATTTTGTGTTATTTATTTGTATACTTTTATTCCTGTAGACAAGACTATCCCTGCTGGTATAATATGACTGACCCCACAGGTTCAGGCAGAAACCTCATTCAGTACCTCTCTAGCTTAAGTATCTCTTGAGCCTTATATCCAATGAACATTTAATAAAAATAAAAACTGATATGAAAAATCTTTCCAAATCTTTGTTCATAAATGCAAGTTATGACGGTGATGATGATTTGTGATACAGAATAGAAATGCAGAAAATATTTTTCAATGGACAGAAGTTTAAAACGAGTGAAGTTGGCAAGCTGTCATTTGAATTCAATGAAGAAAAAAAATGTATTTTTTAAAATTACATGAAAGCATTTTTGTTATGATTTAGAAATCACAAAATTTGCAATTCTGAAAAAAAAAACGTAAACAGGTTCATTTGGCAGGTGAATGAGAAATTGATTACCAACTATTAACAAATAAAACACTGGACATAGATTATAATTTCTTGTGAAACTGTTCCTATTTTTTTTAATAACTAAAAGAATTGTTTTGTATATTTAAATGCATTTGTTTTAATGTTACCACAATATGGATGATAAATTCTATGATCTTCCACAGGAGTGGAAAAAAGTTATTTCTCTGATTTTAAGATGAGTTCTGATGATTCCAAAAGTTTTCCGATTGCCAAACTCATTTTGCATGTGAATTTTGTTGTTACCAATGTAGCATCATGTGTCAAAGTTTCAGAAATGTTTTAAGCATCTTTCATTTTAAGATGTTTTTTGACAAATTCAGAAGGACATATTCAATGGTGTCCAGTCAAAATCGGTGCTAAATTTCATTTTTGTTTAAATTTTTTATTTTGTTTACTGTCTTTGAATTCTTTCATGAAGTTTTGCTCTCATGCGGATTTTTTAATTTCTTAGAAAAAGCCTCTTGCATTAGGGACTAAATTTTATTTATTTATTTTCTGTTTCAATATGTATCTGCCATTCCCTTTTCTAGCTGAATACCCCAATCGCAACCTCCAACTTCACCAGCCAGTGTGATATATATAGAGTAGTTAGGACTAAATTTAATCCCTCTGCTCAATTTGTTTTTTGCAAAAAAATGTGAACTATTTTGTCAAATTGGATCATCACTTTCTCTTAACTGGCCTCTCTCTCTCTCTCTCTCTATATATATATATATATATATATATATATATATATATATATATATATATATATATATATATATATATATATATTGATACCATGTGTCAATGGCTTAGGAAGTAGAGACTCCGACTGACACCAAATCGGTCGAGTTTCAATCCCGGCCAGAGGCGAGTGGATATGTCTAGCTACAGCTACACTGATGAGCTGTGATACAATAAAACAGGCTTGTATGTGGATGACTAATATATATATATATATATATATATATATATATATAGTGTTAAATTGTAATGATGCTTTGTGCCAAAATTAGTGTTTTTTCAGTAGTTTACTGATAGAAAGGCATTTTAGGCAAGAAGATTTTTGTCATAAAGTGATTGATATCAAGATAGAAATAAAGCATTATTAGAGTTAATGTGGAGAAGTTTGTCACTTAGATGAGATGTGTTATTTTAGTCATGTCAAATTCAAAATTTGATGAAGGCATTATTTACAGAAAAACAAATTCTCTGAAGAGTGAAAACATTACAATAATGTCTTTGTGAAAATTCAAAGTTGCCAGGTAAGCATAATATAT
Source organism: Ascarosepion bandense (assembly GCA_037127315.1). Classification (NCBI taxonomy): domain Eukaryota; kingdom Metazoa; phylum Mollusca; class Cephalopoda; order Sepiida; family Sepiidae; genus Ascarosepion; species Ascarosepion bandense. The sequence goes on from JBBBDQ010002085.1 coordinate 494,361, forward strand.
ATATATATAATGGCAGGATATATATAATAGTTGGATACTCATTTCTGAAGGCACCTGTGCTCAAATGGCTATCCAATACCTATTGTAGTCACCTACACATTTTTGCTTGTTCAGCATCTATAGAATGGTATGTATATGTATATGTATGTATGTGTGTGTGTGTGTGTGTGTGTGTGTGTGCCATCTTTTATCTTCTTGATACTTATCCATCTCTTATTTTTTTGTTAGACATCCCCTGTACCTTTTTCTCTCACTGTAATACCCTACACACCAGTGGTGCCTGTTATAAAATATATATATATATATATATATATATATATATATATATATATATATGCATACTTTTGAATGTTTCATAACTGACACCAAAAATCTAGCTTCCACAACATCTTAATTCTCTACCCCAACCCCACCCTCTTAACTCATTCCCCTACCCATCATTGACTTACTTTCTATTGGTTAACCTAGTCCAACCATTTGAATTCCCCAACCCTGCTTAATTGACTTTAAATGGCAACAATTTTGTTGTTTCTAAATTTTAAATTTTTATATATAACAATACCCAACAGAAAAATATTTACCTGCCTGATGTGGTACTAACAAGTAGTACCAAAACAGAATAGATCTTGTGTTGCAATCAACTGTTTTTTGTTACAAACACTTATAAGTATCAGGCACTCTTCAAAAAAGTAAATTACTATGAACAGTGCACTGTTAACCCATTTGTTTGTAGTACTCCTATGATATATATATATATATATATATATATATATATATATATATATATATATATACAAATAGATTTCTTGTATCACACCATTAAGTTTAAAAATCTAAAAATAAGTATCATCTAATGATTAAAGTCGAATGCAAACGAACATTTTTGATTAAAATCAAATGTCATAAATCTTAAGGTGCCTTTGTTCAATGCTTTGTCAAAAGTAAATAAATTGTCAGAATTAAATTACTGAAAGGATGGTTTCTTTAAATAAGATCTTAAGAGAGAACATGAGGGAAAGGGAAAAAAATTAATCCTGAAATGTTAATAATTCTATCAAGTGAAAAGTCTAGAAATATCAAATGACAGAAGATAATCAGTATCAGTAGAATACTGTAATTTAAGTATATATGATGCAAATTGAAATGAGTTTACAATACAGTAGTCTGAATAAAATTTCAGAACAGATTTAAGAATCAATGAGCTGTCTTTCCAACCTGTGTTGGAGAGAATCAACCATAGGCAAAATGAGCCTAAGTGGAATCGTCAATTTATGAATATTAAGTAGACCATACATCCTAGGATGTTGGGATCATGGAGGTTGAATTATATGGTATTCCTGTTTAGAAAGAAACATTCTTTTGGGAAACTCATGAAGCACTTTTTAAACTTAATCTCTGTCTTCATGGTGTAATCAATTCTGAAATTTTTGGTGTCATCTAAATTAACAGACATTTTAGTAACATAGAAACATTTTAGTAACTACACCTGGACCTAAATGATAGAAATACACCAGTAACATCCAGGCAATTCCAAATACATGAGTCTGCCATTGGTAAATATTTGTTAAATACGGACATTCAGAAGTGTTCTTCTCTGTTGTACACAGAGCCTGGACTAAACATCATCTTCATATCCTTAAAGTAATTGTGGCCAATACAAAGTGTTCAGCTCTGTGCAGACAGGGAGAACTCAAACACAATTAGCATTATTTGGAAAATCATTGACTTATTTTGAATGATTTGATATCTGATATTAATTATGAGATTATGATCCCTAATTTTATGCTTTATATATATATATATATATATATATATATTACAGAAATTAACAAATTTTAACGAAACTTGGTTATAAACAACCAACAATTTGAAATGGATTGTTTGAACATTATTTTTTATCGATACTCATATTTAAGTAGATATTCTGTTTTTTAATTAAACAGTATTATATATTTATATCTACCGGCCTGATTATTTACGATAAATTGTTATTACGAAAATGTGTGCCAGTCGGCAGAATTCGAACCTGCGACCCCTATTTACATAGGAGAAGTTACCAATTGATCTGGCAACGTCTTAGACCGCTCAACCATGAATAGCCTCCAGACTAAACAAGGTTTTAATCAAGCCTATATAATCAAATTGTAGCTTCCCCTATGTAAATAGGGGTTGCAGGTTCGAATCCTGCTGAATGGCACACATTTTCATCATAACAATTTATCATAAATAATCAGGCTGGTAGATGTAAATATATAATACTGTTTAATCTCTCCTGATTTCAACTAGCCAAGATGGAGGAAGGAAGACACACCGGTAATATCTGGGAAAATTAAAAAATGGTATCCAACCAAAGCGGATGCCAGTTTGACTTTTTCAGGATGTCTTAACTATCTGGTACGTTGAATCCTGCATGCTTTTTTGCTTTTTAATTCTTGTCCTTAATTTTTGTTTAAATTTGCAATTTTTAGCCTTAATTTTTGTTTGAATCTGTTTGAATTTTTTAATTATTGACATATGTACTATTTTGCTATTGTAAATGATTTTGCTGTTCAAATTTCATTTCAACTTTAACTAAGTTAAAACTTTTTTTTTTCTTTGTCAATTGGAGTGGATAGACTAAACTATCACCCAGTTCACACTCCACCCTCGTCTATTGAACAGGTGAAGAGGCTCATCCCTTGTTCCCTGTTTAGGATGTGGTTTCCGGCTTTCTCTCTCCCAACCTTTTCACTCTCTCCTTTTCTTTTTTTTCTTTTTTTCAATTGGAGTATATAGACTAAACTATCGCCCGGTTCACACACCACCCTCGTCTATTGAACAGGTGAAGAGGCTCATCCCTTGTTCCCTGTTTAGGATGTGGTTTCCGGCTTTCTCTTTCCCAATCTTTTCACTCTTACGTAGCCCCCTGCACATCAGTGGCGTTACCGCCTTGCTTGAGGTGATATGATTTTAAAAAAAAGAAAAAAAATTAAAAAACAGAATATCTACTTAAATACAAGTATTGATAAAAAAATAATGTTCAAACCATTCATTTCATATATATATATATATATATATATTAACTCACCACCTGAATGTGTGATATTTTATATATATACATATATGAATAAATATTTTAAATAAGGTGTATTATAGTAGCAAGAATTCTTTTAAATATTTTTGGCTGAATAATATCAGCAATTTATGTTTATCTAATCCTTTCTTAACTTTTCAAATTTCTAAATTTGTTTTTTTAATATAAATAATAAATTTACCAAAGTTCATATTTATTTTTATTTTTTCTCAAAATACTTTTAGATTTTGCTATATCTGTTGAAATTTGAATCTTTCTTTGCATTCTGGAGACTGTTGAAAACAAGAGAAACAGCCAACATTAAATAAAGTATCTTTTTCCATTGGAGATCTTTTATAAAAGTGTGTATTTAAAAAGAAAATCCACACAAAAATTCTACTTTGACTAATTAAATTTGTCCCCTTGAGTAACTTAAATTTGGTTTCAACCTGAGAACACTAGAATTGACCAGAAACAGTTCTATAAACATACACAAAACACTGTCTTTGAAATGAAATGTAGCAACATTCAATAGTACTTGAGGGAAAAAATATAATAAAATAAAAATAAATATGAATTTTGGTAAATTTTACAAGTACATAAAGGATAGACAAAATTTAGCAATATTATTCAACCAAATATGCTTGAAAAAAAAAATATATATGTATAATCAAGATTTAACAGGATTTTCGATGATTGTTTTAGGTCCTCATAAATCATGCTTGAATCAGGTGGAATAAACCTCAGGCTTGCATAAGTAATGTTTTTAAGTTGATCAGAAAATTCCAATTATACAATATTTATTCCAAAGTCTGATGAAAGATGGTGTGGAAAATTTGACACTCACTGGACATACAGATGTCAAGAGAGGCTGAGGGAATTAGTGAGTAACCTTGTGTAACCGATGGCAGAAAAGGGAAAAGGAGACTCAGTAAAAAGACATAGAGATAAAAAGGATAGGAAGTTGGGGAGAGCCTAGATTGCCTCTGTCCTGAATGGATACTGCACATAGAAGAATAAGAACAAAATGATGGAAAAATAAATGTATCATTATCATTTATCCATCACACCCAATGGTGCATAGGGCAGCAATGTTTTGTTGCTGTAACAAACTGTTTTTTACGGGGCAGAGTTGTTAGCCCTGTGCCCAACCACCAAGCCTGGAGGACCAGTGGATCATTCTTGGCCCTTACATTTACAGTACCTGGTATTCCCAAATGGTCACCCATTTAAGTACTGACCAGTCTCGATGTTGCTTAACTTTGGTGATCGGACTGGAACCGTTGCCTTCAACACGATATTGCCATAGACTATAGATATGTATATATATAAAATATTGCAAAATAAAATTTCTAAATTTGTTTCACACAATCAGCAAAAGTTAACATTACCCTCCTTAACTAAGTTCCAGGTTAAAAAGTCTAATTAGAATTCTTTTATCAATACATAATTTGTTTCATTATAAAAATATTTTATCACCAAGTCTTAAAATAATTTTAAAATGAATACCATAGTACCTACATTTGTAATGCTCTAGAAAGTGATATGAACGCACACACAGACAACAAAAGATTAAACATAGGAACACCAGACGACATACACACAAGCACACATGATAAATGAAAGAAAACATTGAACATGAAATATAAAATGAAAAGAGAATTACTGTAAAATATATATTATAAAAAAAAAAGAGAGACAGACTATTATTGTACTTATCACGTTTTTGTTTCTTTAAATAATAACTTCAAGTCTTTCTTTACTGTCTTCATCTTGATTCTTCTTCAACTAAGAAAAATACTTTTCATCTGTTTATTTTTATTTATTTCATCCAGTCGGGCCATCAGTTCTCACTGTGAACAACATAGCAAGTCGTAGTCTTTATATTATAATACAGTAATACCTACCTAGGTACCTACATGTGACACACTTTTGCTGTAATGAATGAAATTAAATGTCTTTTCTAAATGCATTATAATTTCAGGGATAATCATTGTAATGGAAGAAAGAATAAGACAACAAAAAGAGGCAGTAAGAGAATGACAGAGAAGAAGAGAACGATTATGAACTGAAGAGAGACAAGAAATCTGTAGCCATAAAAAAGAATGAATGCAAACATAAAGGAGTAATATGAACAAAGAAGTTATGATTGTTATTTCAATATTTTGTTAATGTTATTAAAATTCAAATAATTAATAATGCAATAGGGGAATTTCTACGGATATTTTATTGTTATAGAATTCGTCATGTGCTTATTGAATCATTAACTGAAGAATTAAGATTCATCAGAATATTAAAATAAGAAAACGGTGAATGTTTTACTGTTTAAAACTAGTTTAAAATGATAGTCTTGTAATATCTCTGAATTATTTCAACAGAGGATGAGAAGTGCAACATTGAAATCTAAATGTGCACTAGGATAGCAAAAGATGTTTTCCAATAATTAAGCAAAATATTACGAAACAAGAAAATTTCATTTAAAACAATATTTCTTAACTGCTATGAAATGTCAGTCCTCCTATAGTGCTGGACAATCTCCTCACAGATAAAGAAGAGACTTTAAGCAACAGAAATGTAGTTCTACAGAAGGATGTTGAGAATATCATTGACTGAACATGTGAGCAACGATGAAGTTTTAGAGAAAATGGAAAAAGTGATATTTCAAATTTCAAGAACACATAGTGAGAAAAGAGGGCTTGGAAAATTTGATACTTACAGGACATATTGATGGCAAGAGATTAAGAGGAAAACTGCACATAACTTACTTAATGAGCTTGTGTAAATGGATTAGAGAACATGGTTTAGAAAAGATAGCAAAAAAAAAACAGACATTATTAAGAACTACAAAAGATAGAAAATTGTGGAGAGCCATGATTGCCAATATCCTGAAGGTACATGACACAAAGAAGAAGACTAAGCTTTATTACCATTGCTATGTTCACACGGTTGAATCACCCACATTTCATTGGTAAGAAGAATGTTTCACTTAGAAAGATTCTCCCAAAGAACTGCTACTTTTTCAATAGACTTCTGTGTGGTGCTTCCCCAAATGTTACGATTCTAGCTTCTTGAACTCTAGGTTTATTCATTATCTATTCTCCATATCCTTAATCACTTCCTTATTCTTCCTCTTATGTTCATATTACACATTTCATTCAGTAACCTTCTATCTTAAGTGGCTTTTAAGCCTTTTATAGACAAACATGCAGACATTATTAAGGAAAAAACTAATATTATATTCAGTTTTAATTCAAGTATATTTTGGTAAAGAAATAACTTCTCAATGCAAAGAGTAACAGACAAACTTCTATAACTACAGAATATGTTTGTCTGAGCAATATTGACATATTTGACATCATGTTTTTTGTTAATTGACAGACATCTCAGATATGCCAAAGACCAACAAAATAGAGGCTGAATCTGAAACTGTCAAATCAAAGCATTTGCTATGCAGACACTCAGATCACGAGAGTTCCACGTATTTTCAGGATTCATTTGAAGCAATGTCTGAATGAAATATTAAATGATGAGATTTTATCCTATGAATTATTCAACCTCCTATCTTCATCTTTGTTCCTTCTAATATAACTAGCATAATGTCTGTCAAAAATGATAGCATTATTTATGTATGGATTGTAATTTTGGCTTAAGATCAAATTATCACATTCTGGCCCCTATTGAGGATCAGTGCAATATATGTGGCCACCATAAAAAGTGTTATAGCTCTCTCCCATATATATATATATATATATATATATATATAGGGGCAAAAAAATTAAAAATGCAAATGAAGTCTTTAAGAATATTAAGAGTAACTTTATTGGTTTCACAGTTCTAGGGATTTCAAAAGTGAAATTGTGATGAAGAAGCATGTGACTATGTCATGATATGTTTTACATCTAACTAGATTTGGAGAATTTTTTCAATTTTATGCAACAAAAAAATGAGCTCTGATTGCTATCTGTTTGAAACGCAATCTGATTGGTTGATTATGATAATGTAATCAGGCATAGTAAATTTTTCTACCAAAAATTGATGATCATAAAATTTTGTTATTAAAAATTAGGAATATCATAAGTTCAGTGAGTTTGACTGATGGCAGCAAAGTTTTGAGAAGTTCAAGTGTCAAGAATTCTATTTTATTAAACCTTAATGACAATCCCAAAATGTTCAATATACATGGATTAAATTTATACGTGTGTGTACATATGTGTAGAAATCATTTTAGTTTTTTCTGATATGTTAGAATGTGTATGATCATGTGACATCAAATAAAAATGATGATAGTAATAATAATATTGATGGCAAAATAAACAAGAACTGTATGTGAATGTTTATGTGTACATAAATGTGTTTAGCAAGTAGCCAATTTATATTGGTTTATTGCCGTCATAATAATGATAATAATAATAATAACAATAATAATGATTCCCTCATTAAGATGGACAAGGATGTATGTGTATGTATATGTGTGCTTGTGCGTGTGTGTATGTATATGTGTGCTTGTGCATGTGTGTAGATAGTTTTTGGCAAAAATGCTTTGCTAGAACTTATTCAGATGTGGTTTGAATTTTGAATAAATATATTTCAGTTATTTATTCATGTTTGGTCTGTGGTATTTACTGGCCAAAGATAAAGTGGGAAGACTTGGAATTTTGAGAAAGGTATTAATCCGTCTATTTCTTCCAGTTATGGGTTAAATAACAGGACAGATTGGGTTCTATAGCCTTGGTTGGCAACCAGTCCACTGCAGAAAGCAATGACAATCTACTGCAGGATAATCTTCTGCTCAGTCAGTCATGTGTCTTTCGAGACATGATCGCCCAAGCGTCTATCATGTATGGCACTTAACTGACTGATTTGTTACTTATAAGTTTAAATGTTCATTTAGTAGTATCTATCTTGTTGCAGGGTCTGGTATTTGTTGGCAATGTCTTGTCATTCTGTTTCTGAGAGGGAATTTGGTTTGCTAGGCTCCAGTTTTCTTTTCAATTTCTTTTTCCTATGCTTTTACCCATGTGGCATTTATAAAATAATTACACACACACATTTTTTTTTTATATTCAACTGAGAAGGATTATTATTTAGTATCTATGCTCTTTCCTCTAACACATTACTCAAGAATTTTTGTTGAATTTTGCAAATTTATACTCAGAATGCAAAGAGTATTGAAGCAGTAGGGAGATGTTTGAATGTTTATTAAATTGGCCTTGTGTGAAACATAACCAAACTCCCTAAAACTTATCCAGAATTATCAGAAAGTTATGAGAATGTTGCACACTTTCTTCTAGTGAGTGCAGAGCCAGGGATCGAACCACAGACCGTTGGATTTCAATTCAAAGCTCTCCCAGCTGGCTTCTTGCTACGCCTCTTCCTCTTCCTCCTCCACCTTTTCACTGCTTCTCTCTGCGTCAGCTTCTCGCCAAGAAATTGACGCCACGAACTGCCCCGGTGAACTTGGTCCGTTTTATCTATCCATAATCCATTTCTCTACCTATAATCCATTTCCTCAGTCTATAAAAATTCCACTCGAGGGCCTCCTCTCTTTTTTCCTTTAGAATGAGCTGAAGGTGGATTATTAAGACAGCGGTGAGTATTATTTTCTTTCTTTGGAACAGATTACTGCCCTGCACGCCAGACACAAACGAACCCTCTTTTTTCCAGAGCCGCCGATAGTCGCCCTTTCATGTTCACAGAGAAGGTTATCAAAATTTGTGAAAGAATAAAAGTATACCTTTTGTATGTTTAAATAGAAATTTATTAATAGAAAAGGATAATATAAATTGATAGAGTTAAATGTTCATTAAGAAACAGTAGTGAGTAGTTAATGGCATCAAGTGTTCATAGTAGTAACTTGTGTGTATCTTTGTATGAACATTATTGTTGGGTAGGAATGTCTTTGAAGTAATTGCTCAATCTTAAAGAGTTCCGTTCAATTATCAAGTATAAAAAGGTGAGAGAGAAAGACAGAGACAATCATAGCAGTTGCTTGACATTTGTCAAGGGACATTTTAATTACACTTGTCATTTTCTCTCTGGCAACAGTCAAACTTGGCCTGCCTTCTATTTCATTTGTGGGGCTCAAAAAGGTAATTTGGGAATTCACTCCCGGTCGTGATTCTGGCCTTTCCATTTAACAACAAACAAATTTCATGTTGGCTCTCAAAAACGAATTTATTTCTGATAATTGAATTTTGTTTTCAGAGGTTTCCTAGTTTTCTGTTGGCTGAAAAACATTTCACATCACGGTGTGAAATTTAATGAGTTTTATTTTGGATTCACTTTTGCATGTGTGCTAACAAGATTTTGTGAATTCGAGTAAATTTGTCTATTTCTAACAAAATCAATGAGTCAGTGCATAGCATTTGAATTTTAAATCTAGATCTTGTTTTGTTCACTACAGTATTTCTTGATTACACATATTAGTATAAATGACAGGAAGTTGTAAATGTCATGATCATCCACATCCTGAAGAAATGCAGCTCATAAAAATAAGGTTCCTCTCTAAACTTCTACTGTGCACATTAGGTTCTTACAAAGAATTTTCAGTTATGGATTACTTATTAAATCAATTTTTAAGTAATAGGAATATTAACTGTTTCCTTATAAAGAAATATTTGTCATTTATTGACCATGTAGCCAGCAATGTTTTGATTGTAATTTATAAAATCTTTCACATAAAACATTTTTTGGAGGAAAATAGGTTTCTCAAGCCCAGTAGATATTATTACTCATTCCAGCATTGATAGGGGTTTATTTCCTATCCTTTTGCTTGAAGTAGTGTGGAATATCAACATCTTGATTAAGTCATTAGTTTTTCGTTGATTTATACATAAGATCAACTTTAGCTATTGCTGTTGCCAGCTCACAAGTTTCAAAGAAGTGTTGTCTTTGCCAAGACTAATAGGCTTTACTCACTGAAAGCTATTTTTAAGCATCAATTTTAGAAACAGACATTTTGTAACAGACAGTTCAGATATTTTTGAACGGGTTTGGCACCATGCATGACATCTATGCAAAAGTCTTGATCTAAAAAGGTTATTTACAGCTGTAGATTTCCATAGATTTATTTGTTCTTTTTACTGGGTAAATGCATTTGAACAGACATCTCTGATTTCCCTGTTTAAAAAATATGAATGACAATACAAACACATGTACCCACTAAATATAAAGTTTATCATAATAATATTCAGTCAGTCAGTTAAATGCCATATGTGAAACATGCTTGGGCAATCATGTCTCTTTCAATCAATGAGAAGGCAGAAGATTTTCCTGCAGTTAATTGTCATTGCTTTCTGTGGTAGACTGATTTCCGAACAAGGCTATAGAACCCATTGTGTCCTGTTCTTCAACCCATAGCTGAAGGGAGAAGAGATGGATTAATACAAGGGTATTTGCGCGTAAGTAAATGCAACAAATTCAACTGGAATTCGAACTCAGCTCTTCAATTTCTAATCCCAAGACGATGTCCATTGCACCACAACACACATCTTTAATCCAACATGATTGTTAGCATTTACTAAACTTATCTCAGTAAAAAACAAAGCCAAACAATGGTGAAGATGTTGGAAAATTATTTGACAGGCACAACTTCCTCGAAAGAGTCAAGTAGAAAGAATTGTGTTGCATTGATTTTTTGAAGTGAAGAAGATTTGCATATGTAATGTTTAAATAGAGATATGGATAACAAAATAATAATAGACATCACATACCCAAAAAGATAAAATTAAACAAAATAAGAGGCAAAAGTGGAAGGATTTCCTCTGAGGACTGAATTTAAAAAAATTGTTTCTCCCTCTCTCTCTGTCTCTGTCTCTCTCTCTCTCTCTCTCTATATATATATATATATATATATTTTTTTTGAATGGCTTCTTGGTGAAACCAAAAAACCCTGAACTTTCACCATACTTATCACTTAATAAATCCCGGGCCTAACTAATAAAACAACAACTTTTAGGCAAAATTCTACTTTATTCATTAACATAGTCTCCTTCTAGGGTGACACACTGATTCCATAGCTTCTCTAAAAATTTGATGCTTTTTATAGTACAATTTGTTTTTGGCCTCAAAATACATCTCAGTTTCCAATATCACTTCTTCATTGAAGCCAAATCACTTTTTCAGGAGCTTTCTTTTGAGGTCTGCAACCAGTAGTTGCTGTGGGGGGGATCTGGATGAGGAAGCAATTCAAAGTGTAATTTGCCATCATTGCAATTGACTTGAGACACGGTGCATTGTCTTGGTGGAAGATCACTTTTTTCTTCATTTGTGGCTGTTTTTTGGTGATTTCTTCCTTCAAATGCACCAATAATAATATATAATATTTGCTATTGACAGTTCTTTTTTTCTCAAGGTAATCAATGAGCAAAATACTTTGTGCATCTCAAAATAGGGAGGACAAAACCTTGCCTACTGATGTTTGCATCTTTGGTTGCTTTAGACGGCTTACACCTGCTGCTGTCCACTCAGCTGACTGCTAATTTTACTCCAAAGTGAAGTGATGGATCCATTTTTCCTCCATTGTCACATATTTATGCAAAAACTCCTTCTTGTTGTCTTAAAACATTTGCAAACAACACTCTGAATCATTGATGCGTTGTTATTTTTGATTGACTGTGAGCAAGTGCGACACCCACTTTGAACACAGCTTTCTCATTGACAAATGTTCATGCAAAATGGTGAATACACTGACTTTTGATATGTTCAACTTGTCTGCTATCTCAGGCAACTTTAATTTATGATTGGCCAAAACAAGTTTGTGGAATTTTTTGTGTTTTCCAGGACAACTGATGATTTTGGGCCATCTGAGCGTTCAGCATTTTTTGCGTCTGTATGATTTCATTTAAAGTCAGCATACCACTTCTTAACCGTTGTTTTTGATGAAGCAATGTCCAAATAACACTTATCAAGCAATTGCTTTGCTTGAACAGTATTTTTCTCATCAGAATGCAATGCTTTATTAACACATGAAATTTTCATTGTTTTGAAATTTTACAACGGTAGCTTTACTTAAATAACTGTAATTTGTAAAACTAATTATCCAATTGGGCCCAAATTTTGTCACATGCCATTTGATGGTTAATACTTTATAAAAATCATAGGCATTTTTTATTAGTGGCAACACCTGTGTATCAGGCACTTATTGAGTGATGTGTTATCATAATTGATGGGGGTTCCCTCGAGTAGTCTTGAACATCTGTTGGGACTGAAGCTTTACCCAGCCCTCAAGTAGAGCTCATATATTGAATGGGAATCAAAGAGACAGAAGATGGCAGTAGATGTTGCATTTAAATTTTGGAGATTGCAGCTGTCAGGGAAGCAAGAGAGTTCAACAAATGGGAAGTGCAATAAAATAAACTGTTAGAGTAGAAGAGATGGTTACATTTAACTATTTTGATGGCAAAAGAGTGAGACTTAGATGTCAATCTAGTAGCATGTGTAAATACATATGGTCAGGGAACCCACAGACTAACCTAACTTAAGAAGCTCCTGAGCCTTGTCTTGGGAGACCATTAGTAGTAAAAAATTCACCTTTTCATATATTTGATAAAAAAACAAACTCTGTCACTTTCAGCTTGGAGAAAAGAAGGAAAATCAAAAACTAAATATAAACTAAATCTTTTGATTATTTCTTTTTTTTTTGTTTTGATTGATAATTTTTCTATGGTTTATAAACCCTTTGCTGATTAATAATTTAAAGCCAGAAAATATTTTTATATTGTAAGAACTTTTTGAGGATAATAATGATTTAGGGATTCCAGTGTTACTAATTAACCCATAGCTGGGGAGAGAAGCAGTGGATTAATACCTTTCCCAATGGTATTTGCATATAAATGAATATAATGACCCAAAAGAAATTGGAACTTAGATCATCAGTTAACAATTTTGAGCCATTATCAATTATACCACCTGCACTTCCAAAACCTGGTATTACCAAGTTGTCACCATCTAAATATTTACCAGATTCAATGTTGCTTAACTTTGATGATCTTATAGGAACTGGTGTTTTAACATAATGAGGCTGTAATCACTTTGATTATTTATGCCTGAATTTCTAGTATTCAGATTTATCATTATTTACATGTCTTTATCTTTGTTGTTCTTAACATAATGTTGCAGCCATTGTATACGAGAAACTTCTTCAGATGTCTGTCAATCTGAGTAATCTTCAGGGAAATTTAACTAAACCCTTTATTTAATCTATGTTTTTGTTCTACTGTTTTTATCTAATGATAATTCGCCTTAAATACATTTGACAGTAAAATCTTTAATGAAATATAAAAATGAAAGTTTCTATTATTTCGAATTTTTTAGATTAGGGGTTCATTATTATTAGGATCACCATAAAAAAGGGTCAAAAGTAACCTTCCCTAGACCATTCAAGGGAGTCCATTCCCCCAGTTAATAGGTGCATGCTGGGAGACAAGGAGAAGGGACTTCTCGGTAGAGGCGAGCAAACATTGCTACGCTCTCTATAAACACATCTTTATTCAACATCCACAGCTGTTTGCTGTACTCATGTTTCCACAATAATAAATTCCCTAGTTATTTCCAATACTCGGCAAGTGTGTCATTTTTCCATAACTGTTTTATTTTGTCATCTTAAAAACATAACAGTTATTTACCTTCAGACTAATGTTCTTATCTTTGTTGTTATTATCACAACATTTTGGCCATTGTGCCCTCTGGCCTTCTTTGGGCTTTTGCCAATTTGATTAACCCTCAAGGAATTTCCAACTCAACATTTTATTTAATCCATGGTGTTAGATTGTATTTATATATCTCATCTTGTTCTTATTTAGTACTGCTAAGTTATTATTCACCCTCTTTCTATTGAGTCAAAATATGCCACTTCATCTTCTTCCTCTATGTGCCGTGTTCCTTCATGTGGTTCTACAGAAGAATGCTGAGGATACCATGGACTGAACACATGACCAATGACAATGTTTCGGAGAGAATGGAAATGAAAAGGAAAAACTTAACATCAAGAAAAGACAGCTGAAGTTTCTAGAATATGTAATGAGGATGGGGGGCTTGGAGAATCTGATACTCACAGGAGAAATAGAGGGAAAGAGAGACAGAGGAAAGCAATGTATGACATACTTCATGGACTTGATCAAATGGATGGTAGAGCAGGGTTTGAGAGAGGTAACAAGAGAAAAGGTGTTAAGAGCTACAAGGAATAAGGAGATGTTGAAGGCCATGATCATGGCCTTCCACATTGTCATTGCTCACATGTTCGGTTCATGGTATCCTCAACATTATTCTGTAGAACCACATTTCAGTTGCTTCAAGTCTTTCCTTCATCTTTGATGAGGTTGTTCAACATTCGCTGCCATATTAAAGGACAGATATCACATAACAATCCAGTACTCTTTCCATTGTTTCCAATGAAATCTTTCTGTCTCTCAATACTCTGCTTATCTTTTGGAATGCATCCTTGGCAATGTCAATATGATTTCAGATCCCAGTGTTGCACTTTCTGTCTTCCAAAACTTCTGATTTACATTTTACATTACTTACATTCAGACTAATGTCCTCATTTTGCTGTAATTATCAGAATGTTTCAACCATTGTACTCTCTAGCCTTCTTCAGGTGATCCAGTTACAAGGTTTCTTTTATAAATAATAATCTCTTAATTCCTACTTAATTTTTTTTAACTCTCCCCAAGACAGATTTCTATTTAAGTGGTTTCCAATGAAGAACAAATAATTTATTGCACAACTGTATTACAACTGAAATCAAAGTTAGTTCTCTCAAAGACAACGAAAAAAGTGTTTTTATAGAGTAGGCATAATTCAAAACAAAAATTCCTCACAAAAACTTCAGCTGATAATTACACACTCACGATCATTGCCAGATAACAACTCACAACCTTTCAAGATGAACTGGTGCCAACTTTTGCACTGATGTGAAACTTCTGCTATGAATCATTTCAATTTTTACATTCACTTTGTTCTCTAAGTAAAGATGACCATTAGCCAATATAATGGTCTTTAATCTTGCCATTACTGAAAAAAAAAAAATTCTTTTGAAAAATGGCTTCATTTACTCATTCTGATTACAAATAGCCAATATTTGGGACAGAGTTGGTAGCCATGTAACCAGTATCATTACCATTATTGTATTTTATGCAGTATGAGTAGAACTAGTTTTGCCTGGGTTTATAGTGATATACTAAATGTAGCTTAGATGTGGCACAAGGCCAAAAGTATGGAGTGAGAACAAAACTCACTACACAAGTTGGAATTGATCTAGTGAAATAAGCTTGCTAACTATTACACCATGTTTGAGTGTCCAATGATTTTCTAAATTTTCTTACTTTTAACCTTCTGCTTAGATATAGTGAAAGGTTAAAAGTAAGAAGCACCTTGTGGACTCAGAAACCATGGTCAAGTGCAAAATAAGTAACAGAACTGTCCAACAAACAGAATTGACATTGTTAGCACTAAGCAATAACAAGAAAAAGAAAAGAACAGGGTAAAAAATAATACAAAGCAAGCAAACAATATATATAAGGCAAATTAACAATAGTAAGGCAAGAAACAAGAATACAGCAAAAAGTTCACAAACTAAGAATAAGATTGACACAGTAAAGCAAGTTTGAACAAGTAAATGTCAGTCAGTTAAGTGCCATACAAAAATTCATGCTTGGATGATCATGTCCTAAAAGAGACATGACTGACTGGGCAGAAGATTTTCTGACAGTAGATTGCCATTACTTTCTGTGATAGACTGGTTACCAAGCAAGTCTACAGAACCCAATCTGTCCTGTATATTTGACCCATAACTGGAAGGAAGAGATAAATCAATACCTTTCCTAAGGGTATTTGCATAAATGAATGCGAGAAATTCAACTAGAATTTGAACTCAGCTCTCCAATTTCTCATTCCAAGTCGATATCCACTGCACCACATTGCCATTCCTCTGTAGCAAATGTAGCATTCATAATTCAAGACAAGACAGATTGGGACTGAATCAAATGAAAACCAGAACTGACCAATTTTATTGGCTAGGAAAAAATCCCAGAATGCATTTGTGTGCTTCTGCTTATAAAATGGGGTAAGGCAATTGATTTTGAAGTCATTCCAAATAGTGAAGATTGAACTCACTACTCAGTAATATTTTATCTAGTGAGACAAGCTTGATAGCCATTATGTCACTATGTGGCGTAATAGTTAGCATACAAACTATCATGTTCTTTTTTCTTCTTCAGCTGTATAGCATTTGAAATGCAAAGTATTATATAAATAATTTTCATGTGTGTTGTGGTGCAAGGATGTGCATTGTGGTGCATTGGATATCGGCTCAGAATAAGAAATCAGGGAGCTGAGTTCGAATTCCAGCTGAATTCATTGTATTCACTTACGCGCAAATACCCTTGGGAAAGGTATTAATCCATCTCTTCCTTCCAGTTATGGGTTAAATAACAGGACAGATTGGGTTCTATAGCCTTGGTCGGCAACCAGTCTACTGCAGAAAGCAATAGCAGCCTACTGCGGGATAATATTCTGCCCAGTCAGTCATATTTCTTTCAAGACATGATCGCCCAAGTGTGTATCACGTATGGCACTTAACTGACTGATTTATATAATACTTGGCACTGCAATTTTGCATATAAATGAAAAAAATAAGTTTAATGTTGTTTGAATCATGAATTGATTAATAGATTATTTTTTGCCTTATCAAGCCTTTGTGTTATTTAAAACTGAAATATAATGTAAGATTGTTTTTATTGAGTGAATATTGTATTAAAATGTTTTTTTATGATAGCTCATTTTTCATATAGTGCAATTAATACCTTTCCCTAGGGCACGTGTATGTAAGTGAGTGTAACAAACTTGATTAGGATTTGAACTCAGCTCTCTGATTTCTCATTCTAAGCTGCTGCCCATTGCAACATCTGCATATCCATTTGATGAAAGAAAGCAAACTTTAAGAGTTATATGGGTCATGTATGTACTACCCACAAACCCCTCAACTGGTAGAGAGCCTGACTAGGGACCCCCTGGGCAGTGCTTTGTGCTTAACTATCTTATATGTTACAATTTAATCTAGGAATAGCTAACTATTAAAAGGTGAAAAATATTCTGGGGTGTTGTTTTTTTTTACCAACTCTCTGAATTTGACATTTTCAGAAAAGATGTTAAGATAGTAAAGAATATATATTGGCAGCAAACCATTAGGAATTCAGCAGGTATACAAAAATAGAAAGGAGTGTAAGACAAGGATGTAATTTCTCATCAAATCTATCCAACTTATACAGCAAAACAATTCTGTTAGAAATAAAAATTTGCCAGGATTTGTCAGTGGTGGCCACAATCTCAACAATATAAACTATGCAGATGACAAAGTGCTGATAGCAGATACAGAAAGGAAAATGCAGGATCTGCTACAGAAAGTAGCAAAAGAAAGTGAGAAGAAAGGGCTAAGCATAAACTTCAAGAAAACTGAATGCATGGTCATCAGTAAAAAGAAGAACCCAAGATGTCAACTACAGGTCAGAGAAACTAAAATAAAACAAGTAAAGAAGTTTAAATACCTGGGAAGTGTGCTGACAGAGGATGGAAAGTGTGATGTTGAGATCTGAAGACTCATTTGCATGGCCAAGGATGCATTTCAAAAGCTAACCAGAGTACTGAAAGACAGAAAAATCTCATTGGAAACAAAAAAGAGAGTGCGCAATCACTATGTGATGTCTTTCCTTCTGTACAGAAGTAAATTTTGGACGATCTCCTCAAGGATGAAGCAGAGATTTGAGGCAGCAGAATGTGGTTTTACAGAAGGATGCTGAGGATATCATGGACTGAGCGCATCACTAGCAATGAGGTGTTGGAGAAGATGGAAACAAGGAGAAAACTCATACTTAACATAAGGAAGAAACATGAGATTTCTGGGACATGTAATGAGGAAGGAGGCCCTGGAGAATTTAATACTCACAGAATGGATAGAGGGAAAGACAGCATGAGACCTACTTGATAGACCTGAGTAAATGGATAGCTGAGATACCAAGAGAAAGAATTTTGAGAGCAACAAGAGACAACGATAAGTGTAACTCCATGACAGCTTATGTCCTGAAGGGACACAGCACATTAAGAAGTCTCAAAAACTATTATATAAAATTCACTATTTTTTCCGTAATGTTGAATGTTTTAAAGTTATTCAACCTTTTCAAAAAGAAAACTCTAAACTTTATGTGAAAAATTGCCTCAAAATATTGTTGATTTGTTTAAGATGGAATGATCTAATATGACATGTCTCTAATTTGCATTTAGATACATTGTATTTATTTAAAATTTTTCTAGTTGAATTGTTCACCTATATTGCATATGATCAGTCATTGTACATAATTGGGCTACAATAAAATTTGCATTTTATATGAATACTACCTTATGAAAATAGTAATGTTATAGAGTGGGGGACCTATATCATAGTAGAAGGAGGGGTAGATAAATTTGCTGGAGGCCCTGAGACCCTTGCATCAGTGCTGCATCAGCCCTGCATACACACTCAGAAAACCTTCACATAGCTGATGACAATTTATTTCTTTAAATGCAAAACTAGCCTACACTTTGGAATATATAAATATATGCATTCACTTTGATATTTATAACTGTGTACTAATACAATATGCATTGTGGTTTAATAGATATTGGCTTGAAACCAGGGAGCTGAGTTTCAATTCCAGTTGAATTCATTGCATTCACTTGGGAATACAAATAGCCTTGGGAAAGGTATGAATCCATCTATTCTCTCTCCAGCTTTGGTTGGTAACCAGTCTACTGCAGAAAGAAATGGCAACCAACTGTGGGAAAATCTTCTGACTAGTATGTCATAGATCAAAAGAGACATGATTGCCCAAATGCATATGGCAATTAACTAATACAAAGTAATACTTATAATAATCATTAATTTTTTAACTAATAGGTTTTACATTTTAATTTCAATTGCTTTTTATTGCAGCAACTGTTATTCTGAAGGCATTAATAAACAGTGCAAAGCAAAAATAAAAGATAATCTGTTTTATAAAAGAAATCAACATAATATTAATACTGACATACAAAATGTCACAAAAAGGGATCTGAGATAATAAGAAATATAATAGCCAAAAGACAAAATTTATTAAGAGCTACAAAGGACAGAATATTGTGGAGAGCCTTGATTGCCAATGTCCTCAAGAGACAAATATAGAAGAAGAATTTTTAGTAGGGAATGTAAAGCAGCAGTAATTAGGCTAGAGTTTGTATCTTTCATGAAACTAATTAAACAGCTGAAAAGACAAAAAGTTCCGGGCTAGTATTGAAAGCAGGAAAGTTATATGCTTAGATAAATGAATTAGTCTAAATTCTTGGACAGTTTATAATATCTGCTTTTATTAGAAATATTTAAAATAACTTATTTTGTGGTGTGATATATTATTATGCAAATCAAGATATATCAATATATATATATCTTGATTTACATAATAATATATCACACCACAAAATAAGTTATGCCGTGCTCTAATAATCAGTATAACATGTCTCAATTTACATAATAAAATCTATGCTATATACAATATAGATAAACAGTATAGGCCCACATTCTGGATTATATAATTACTTTCATACCTTCTTTGGTTTAATTAACTCCTACTAAGCTAAGAAGTTGAAACTATTTAACTTATTAGAGCATGGCATTCCATTTTTTAGAGAGTGGATTACCTAAAACTTAAAATCCACTAGCCCTAATATTACCTTTAGCTAGCAAAGTAAATTAATCAAAATTTTAAAGAAAGTCCATACAATAATAGGCTATTTTGAATATATGATAAAACCCTTTGGGAAAAGAAAATTCCACTGGACTGAAGTGAGCTAGCAAATTAGTTTTTAAAGGCATGCTACCTTCAATATTTAGGTGATTTTTCAAGATCCACATATTGATCTCAAACATTTTGCTTGTACTGTGTATGCTTATATATATATATTTTGCTTGTAGTGTGTATGCTTACATATATATATTTTGCTTGTAGTATGCTTAGCGAGGCGGATCTGTCTGCGGATGACTATAGTATTTATGCTCTCACACCCTGATTGAGCACTCTGGAAGAGTGGGAGACTTTGTAAACAGTAGCTACTCTGGCATATACGCATTGCTCATTCGATAATGAATTGGAGCACTCTAGCTATTGGGTGTGTTTATATGCGCTAAAAGGCCTGCCTCCTTCTGCCAGATGCTCGTGGCCTAGGGTGGAGTCACCGACTGGCGCCGATTCGGTCGGGTTTCAATCCTGGGTTGGGAGGTAAACAGAGTCTGAGCCATACTGGTGAGCTGTGGTGCAGCGAGGCGGATCTGTTTGCGGATGACTATAGTATATATATATATATATATATATATATATATATATATATACAAACAGAAAGTGGCATGTAAGTAAAATCCCAAATGAGATCATATTATTATTAATTTTATTAATATTAAAAATGATCCAGGCAGAGATGTAAATAGTATTATCTATTCATAGAGCCAAATATTTATATTTTCAAATAAAACATTGAAAATCACGTGTCATATGATAATTTCCATGAGGAATCTTCACTTCATCAGTGACAGAAATCTTTAATATTATGGCAAATTTCAGAAAAAATTAATACAATGAAAAGATTAGAAAACATGAGAAATCAAAAAAGATCTATATCTGTCTACAATTCACTTCCTGCCTAAATTTAAAATTTCTCTCTCTCTTAGCTGTTTCCATTGGCTCTTTCCTCTCAGTGCTTTCTCTCTTGTTTTCCTCTTTTATTTTTGTTTCCTCTGTGTCTTTTCTTTTCCTCTTTCTTTTCCCTTTCTTGATTTCTCATCTTGTTTTCTCATCTTTTCTGCCCTCTTTCTTTTTTTCCCCACTTTTTTTCATGTCTTTTTACCTCGTACAAAAAGATTTCCAAAAATAAAAGAAAGTGGTGTCATTTTTAAATTTTTTTCAATAAAACGTTTATTGCCATCATTATTAACTAACTGAACAGACATTGTTGTTTCAATGTCAAAACAAAATGTACAATTTTGTAGTAGCTTGTGCATGTTCTAAGGTAGAATTAATAATATATATATATATAGACACACACAAAGTGTGATGGATGAATTGTCATCTAAATTATGCAAAAATGAAAATATCATTGACACCTCATTTTAACAGATAGATTTACCAAAATTACAGAAAAATATCTTGAAATACTAAAGAGTAAATTTACATAATGAAATCACCATTGGATTCAAACATACCCTCCAAATGACTTTGTAACTTTTCACAAATCTCCTAGGCAATCTTCTTGGTTAAATTAGTGAATACTGCCATAATCATTGTCTTCAGTTTATCTTTGTTGTCACAAGGAGTTTTATTGATTTCTTGTTCAATTGCACCCCACACATAACAATCAAGGGTGTTGGGAGTTAGGTGGCCAGATATAAGGGGTGATATGGTTTCAAAAAATGTTTGATAGCCATGACTGGCTTGTGTGGCATGGTGCAGAGTCCTGTTGCTAGACATAAAATATTCCAGTAGCCATCCTTGAGACCTACGGCAGCACTATCTTTTCAAAGCACTTGATACAAGCTTCTGTGTTGAGTCTGAGGCCCTCACTAACAAATTTGCATGTTCTTTTCTTGTCAAAATGATCAGAGAGAATTTTCCAAGATGCCATACCTTTGTAATTATCATTATAGTCATGCAACTCTTTCTGCATTATCTGCACTGTTCTCAGATTGGCATCAAAATACTCTGAAATGTGCATGTTCGAGCTTCCCGTGTGAATGCCAAGGAGTATGGGATGCATCTTCCAAATTTCTAGGGGAGTGAATTGTGTTATAGTGCTCTTTTTCTCACAGATAGTACCTAACTAACCATACTATACTGTGCAGCTGACAAAATAAAAAACAAACAACATATATACACAAAATTAAAACTGTAAAATGGTGATAATTTATCCATTGCATCTCGTTCATGTATATTCTTGATTCTAGTTTAAACTGGTTCTATATTTATCTTTTTGACTCAAGTGTAAACTAAACCTAGGCCTACATTTCCGTCTTTATTTCTATTAATTGATTTGTAATGTTAGTCATATCAGATTTGAATTTGTCATTAAGTTACCCAGAAGATGATTTGTTGTTAAATTAACTAACTAGCTTTACCATCAAAAAGGATGGAAATATTTAATTTCTTAATTATATTACCTATGTTTTCAATACAAGTAATCTAAATTGTTATCTACACAACTAAGGGAAGTGGCATTTATGAGAAAATTCTGCTTTTTAAATAATTCAAAATTAAAATTATAAAGTTAAATTGAAACATAAGAAATAAAATGCAATATGCTAGAAATATTCTGTATGAGATATTCCACTGTTATGGTAATGCATTTCTGTTTACTTATTGGAATTAATTAATACTCCCTGTTCTCATAAGAGTGATATATTTCATTAACAGGAAGAGGAGATCAGGCTACATTATGTATAATTATATAGTTACACTTTGTTTTTTGTATTATAAAATATATTGCAGTAGTCAAAAAAGTGTTAGAAAGAAGGAAAAATACTTCATTCTTGAACCAAGATATCGATTTAGATTTAGTCTGCAAAATCAGTCTTATATCAGTCTTTTATGCCATTTAATGACAGACTGAAATCAAATGTTAAATATTTGATATCTTGTCTTCAAATCCAATACATAGATTATTACAAGTATTTTAGGCTGTGTTTATTTTCAAGATTTGAGACATTCAATACTTGATATTTCATTTTTAAATCCAATACATAGATTATTACACATATTTTAGGCTGTACTTACACTAAGAAAACTTTTATTACAAATAATGCAAGAATGATGTCATATGAACTCTGATTACTATCAATATCTTGAAATTATCTAACCTAACCCTTAGAAATCTCACTTGATGTTTAATTTTCTTCAAAATGACTTCAATGAAAAATAATAAATATTGTGCATTTTTGGTGATTCTAAAGAATTTGCAGGAACAGTTATTGGCATTTGCCATATTATGGTGATCGAAACTACAGCTGATATACTGTATTAGTCTCATCTATTGAGCTCTTCGAACCAATATGAAAAGGAAAGAGTTATTACAGAGCACTGACCTTTGCTCCAAGAAAAAATTAACTTCCTATGTCATGAACAAAAGTGGGTATCAATTGTAAAAAAGCAAAATATGATTGCGTGTATAAAATCTCTTTCAAATTGCTAGTCTAATGCAACCAGTTGAGCAGCTTACCAGAGGTCAGGAGAGTAACCTAATGTCTTGCCAATCTCAACAACTGTGATTGGTCAGAAGCTGTCACATGTCTGTTCCTGTTCTATGTTATTGATTTCTCTCCTGGTAAATACAAGATTACACAGCTATTTTAAAATATAAATCAGTAAAATATCACACCTCTTCAATTTGGAAGTCTCAATTTGTATAGTCACAGTTGTAAATCTGTCCAACATATGATTTACCAATGCAGATGTGCATAACAAGAGCAATTTTGAAGCTCTTGCCATTATTTCTAGGATAGTCTGTTGGTCAAACTTAAAATTAAAAATAAGGCTAGCAAATTTATCACTTGTTTTTATTGCATTTGAAGCTGACTAAATTGTTTATTATTTTAGAGCTAGTATTCATAAATTTTAGATTAAGTTGGATAAGTAGTTTTTAAAAACAATAATAGTCAGTACAAACAGAATAGTAACAACAATAAAACAGAGGCAGATAGATTTAAAACAAAATTGTACAGAAGGCCTAAACAGTGAAACATCCAGAAATTTCATCAAAAAACTATAAGATAATCGCAGAGATCTATTGCATAACAACACTTTAAATCCACTGGTTGTTCACATTAACAATTGTAACCTAATAAATGCCAGCCTGATTAGAAAAGAAAATAATTCACTGAGAAAATTGATTGAAAGTCTGCTGATGTCACAATTCCCTATAATCAAACTTAGACTGAACTCATATATATCACTATTATTTACATTGTTTATATGTCAACTATTGTCCTCAGGATGTGCGTTGTGGCGCAGTGGATATCAGCTCAGAACAAGAAATCGGGGAGCCGAGTTCAAATTCCAGTTGAATTCATTGCATTCATTTACGTGCAAATACCCTTGGGAAAGGTATTAATCCATCTCTTCCTTCCAGTTATGGGTTAAATAACAGGACAGATTGGGTTCTATAGCCTTGGCTGGCAACCAATCTACCATAGAAAGCAATGGCAACCTACTATGGGATAATCTTCTGCCCAGTCAGTCATGTGTCTTTCAAGACATGATCACCCAAGCGTGTTTCACATATGGCACTTAACTGACTGATTGTCCTCATCTTTGTCATTGTTATTCTAACATCTCAACCATTGTGCTCTCCAGCTTTCCTCAGGTGCTTCTCTATCCATATATCCTTCAGGGAATTTAAAAGTGAACCCTCTATTTAATATATAACAGTAGATTGTTCTCATTTCTCTACCTCCATATTGTTTAGATTTTGGCCACTAATGATGAATTCTGGCAAGACTTCTAGTTCTCTCAGAATTACCTCACTGTATTGGTTGAATAGATTTGGTGAAAAGACACATCATTGTCTTACACCATTTTCTATTTTTGTATATCTGCTGAACTCATTTCTTGTTCGTATGCAGGCAGTTTCCTGCCATTACAGGTTCTTGATTTTATTAAGGTCTTTCCCAAATATGTCAAAGATGCCAAGCATCTGTATAGGATACACCAAACTTTTATAAAAGTAACTGGAGGTTACGTGTGTGTACATAGAAGTTCAAACTTTTTAAACTTTTATCAAGAAAATGTATAGTCAAAATATTATTTCTATGTTTCATTTTCTCCGCATATTAGGATCAAATTATGTTGAAGACACCAGTTTGTATGTTATGAGCAAGAAATGCATGATGAAAAAAATAAAATAAAATAAAATATTTCCATCTTTAATTTTCTTTATAAAGTGACCTTATGATTAAAAAAAAAAGAGATAGCCAGGGAGCAAATTAGCAAAGATGAGTTCAAGCTTTCTCAGTTAGAAGATAGGCTTGTTCCTCCTGCTATCTGAGAGGGGCTGTTTTTTTCTGACTCCTTTCCTAGTATACACTTGCTACCAGAACATATTAGATTACCAAAGTTAATCTGACTGTGATAATTGATATCACATCAAGTCACCTGTGATATATTTGCTTTGGGAATCTTAGCAATTAAAACTGACTATCCTGATGCCAACTTCAAAAGGCCAAAATCCAGTGACCATATCAGATCTTGTAATACACTAATGCACACAAACATATATAGATTTATACATTAGCACAAGTAAACAATCAGTTTTAAAACTCCATATTTATCATATGTTGCAGCATCAAATACATATCTGTTGTTACACAAAATATCTCTAATCTCTCTCTCTCTATATATATATATATATTTATGTATATATATATATATATATATAGATGAAAGATATATATATATATATATATATATATAGATTAGATTATTATATATATATATTAGATTATTATATATATATATAGAGAGAGATTATATATATATATATAGATTAGATTACATATATATATATAGAGAGAGATTATATATATATATATATATATATAAAATTTCAACGTTCAAAACATTAATTTTAAACAGTGCTCAATATAAAAATAGAGCAATGAATATTTATTATTAATTATTACTTTAAAACATATACAAACTAAAAACTACTACAAAATTGTACATTTTGTTTTGACAGTGAAAGAACAATGTCTCTTCAGGTTGATTATTAACTTGATGATGATATTGTTCTTTAATTGTTGAAACAAATTGTATAAATTTGTAGTAGTTTATAGTTTTTACATGTTCTAAAATAATAATTAATAATATATATATATATATATATATATATATATATAGATAGATAGATAGATAGATAGATAGATTAAATAAATTGCAAACATTGTGTCTGCTTATTTTTAATATAATCTGTTCATACTCATGGATAATCTTTCGTGTATTATAATTGAAAGAACTGAATTGTCAAGTGTTATATTTGAAGCAGAAAAAATTTTACAGTAATTTTTAGCAACACAGTTTTGTGGTTATTTTTTGTTACCATAACTCACATCCCTGAAGGTGATCGTGGAAGAAGATTGAAAGTACTTGGGAACATTGAGAAATGAATTATAACATCTGTCAATGTTACAGCTTCTTTCTGACATCTTTCAATTGTGTTCGCAATTTATTTAATCTGACTTATCTAAAAGAAAATTTGCTGCTTAAATACACACACACACACACACACACACACATACATATATATATATATATATATATATATATATATATATATATGAAAATAAGATCTTATAGTTTGAGTGTTGGTGTTATTTATTTATAAAATAAAAAAAAATGAATCACAATTTATTTGAAATATAAATCCAGTCTATTTTAATAATGATCTACATATATTTTCTACTTACAACATATGAAAGCACATGTCATACTTTGCGCTAGTCAGCTGCCAACCAGAGGAGGTAACACAGTTTTGGTGGCTAATACAGTCCTGCCACCAACAGCTTTTGCCACTGGACAGGATATTGTTTGTTGTGTGGAAGTTTCCATCTCTTGCAAACTTTTTGCAACTGCAAATCGTATTTTTAGTGTTGTGTTAAAAGCATTTGCTTTTGACTGTTAATATATACTAAAAAAAAAAACATAATCCTCATATAATATATGAACTGAACCATAATTACTTTAGCCAAATATTTTTTTTATTCAAATATAAAAATGATGTAATGGTCAGTCTCAACTCAGCACCTGAAGATTGCATTTTGCATGGAACTCTGAGTCATGCTACTTGTGAAGAATAATATATATATATATATAAATATATATATATAAAGACTGGTTGCCAACCATAGCTACAGAACCCAATCTGTCTTGCTATTAAACCTATAGTTGAGAGAAAGAGACAGATTAATACCTTTCCCAAGAGTATTTGTACATAAGTGAATGCAATAAATTCAACTGGAATTTGAACTTAACTGTTGGATTTCTCATTCTGAGCCAATATCTGCTGCACCACAATGCACACCCTCTCTCTATATATATATAGACAAATGGATAGATAGATAATGCTAAGTGAGGATAATAAAAAAAGATCTATTTAATATAAAATATTAAGAGATAAATCTGTATAGAGGGCTCAATGGATATTATATATGACAAATTGTAAAGTTTTTTAAGTGTTTCATCTGTTAGTACTTAATCAGGCTGTTTTTTTTTTTTCCAAATTGTCATACAACTTTTCTTTCCAAACTTTTCTTGCAATATAAAAATTCATATAAAATGTATATATAATTGTCCCATATATATATATATATATATATATATATGTGTGTGTGTGTGTGTGTGTGTGTGTGTGTGTGTGTGTGTGTGTGTGTGTGTGTGTGTGTGTGTGTGTGTGTGTGAAATTACAATTTTGCCAATGATAGATCACTGAGAAAGCATTGAGTAAAAGGCAGTGTAAATCCTAATATTAAAAAGAAATAAACATTTTTTTCTGTGGTATCAAGGCAATATATATATATATATATATTGCCTTGATACCACAGAACAAAAATACAAATCTGAATAAACACAATTTTATGCTCATTTTTTTAGTATAAAATATATCTTACTACATATATATATATATATATATATATATATATATATATATATATATATATAGTAAGATAAAGAAAAAAGAAAAATTGTTTATAAATCTAACATGTTTCACTTGAAAGCTTCATCAGAGAATGTACTATGGAGGGAAAAGAAGAAAGAAATTGTGTTTTTACTTTGGTGTTATTTGATTTTCATTGGATAATCCTGTTTCATATGAACTTAACTTGTTAAATAAACATTAGTATAATTTTTTACATTCTGAACTCAAATTATACTAATGTTTATATTATATACAACAATGAACATTTACAAAACAATGATACCAAAAATTAAAGAAACTGTATCAATGACTTCTTTAAATCTATAGCATAATTCTTTTATTAGGTTAATAATTTCTGTTTTTGCTTATTATTTTCATTCTTCAAAAACTAAAGTACAATTGTATTTTATTCATTTCACCATTATTTGAGTTACTATTAGAAACCAAAAAGAAATCTCTGATGTATTTATTCTACCTTGCAGTATTATGGATGTATGTTGTGGTGCAGTGGATATCAGCTTGGAATGAGAAATTGCAGAGCTGAGTTCAAATTCCAGTTTAATTCATTACATTCACTTACATGTAAATATTTTTGGGAAAGGACAAAGGGGTTTACATAGGGTCAACATCCCTACCAGTAAAACTAGAGTTATTATTAAAAACCATGGCACCATTATTAGCCACTATATTAACCTACAGCACTTCCAATTTCTCTTTTATAATCTATAGCATGTTGTAAGTAAAATCTCTGCACACCTGCTAAGATTGCTAAATAGTCTTGTGGAAGAGATAAATTGCTTTAAGTTCTTTGCAAATTTTGTAAATTTAATGAACTGTAAATGGGTAAAATATTTTGTGCACAAAATGTTATAGAACAAAGGAAAAAAACACTATCCATAATAATGTTTGACTACTCATGATTTCAATATTTACATTTGTTAAATTGCCAATGCATTATTGCAAGAAGGATTTTTTTATTTATATTGTTCAGAATGTTGTCCTCATCTTTATTGTCATATTCACGATGTTTCATCTGTTTTATGCTCTGACCTTGTTCAGGTGACTGGAATTTTGAACCATACACTTTATTGCCATGACTAGGATAGATTGTTCTTGTTCAACGAGCCATGCCACTTCCAGATGTCTTAGTTATCTCTGTTTAACTAACTCTCTACGTTTTTGTTTGCCACAAATGTCACCAGGTATTGAACCCTTTGGGTCAAGTCACTGGATACAACCAACGCTTTTGTTCACTGGGCCATGTGTCCTTGAGGTCAATGATAAAAATGTTGGTGCTATTCTCTTACATATTACTCTTGTTTAAGACATTGATATTTTTATGAATGAGTTGGTGAAGTGTCATAAGTAATAAACATCATGTCACTTTCTATTCATGACTGACTAAGGAGAGGTATTCTCATAGCAGGTTGCTATTTCTTTCTGCAGTAGACTGGTTTTCAACCCAGGTTGTCCTGCTATTAAACATATAACTGGGAGAAAAAGAGATACATTCATACCTTTTCCAAGGGTATTTGTGTGCAAATGAACATAATGAACTCAACTGGAATTCAAACTCGGTTCTCTAAATTCTCATTCTTAGCAAATACCACAATGTACTTCATTTTTATGCATGTGATATCCATTAAGTTTAAATGCTATCATTGTTGTATTCTTTTCTTGTATTGTTTCTTTTAAATATTTAATGTTTTTTTAGTTACAGTCAGAGCATAATAATTTTCATAAAATAATATATTAAACAATATTTTAAAAACTTAAATTCCACTTTATTTTCCTACTTTTGTATGTCAAGCCTGGGGTTCATCATGATAATTATTTCTTGTGACTTTCTCTATGATTTGGTATTTTCTAGTATATTATAAAACTTATCTTTTTCTTCCTTAATGCTATATGGGTGCATTTACCATCATGACCACCATAATGAATGACCTCCCTTTCATTTTCCCTAAGGCAGTGTGGTGGGGGTGTAATGGATATCGGCTCAGAATGAAAAATCGGAAAGCTGAGTTTGAATTTCAGTCGATTCCTTGCATTCACTATGGGAAAGTTATGAATCCATCTATCATCTTCCTCTGCAAAGGATTAAATAGTAAAACTCGTATTTGAAAAAAATCATTGCTGTCCCCCAAACATTGTTAATGCAATATACATTTGCAAAAAAAGTATTCTTACAGTTAACAAAAATGTCTCAGCTTTAAATCACCCACAAACGATTTATAAGCCATGAAAAAACAAATCAATCAAATTCGCTAGAAAGATTCTGTTTTGTATTTGCTAGTATCTCAAATCACACTTCTTCTTGTCTTTATCTAATATTAGTCTGGTTCCTCTTTTCTTGTGTGTATGATTCTGTGATCATTGCTAATAAAATACCCACTGCTTTTTCATTGTGTTTTACATACTCCCAAAATGTTAATATATAGCCATTCAGTTAAGTGCCATATGTGATACACACTTTGATCATGTCTCAAGACGATCATGTCTCAGACAATCATGTCTCAAGACGATCATGTCTCAGATGATCATGTCTCAAGGAGACATGAGTGACTAGGCAGAAGATTTTTCCTGAAGTATCAATACTTTCTGTAGTAGACTAGTTGCCAACCAACTTTGTCCTGCTGTTTAAGCCATAGCTTGAGAGAAAGTGATGGATTAATACCTTTCCCAAGGGTATTTATGCATGAGTGAATGCAATGAATTCAACTGGAATTCAAACTCAGCTCTCTAATTTCCCTACTGCACCACAATGCACATACAGCCATTACATAACTTATTTCACATTTTCTGACTTTCCATATTTCTTTAGCATCTGAACATTCCATGTCTTGATCATGATTTTAATACTTCTGTGAACAGTTATTGGATAAAGGTCAGGCAACATCTGTTCGATATTTCTCTCCTTAGCAAGCAAGGAGTCAGTTCCAAGAGAGCTGATCCACTTCACAATGATATCTAGTATCTGTAAGTACTGAATTCTAATAATTATGTTTGGGAGAGATACTGGAGTGGTTTCTTTTTGCCTTAACCATCGTGAATTTCTTCTTTATCTATGCTCTTTTTATCTTCTGCTACTCATTTTTTTATTTTCATTTTTCTTTATTTATTTCTTCAATTTTTCTTTATCCTTTTCCTTGCATTACCTCCTCTTTAACGTTTTCATTCATTTATTTTCTCTTTCTCATTTCTCTTTCTCACATTAGTGATGTTTTCAGTTCCTTTCTTTTCTTTTTCCTTTTTTTCTTCATTTTCCTACTTGTCTTTTCTTTTCCCTTATCCTTTTTTCCTTCATTCATATAATCTTCCTTTATTTCCTCATTTTTCATTAATTTCCCTACTCTGTCTTATTTTCTTTTTCATTTTTCTTCTTCACATTAGTGATATTTTCATTTCCTTTATTTTCTTCTTTCTTTTTTCCCTTTATTTTCCTACTCACTTTTTCTTTTTTCTTTTCCTTTTTACATTCATTCTTTCACTCTTCTTTTCTTTTCTTCTTTCCTCTTTTTTTTTATTCATTTTTCCACTCTTTCTCATTTCTTTTCCTCACATTGGTGATATTTTCAGTTCTTTTCTTTTCTTCTTTCTTTTTTGCCCTTCATTTTCCTACTCTTCTTTTCTTTTCTGTTTTACTTTTCTTTTTCTGTCATTCTTCAACTCTTCCTTTCTTTTTTTCTATCCTCTTTTTTTCATTAATTTCCACACACTTTCTTTTTTTCTTCTTTTTTCTTTTTCATTTATTTCCCCATTCATTCTTTTTTTTTTTCATTTCTCTTCCTCACATTAATGATATTTTCAGTTC
Source organism: Ascarosepion bandense (assembly GCA_037127315.1). Classification (NCBI taxonomy): domain Eukaryota; kingdom Metazoa; phylum Mollusca; class Cephalopoda; order Sepiida; family Sepiidae; genus Ascarosepion; species Ascarosepion bandense. The sequence continues at coordinate 525,962 of JBBBDQ010002085.1, forward strand.
CTTTCTTTTCTTCTTTCTTTTTTCCTTCATTTTCCTACTCTTCTTTTTTTTCATTTTCTTTTTTCCACACTTACTTTCTTTAATCCTTTTCTTTTTTCATTCATTTCCGCACTCTTCCTTTCTTGTTTTCTTTCCTCTTTTTCCTTCATTTTCCAACTCTTCCTTTCTTTCTTTTTTATCTATTTTTTATTTATTCATTTATTTTTACTTTTTCTTATTTTTCCACTCATAATTCTTCTTTTTCCTTCTTTCTTTTCTGTTTGCATATATATCTGTATCCCGTGTATCAGACAGAAGAAAAAATGGGTGATTTAAATATGAAAGTATAACATTAAAAAATAAAAGAGAATGAAACTAAAGAAAATCATGAAGAAGTCAAAGAAATGTGATATTTAAGATAGGAAAGAAAAACATCAAATAGAAGAGAAAGAAAATACAATAAAGTAGATAAACAAGCATTTATTGTAAAAACAAATAAAGCAGATCACAATTTGCTAACCAATGTTCTGTTACAATTGAGGCAAGAATTCTGTAATATTGGACTGGTGTAGAATTAATAACATTATTTTCCTTTAAACATACATATTAATATTCATACATGCCAATTACAAGCATATTTGAACACAAACCTGCCCATAAATATTAATAATTTTTTTACTATTTAACATTTTTCTACACACACATACACACACACACATGCATATATATTAACAAAGAGGTAAATGAGTATATATATATATATATATATATATATATATATATATATATGTGTGTGTGTGTGTGTGTGTGTGTGTGTGTGTGTGCGCGCTTGTATGCACAACAATATATAAATATAAATCAGGTGGGAATAGTAGAGTACCCAATGTTGTATAACAGCACAAAAATATATATTTATAAATATATATATTATTCTATGTTGCACTCACGACTGAGTGTTATGCATTTCAGAAATCTTTAGTTGATACACATATCATACTGGCTTATTTTCGATTTGAATTATTCAAATTCAAAAATAATAATTTGAATAATTCAAATCGAAAGTAAGCCAGTATGATATGCTGATAACCTGAAGATTTTTGAAATGCATGAAACTTAGGGTCATGAGTAAAACATAGGATAATATGTATAGATATATTAATATTTATATATATATATATATATAGCCACACTAATGAGCTGTGATACAGTGAAACAGGCTTGTATTTGAATGACTAATAAATTATGCACTCATTATAATTGAGCTCTCTAGAGAGGAACATTTTAAAAAATAAGTAACCACTTCTGCAATTTATGCATTACTCTTTAGTCATGAATTGAGTTCTCCCAGCAGCTGGTATGTGTATACACCACATATATATAACACACTAAAATTTCCTCCTCTCTCAGCCATGCACTGTTAGCTTAGGGGCAGGCACTCAGTCTGACACCAAGTCGGTCAAGTTTTGATCCCGCCTGGAGGTAAGTAAATGTCTAGGCACACTGATGAGCCATGGTATAGCAAAACAGGCTTGTATATGAATGAGTAATATGTGTGTGTATATATATATATATATATATATATATATATATATATATATATATATATATATATTACAAGAAAGTGGAAGAACACATAGATTAAAACCCACTGTTCAAGCATTTACTTTTATAAAGATTGCTCAATACAGAGTAGAGCTTAATATTGTAATTTTGTTATTTCAATGGTTTATAAAAGCATCATAACACTACACAAAAATTTTCATGTTTCAGAACAATACTGTTATTTTTCAGGTGATATGTTAAAATAAATGATATAATAATATTTTCAGCAGCAGTTATTATTTTGGTGCTCCAGCACTTTTCTGTCAATATTTGCACCAGTTTCTAACTGCCTTTGTATTGAATATTTTACACTATGTCTAGAAATCTTCAACTTATTGCAAAGTTGTCTTTGAGAATAAAACTTTGCTGTATCACAGATCATCAGTGTGCCTAGAAATCCATATATATATATATATATATATTCAAAGAAGTCTATTGCAATAAGTTAAATATTTCTAGACACAGTGTGCAATATTCATTACAAAGGCAGTTAGAAACTGGTGCAAATATTGACAGAAAAGTGCTGGAACACCAAAATTATAACTGCTGCTGAAAATAAACACTTGATTATTGAAAGTAAAAAGAAATAGAAAGAAAATCTGCTCTGGAGTTGGCAACTGAACTTAATTCCTATCGACAGCAACTAGTGTTGTTCTCACTTGTGAAAAATTGACTTGGGCTCAGTGGTTGGATAGCCATAAAGAAACCCCTGTTGCAGAAGATGAATAAGCAGAAAAGACTGTTATAGCTGAAAAAGCATAAGAACTGGACATTGAGAGAGTGGCAAAATGTATTTTCAACAGACTCTTCTAAATTTGAAGTTTTGATAGTAAAAGGTGAGTGTATGTGAGAAGAAAGGCAGGAGGAAGACTGAATGATGAATGTGTAATTTCAATGGTTAAGCAAAGTGGTGGTTCTGTTATAGGGGCAGAGAAGGCAAGAGATTTGATTCAGGTCAAAGGAATCATGCAAAATGAACAATACCATTCAACTTTGCAAAGGCATGCTATACCATTTGGTTTAGAAATAATTGGAAAAAATTCACCTTTCAACAAGACAACAATTTAAAACACTCTTCTAAATTATGTCAAAATTACACAACGCGAAAAATGTAACAAAATTTTAGAAATTATGACTTGGCCACCTCAATCTTTTGACCTCATTCCAATTGAATTAGCATGGAATAAATTAGATTGGAGAGTCTGAAGAGAATAGCCAAAAAGTGAGAGTAAGTTTCTCAGTGGCTGAAGAATATTTTTGAAAATTTGTTTGAAAGAATGCACAAAATCTGTAAAGCAGTAAGAAAGGCAGGTGGTGGTTCTATTGAAGAAATCAAGATGTGATGATAATGTTTGGATGATAATGTTTTAAAGTTAATTGCTTAGTTTTTGTCCAAATAAAAATAAATATACTACTGAAATTTTACCTTTCACTTTAAAGAATATAAAATTACCTCTTTTTAAAGTGTTTTTTAAACAAATGCAGGCTGGCTCCAAACATTTTGCCCAATGTGTGTGTGTGTGTGTGTGTGTGTGTGTGTGTGTGTGTGTGGTTAATATCAAGAAGTTTTGCTTTTTTGTTGTGTTGACCTCTTTTTGCAGGCAGTTGATCATTCTTCTATTGTTTTTCATTGGTTTATTATTGTGTTCATATATATATATATATATATATATGTGCAAAGTCAGCACTGTTGGAGTAGGGGGTATAGGCAGGTAAATTGGGTACAGGTGTGAATGACAGCATTGTATGCCTGAGAGGAGTAATTGATGCCCAGAAATAATTTCAGGAAGCATATATATATATAATGGCTGGCCACTTGTATTCGAGGATACTCGTCTACTGAGGTGGCTAGCTAATCCTTATTGTAGATGCCTGCTTAGGCACACAACCCACATATAGCCCACCTCTCCATTTTTTACTGCAACTATGTTGAGTGGACCTTAGTTACAGTTTCTGGGAGAGAGCATGTTATCTAGCATGAATAACAGTTTGAAAAAGTTAGACTTGTGACTTTGATCTAGCCCAACCATCAATGACTCCTCAAAGAGAACTGTCTAACCAATTTCACTCACAAAGTTTGGGTCAACCCATTATCAATAATAATAATTCATCTGCAAAATCTAAACTGCAGAGAACCAGTGTCATTAATGAATTTATGTCTTTGAAGAACTGTGTTCCTCAACTATTCAAATCTGTAAACAGTTACATTGGCTACACCACCACAAAATTAACAAGAAGATTGACCTTGCAGCTTTCCCACAACAGTTCCATCCAATCTTATTTAAACACACATTGATATCTTCCAGGACCTATCTGTGATATCCTTGTTGATAATACATACATAATAGCATCATCCACATGCAAAAGAAGATTAAAAATAATGGAGGCATGACTAATAAAAAAGAAAATTCCTACACTTAATAACATCAATTATGAACACAGTAACAATGTGCTTACCATGTTTGGAACTTAACATACACATGACTCTATATGCATAAACTTTACACATGTTTATTTACAAATAAAACAAAATTAATTCTTGATAATGGCTAAAGTATAGCCGAAAGTGCTTAAAAGTACAAAACCTTTGGACAATTCTCATATAATTTGATTTTTGAAAAGAAAAAAATTATATAAACACATGAAAAATTGTATGAAAAGTTAATGATGATACCTTGTCTGTTATAATGAAACATGTATAAAAAAGAGATTGTTGCTCACACACACACACACACACATTTATATAGAGATAGAGAGAGAGACATATTTATATAAAATAAATTTATAAATAAATACATATATATATATAAAATAAATTTATAAATAAAATAAATTTATAAATAAATAAATATATATATATATATATATATATATATATATATATATATTAATCATATCACCCCGAGCAAGGCATTAACGCCACTGATGTGCAGGGGGCTACGTAAGAGTGAAAAGATTTGGAAAAGAGAAAGCCAGAAACCACATCCTAAACAGGGAACAAGAGATGAGCCTCTACACCTGTACAATAGACGTGGGTGGAGTGTGAACCGGGCGATAGTTTAGTCTATCTACTCCAATTGAAAAAATAAAATAAAAAATAAGAAAAAGAAAAGTGAAAAGATTGGAAAAGAGAAAGCCGGAAACCACATCCTAAACAGGGAACAAGGGATGAGCCTTTACACCTGTACAATAGATGTGGGTGGAGTGTGAATCGGGTGATAGTTTAGTCTATTTGCCCATTCGAAGTGGTTACAAGATAGAACACTCTCAATGCTGGCATTATTTACATTGTGTAAAAACATTACATGCTATGAAATCTGGCTTACCTGACATGCACCAATGGCCTGGTATGTGAATATCCCAGCTTGAGAAAAACAGTTAATCTAGCTACACTGATTAGCTGTGATACATAAAAACAGGCCTGTCTGTGGATGGTTTGTATATATATATATATATATATATATATAATTAAACAGTATCCTTCGTAATTTGTAAGGTTAATTGCACGGTGAGATCATAGTCTGATGAAAAATTAATGTTAAAATTTAACAGAGTATTATAATGAAAATAAATTGGAGGAATTATAAATCCATTGGTGATAATTTATTTCATGAATTTTTTAAAAAAAATATTCAACTTTTTTGTCAAAAATTTCAGCCTGAACAGTTGAATGCTTTTTTAAATATTCAAGAAATAAATTATCACTAATGGATTTATAATTTGTCCAGTTTATTTTCATATATATATATATATATTGTTCATTCAGTAATAAAATATATATATACATCATTCATTCAGTAATGAATTTGGACACTCTCGGTTACTGAAGTCTACCTGCCCTGTATGGCGATAGCTTAGTGGTAGAATCTTTAACTGATGTCAAATGGGTTGGGTTTCAATTCTGTCTGGAAGCATTTGGATGTCTAACCGTGCTGATGAGCTGTGATACAGCAAAACAGGACTGTCTACAAATGACTATATATTTAAATAATATATAATATATTGGTTCTTTTCTCTTCCTTCCTCCTTTCTTTTATTTTTTTTTTCACTATCGAAGTTGTTGTCAGTCGTTACCTTGGTTACTAAGAATATTTGTTATATCTTATTTCTCCATTAACTTTCGCCTGTCTACCCCTTTTTGTCTTTTCTTTCCTTTCCTTTTCCCCTACCACTTCTATTCCTGTGACACAGGTTATTTTTTAACTTTTTAACTTTTGATTCTTACATACATATTGTAAAGTTTTCTAATATTGAGTCATCTGTGCCTGCTTTTCCCTTTTCTTATGTTGGGCTGACAAATTCAAATAAAATTTTTTATTTTTTTTAATCTCACTCCATTTTTAACTTCCTGTGTATGGATATGCTTTTGGGCTTCTTCTGGTATATAAATTTTGTAACATATTTGAATTAATAAAGTTTTTGTTTTTGACTGTTGCTGATGAAGCAAGAATTTTCTCACTGAAATGGCCATCCAAAGAAATTAAATTTTGAAATTTTTGAATTATTTTATATATATATATATATGTGTCTACAGAATGCAATATGTAAATTGTTGCCATTTTATATTTTTAATTTCATATATGATTTTGATTTTGTTGACTGCACAGTATGTTACGCTCAGTTGGGCACCGTCTGTGAGAAAAAAAAGCACCATGATGCAATTCACTCATTATATGAAGGTGTTTAGAGTGATCACTTGTAATGGCAACATTATGCCTCTATTCACCTTCACAGAGGGTATCAGACTCAGCAAGGATGTTTACATCAAGTGACTTGAAGAGGAAGTACTGCCCTGGGTCAAGAGGGAGGATTATGGAAGATGCTGTATCTTACAACAGGACTCTGTAGCATACCACACAAGTAGGAAAATCCAAGAATGGGTGTCATAATTTGATTGACCAAAACACCCCTTACATCTGCCCAAATAACTACCCATACTGCATCCCCTGACATGACAATTTGTCCATTGCATCCTGTGTATATATCTGTGTGTGTATGTATGTATTGTCTCTTTTAATCATTTCTACCCAAGTAAGGCAATAAAGCCACTAAGATGCAAGAGTGTGAAAGAATATCAGAAAAAGAAAGACATTATTAAGGAAAAAAACAATAAAGAACAGGAATTAAGAAGACAGAAGATAATGACTGACATTACATTTAAATTTTTGAAAATTAAATTGACTGGGAAGATAGAAGCCAGTAGACAGTTCAACAAGAAGTGCAAGAGAAGAAACTGTTAGCATGGAACTGATGGTTGCATCCAACAATTTCAAATGTAAATTGATGAGAAATAGTTGTCAATCTATTCAGTCAGTCAGTTAAGTGCCATACGTGATACACGCTTGGGCGATCATGTCTTGAAAGAGACATGACTGACTGGGCAGAAGATTATCCTGCAGTAGGTTGCCATTGCTTTCTGCGGTAGACTGGTTGCCGACCAAGGCTATAGAACCCAATCTGTCCTTTTATTTAACCCATAACTGGAAGGAATAGACGGATTAATACATTTCCCAAGGGAATTTGCACGTAAGTGAAAGCAATGAATTCAGCTGGAATTCAAACTCTAACTATTACTGTTCTTAAATTCATAAAGTCTCGGTACCAAAGAGTAAAGTTCGTCAGAACAATTATCATGAAAATATTTATAAAAAAGCACAGGAAAGCTACATTATAACAGTGGGGAAAGTGACTGAAGCTGAAATGCCTGTTAAAAACCAATAATATTGCAGATTCATTTTTTGATTTTATCAAGTATCTCTAAATAGATTACAGAAGCACCAGTAAGATAAATTCAGTCAAGAAAAAGTGTCTAATATGTACCTATTTCTGAATATTTATTTAAAAAAATGACCCAAAAAGCCAAATTGAAACAAAAATCCATTAGAATATATACTTAATAGGAAGAAAAATAACATTTGAATAAAAAAGCTTTCACTTCTTAGAAGCCTGTTGTGTAATTGACTGTAAATGTAAAAAGAAAATTCAAAAATCCTTACCTCAGTTTATGCATTTCGATGTTTTCTGAAACCAGCAGAGTTCTTTCTGTTATAAAAAAAGAAAATAAGTACTTAAAATGTGCACTCTCATTCAAAGAGGATTTCATTGAATTTTTAAATAGGAATATATATATTAAAGTTTTTTTTTTTAGGCACAAACTAAAAATTAATTTCACACACAAAGGAAAAAATATGAAAATAAAGATCTTGGAAAACAAAACAATATGTATTTTAAAAAGAGGAAAAAGTGACACAAATATAAATACAGTATATCCCTGATATAAGAGACTTGTCCGGACCTGTTTAAAATCGCTCTTATATCCGGGTTTATATTATATCAGGGTCTCTTATATCCGGGTTGTACTGTAGATTGAATTACCCTATCTAATAACATTTTGACTTTTTTGTTTTTGATACATGCTTGGACAATCATGTCTCTTTCTATCCATGACTGACTAGGCAGAAGATTTTCCAGAAGTAGATTGCCATTTCTTTCTGGGGTAGACTAGTTGCCATCCAAGGCTATAGAACCCAATCTGTCCTACTATTCAACCCATAGCTGGAGAGAGAAGAAATAGATTAATATTTTTCCTAAGGGTTTTTGCACATGACTAAATGCAACAAATTCATCTGGAATTTGAGCTGAGATCTTTGATTTTTCATTCCAAGCTGATATGCATTGCAACACAACGCATTGGACAAAAAAAATAATAAATAATTCATTGGATTCAGTGGCTCTTCCCTATTCTTGGTTTTCTTTTCTGCAGTTTCCTGTATCTACAGTCAACCCCCAGATAAATGAATAATTCATAAATTTCAAGTGCTAACAACTGAAACATGTCAAAGAGAAACTAAACACACTTCAATTCTATGAAAAGAAGAAAATTCTCAAACCTCATAAGCTAAGACTGTTATGATTTGCAAAACAACTTTTCAGTCACTTTTGTAACATTAAAGTATATTGTTGTAATTGTTCTATTTTATTATTAGTTATTGTTGTTAATACTTGTGTTTAATGTAAAAATTAAGCCTCAACATTGTTATCTATGTACAGGAAAAAACATAATGTTTTACGGTAACAATTTTCATTTATGCAATTTTTATGGTTACAATCATTTTTATTGTTTTCAGGGAAAATCTGAACATAAATTGTCCAACAAAAAACAAAAGAAATAAAAAATTCCTTATCAATCTATAAATGCTACACCACATAAAATGACAAAAATGACAATAAATACAAGAAGCCTTAACCACAATAAAACAACATCAATAAAATGTTATTCATAGAAACAGATATACTATATTTTATTCTCATCTAATAAATAAAAAAAGCATGAAACCCCAAACTGATGTTTGAAGATGCAATACTTGACAAAAAGCTGTTATGACACCAACTGTGTATGATATTTTGGCTATTATACACTACGGTCTGTTTCAGGTGCTAAAAATTTCAAATCAAACCATTAATTTCAATCACCTGTCTCATTCCATGTATGACACCACTTCCAGATGCCATGTACTTATCTCCTTTTAACTCAACTTTCTAAGTGATTCATTCACCACTGCTGTAGCCAGGTATTGAACTCACAGTTCTTTGGGTCAAGTCACTGAAACTAACCAGCATCTATATCCAATAGGTCAACGGCTGAAACATTGTAAACATGGCAGTCCAAACAGTGTAAATAATGTAGAATTCAGTATTATCCATAGTTTCAGACATCTATTGTAGGCCTTTTAATATATCTTTTTCATAAAGACACTGAATGCTATCAAAGTTTTAGTCAATATTAAGTCCAGAGCAGGAACTGACTGTAAGATAGTGATTAAAATAACAGATGAGATTAAGAGTTTGAATAATCCATTGAATGATGACAATATTCTTTTATGAGCCATCTCCTTTCATGATCACAGTTCTTCATAATTTTCTCTCTTTAAGATGACAATTTAAAAAAATTATCATGTACTTTCCAGATGTGAATTACCTTGCATTCTTGGAAAAGAGGGTAGAGTGTTTTCCCATTGTCTTCTCGACAGTTTGGAATTTTCTCTTAAATTGTTTGCCACACAAAGTCTGGCATTCCAGTCTACCCTGTTATTTAACTCATAGCTGAGAGGCAAAAGAGATTCATTCCTTCCCAAGGGAATTAGTGTATGCAACAGAGTAGCTAGAAATTTGAATGCAGCTCAGTTGTTTTACTTTCTGTGCCACTATCTGTTATACTACATGCTTATCAGGGATGTCAATACTTTATCTTAAAATAAAAATATTAGGAAGGTCAGAAGGTGTACCAGGCAAAATCTTTGTGATCAAAATAACAAAAATGTGGATACTTGTCCATTAGTGATGACAAAGCTATCTCAAAAGTTTTATACACTGTTTAAATTTTAACTAGTTTTGATTTTGTTATTTATAGAAAAATTCTTTGATTCCCATTAGTCTGTCTAGCCATCTTTTTTTTATAGTCATCTCACCTCAAGCAAGGCAGAACTACCACTGGTGTACAGGTATGAGAACAGGTAACAGTAGGTGTTGGTGAATGGGTAAGAGAAGGACAGGTACATTGGTGCAAAGAGAGCTGCAGGAGAGCAAAGCGTAAAGTGAGAAGAAGAATGGGAATCAAGGAGATAAGAGATGTGAACTGACATTGCATTCAAACTCTTGGAGATTGTATCTATCAGGGAAACAAGAATGGAGTTCCACAGGCAGGAAGTGCAAGAAAAGAAGAGTTCTGCTGGAGTAGAAGTTGTGGTTACACTTGATTGTTTCTTAGTAAAAAGGTGGGGCCTTGTTGCTAGTCTAGTAACTTAAGTAGATTTGTGTAGTAGGGTCACCAAAGAGCTAAGCTTGTCAGAGCAGAATCTGTAAAAGTATTTGTATAAGAGACAAAGGGAAGCCACATCTCATCAGTGAGAGAGAGAGAGAGAGAGAGAGAGAGAGAGAGATTATAGTTGGGTCACCAGGTCAGAATCAATTACATTGCAGATTCTTCTTTGGATCTTGTTGAGAACCCCAAGGTGAACAGCAGGGGCACCCAACCAGATATCACAACAGTATTCAATGTACAGGTGGATGGTAGATTTGTAAATATGCATGATGGATTCAGAAGAGAAGAACTTCCTGGCCCAACACAGGGACCTATCCTTCTTAGCAGTAGATTTAGTTATTAATTCAATGTAGTTGTTTGACAAGGTCAGCTGAGAGCATGAAGCCAAGGAGGCACAGTGTATTGCTCTCAGGGAGACTAGCATGATCTATGCTGATGGCAGGTAGGAGAAGATTTTCTATGATGGTTAAAGGATAACAGCTTATCACACTTCTCTAAAACTGCCATATATTGTCTGATCAAAACCAAATTTTGGAGAGAAGTGCAAACAGGTAAGGGGATACAAAGTACAGTTGATTTTACTAGGGTGTGTAGATAAACACAATAAATTTTCATTACACTTTTTGAAAAAAAGATTATCTAACATACAATATACTCACACTATTTTGAAACCAATTTAATGATTAAATTACAAATACTTATTTAATATACCATCTGCCTGTGCATTGAATACTGCTGCCATATCTGGTCAGGTGCCCCTGCTATCCACCTAAGTGTCCTTGACAAAATCCAACAGAGAATCTGTAATGTGATCGATCACGACTTGGCAGCTCAGATACAGTCACTTTCTCACCGACGTAATGTGGCTTCCCTGTATCTCTTCTACAAAGACTTTCACGGCTTCTTCTCTGATGAACTTAGCTCACTGGTGCCCCCTTTGCATGAATTTACTTGAGCCACAAGATTAGCAACTAGGTACCAACCTTTTACTGTGAAACCAATAAAATGCAAATGTAATATTCTACCTCAACAGATTCTTTTCTTGCACTTTCCACTTGTGGAATTCCCTTCCAATTACTTGCTTCTCCAACAGTTACAATTTCCATAAATTTAAATGTAAAACCAATAGTCATTTCCTATCTCACTGACTTGCATCTTCTCTCTCATGCTCCTTTCTCTGTCCACTCCACTCTCATCAGTATTTTCATCCTTCTCTTACCCACTTCCTGACACTCCCTATAACCGGTCCCTCTTTCTCATAACTTTCCTCCGATGTAGCCCCCTGCTCACTAGTGGCAGTAAACTGCCTTGTTTGGGGTGATATGATTATAAAAAAATTTATAAAAATAAAAACTAAATAAAAATGTAATATTGTTTTTTGTATATTTTTTATTTAAGTTTTTATATTTCATCAATTGGTTTGTGAAATTGAACAAAACATATTTGTAAATTTTACACAAAAATGTTTGTAATAACTTTAATAATAGTAAATATTGTAATGATTTCAACATACATCAGTGTTGCAAAAATTCTACTTTCAATTCAAGTTCAAAGAACAAAGCTGAACTGCTTGTCTCTCTTTTGTTCTTCCATTCTTCATATTTTATTCACCATTTTCATTTCTTCTATCATTCTTTCCATTTTCCAATTGTATTCTGACTTATGTCTTTCTTTCCATACATCATTATCTTCCTTCTTCATAATTCTTAACATTGGAAGCTCAAATTATCTTCCCTTTGATGGAGATATATTTTACTTTAGCTAAGTTACTGTCCACACCATTTCTCATAAGATATTCATTTTTCATAAAGATTAATTTGTCTAAAAATAATGAGATGTGTTAGCAAGTGTAAAGAAATGTTGAAATCTACTCAGGCTTAATTGGTAACTTCTGTCAACTCATGCAGAACTCATTTTCCAAGTTTAAGCATCTTTCCAAGTTACAGATAAAAGTGAACCATTAAGCTAATTTTTCAATGATCAGAGTATTGCTTTTTATTAATTCAAACAAAATCACGTTATTGTTAAGCTATATATGATAATCTGATCCTGACATATCTCTTAAGCTGAAGTCACCTTTTCTAAATTATTTTCAGTCTGTCCATAACATTTTATTTTGTTTAAGTAATATATTACTTGCATTCACTTACGTACAAATACCCTTGGGAAAGGTATTAATCCATCTCTTCCCTCCAGTTATACATTAAATAACAGGACAGACTGGGTTCTGTAGCTTTGGTTGGCAACCAGTCTACCACAGAAAGTAATGGCAACCTACTGTGGGATAATCTTTAGCCGGTCAGTCATGTCTCTTTCAAGACATGATCGCCCAAGCATGTATCACATATGGCACTTAACTAACTGACTGACTGAATATATCCCATAAACATTATTTATATTTCAAGTTGTTTCTACAGGCACTTCTGAATTTATAGGACATGTGTTTTTCCTTTGTAGACATTATCATTTTTAGATGAATCATTGTGTGACAATCCAAAGAAGAATTTTTTCTTTTTTTTTTTATAAGCGTTTCACCCCTGAGCAAGGCATTTCACTGCAACTACTGCACAGGGGGCTACATAGAGTGGAGGAAGGATGGTTAAATATAGGAAATGTTAGAGAGTGGGTGATAGGCGTGTAAGGATACCGAGAATGAGGGTTGAGTAGATGAGAGTGTTCTGAGAATAATTGGAAGTTAGTGTGATAGGAGGTGCCTATTGACCCTACATTTAAACACCTGGAGATTGTAGCTGTCGGGAAAGCAGACTTGTGGAAGGGAATTCCACAGGTGGGAAGTGCGAGAAAAGAAGCTGTTGGAGTAGAAATTACGGTTACATCTTATCTGTTTAACTGTAAAGGGGTGGGACCTAGTTGCTAATCTAGTATCTCGTGCAAATTCGTGCTTAGGCAGCACCAGTGATTGTGCCATTTCTGTAAATGCTTTCATGACAATTGTTTTGATGAACTTTTCTCTATGGTAACTCAATTTCATGAATTTAAGAGCAATACTAAATTGATGACAAGGTCTTGTCAATTTACAGTTGAAATGGCCAGATGCAACCCTAAGTTTTATGCTAACAGTTATTTCTATCACATTTTCCACTCATGGAACTCTCTTCCAGATCCTTGCTTTCCAGTCAAGTTTGATCTTCAAAAAGTCAAATGCAATGTGAATCATTACCTTCTGTCATCTTTATTCTTATTCTTTTCTTATCCTCTCTCCTTAATAGTAGTTTTTTCATATTCTCTAAAACTCAGTAACCTCTTGCATCATAGGGACTTTATTGACTTGATTGGGGTGAAATGATTAAAAAAAAAATTTTTAACAATTTAAAAATCTGCAAGTGTGTAGAGTGATTAATTAAGCATTTTGGAATATTGAAAATAATATTTAATCTATTGCTCTGATTTGTGGCCTTACGGGGTAAATTCAGAGCATGGATCTAAACTTATTTGTTGGTGTGTGTGGATGTGTGTGTGTGTATGTGTCTCTGTGTGTGTGTGCCCATTACCTATGGACTCTGAAACAGCTGAACCGATTTTCTTGAAAATTTACACAGTTGTACTATAAGTGTCTGCAAGTGTTCTTAGCTAGGTTTTGTGTCGAGGTACACCCAATAAATATCGAAAATCAATAATCAAAAAAATTGGGTTGTAGAAGGAGTGGTCCAATTTTAATCAAAGTTGATACACTCATAGACAAAGACATAAGAAACTATATCCAGAAGTTTCAAGGTTGTAGTTCTTACAATAGTGCAGAAAATTGATAATATATATATATAAACGGCAAGATGTTTGTGTGTGTGTCTGTTTATCTGCCTGTATATCTGTATTTTTTCAGCCCGTTTTTGCTTTGGGTTTGGCTCTAAGTAGGTGTAATTGTAGTTCTTAGTCTCAGCCATGATACCATTTACTCAGAAGACTTATTTAGCCTTCAAAATTCAGTTTACAATGAAAAAAACTTATTTGATATCGATACCAGGAAATCAAAATTTGACTTACATCCATTCATTTTTCTTTCAGTCTATGGTTTTGCTTTAACTGGAAACAACTATTGCTTTTTAGTCCTTCATGCCAACGTCCAAAGTGTCTGAGCTCCAGGACCAGTTTTAAAGCTTTCATTACACCCGAGCAATGCCGGGCTATACTGCTAGTTATATCATAATTTAGAATATAAAAATATTTATTACTATATGGGAGTGTGTTCTGAAAAGTTCTTATTTTGGCCCATTTCCCAGGATCTGACCAAAGGGCCAAATCAGATTTTTTATTTCTGGAGAAGGTCTTCTTAGTCAATACAATAACTTTTCTGTAACTCCCCTACATAAAATTCTTGCTTAAGGTTGTATTAAATTTGTTAATTCAGTACTTATCACCTGTTTTAACTCAAAGTGACATTTGCTTAAAACAAATTCTTGATGATTTTACTCTAGTTATGTTTTTTTATTCTAAGACTAAAGCCCAAAATCTAAAGAATGATCTGCAATGTAATCAATTCTGACTTGGCATTTTGACTTCAGTCACTTTCCCACTAATGTGATGTGGCTTCCTTCAGTCTTTTCTATAAATATTTCTATGACAACTGATTTGATGGGCTTTTTTTCCTGGTGCTACTAGATTGGCATTTAGGTCCTAACCTCTTACTATTGAAGTAGTTAAATGTAACCACATAATAATGTAATAAATTCTAACAGTTTATTTCCTCACAGTTCATGCCTGTGGATCTCTCTACCCTTTATTTGTTTCCCTGATAGCTACAAGTGCCAAACGTTTAAATGCAATGTCAACTCCCATCTTCTGTCTCCCTGAATCCCATCCATCTTTTATCCCTTCTTCAACACCCCTCTATACCTTATTTTCTATCTTTCTCATTCTCTCTCTCTCTCTCTCTCTCTCTCTCTCTCTCTCTCTCTCTCTCTGTGTGTGTAACCCCCTGTGCACTAGTTGCAGTTCCACCTTGCTTGGTGGGATACAATTAAAAATATTGTTTTAAATTTAATTATAATCAAAATATAAAGAAAACTGGCTTTGAATACTTTGCCTGTCATGAGAAAATATTTTGTTAAAGGAAAACATTTTATTAAAGAAAACCATCACAAACTTCCATGATTAAGAGAAATATTTTAATATCTTTCCAGAGAAACTTTTATACACTGTTCTATGTCTAGATTAATTTAATTAATAAAATCAACTTGACAATTTAATTAAAAGTCATGTTTCTTTTATTTCTATTAGAAGAGCTAGAGTTTATGATTAATAATCAATGTCACTGAACTGGGATTTGGTGAGAAACACAAAAATGAAACTCAGACCTACTTTAATCACATTGGAGTCAACAAGTTCTTTCAATGAGAAACAAAATATCTTGGTTTAATTCTGAGAAAGGTAACCTGCTGAACCCACCATACAGTTTATCAGCCCAATACTGTAATATCTAATCACTACAGATTCCTTTTTTAATCATTTCACCTCAAGCAAGGCAATAAAGCCATGAACAAGCAGAGATTTATTGAGTGTGAAAGAATATAAGAAAAATATTATTAAGGAACAAGAACAATAAAGAAACAGATTTCAGAGGAAAGAATCATAACAACTGATGTTGCATCTAAATTTCTTGAAGATCAAACTTGACTAGAAAACAAGAAGCTGAAAAGGAATTCCACAAGTTAAATGTGAGATAAAAAAGAAACTCTTAACATAGAAATTACACTTACATCCGGCCATTTTGACTCTGGTAAAAGCAGATGCTTTATATGTAAAATGCTTTAATATGTAAAATAACATGAAACATTGTTATTATTCTAACACTGCTTTATATTCTTATGAACAGTAATATTAACCTTTTCCTTTTAAGGAAGCCTTTAGCATTCATCAACTTGATTGAAATTTATAAAATACTTCTCATAAAACTATTTTTAAGGAAAATAGGTTCCTCAATTCCAATAGCTATTATTGTTCTTGCCAGTGCTGATGTGGAGTTTTCTTCCTAACATTTTATTTGAAGTTGTTTGTAATGTCAGCATGTTAAATATGCTATTATTTTCTCTTTGAGTTACATTATATCCATTTTAGTTGATGTTGCCGAAGAAAGTCCTCAAGTGATGTGATTTCTGTCATTTGGTATAGTTCTTTGTTTTTGATTCTGTCTACAAGCTTTAGTCTACAAGGTTTGAAGAAGTGTGGTCTTCACCTAGAACCACAGGCCTTGGTCCTTCAATGCTTTTTTTAACCATCAATCATAAAAAGTGGTTGTATAAAGCAGACAGTTTAGATATTTCTGAATAGGTTTGGTACTATGTACAACATCCATATAAAAAGGTTATATAAGAAAAAGATTCTAATTTTCAGATTAATGTTTTGGTTTTGTAACATCTTGCAGTGTTAGGAGAAACTACCCCTAGCACACCTTATTCTATGTTTAATTTCCTTATCTCTTAAACTAAATTTGAGCATCTTATTGTGGTGTACTGGTTAGCAAGCTTGTTTTGCTATAACCTATTACAACTGAGTAGTGAGTTCGAGCCTCACTGGGTTCCCCATACTTTTGGCCTTGTGCCACATCTAAGCAGCACTTAGGAAATCAACACTTCTACTAAATTTGTTATAACTAATTGAGTTACTTAAAGTATTTAGTATTTATTAATCTTGTGCTTGTACAGAGATGGTTTAATATGCTAATAAAGTTCTGTCAGATGAAGATACTGAAAACACAATTTTTTTTTAAAAAAAGGGCTCTACTTCCTGGAAGGTTGGTTGCTTGCTTGCTTTTTGTTTAGCAGCACATCAACCTCTGTGAATTATTTAATGCCAAAATCTAAATATTTGGTTGGTTGGTTGGTTGGTTGGTTGGTTGGTTGGTTTGTTTTTATGGCATATCAACTTCAGCGAGTCATTTATTGCCAACTAAATTTTATTTATTTATTGCTGGTAATAACTTTTTCTATCAACAATTTATTGTTGTTTTGTTTTATGTAAGTTTTATGTCTAGTAATACTTTTTCTTTTTGAGTATCAAGATTCATTGGAATTTGTTTTTAAAGGCAGGGTCCCCAAGTTCTACCATTGTTATTTAACCCGTAACTGGAGGGAAGGGATGGATTAATACCTTTCCCAAGGGTACCAGTGCTTAAGTGAATGCAGGGTATTCAACTGGAATTCGAACTTGGCTCACCGAATTCTCTTTCCAAGCCGATATCCACTGTACCACAACACACATCCATCACTAAACGCTTACAGCACCTGGTTAAATATTTTGTATGCAATTTCTTTTTAGATAATAATAGTTTTAAGGATACGAGTCTTACTAATTAACCCATAGCTGGGGGAAGAAAAGGTAGATTCATGCCTTTCCCAGTGATGTTTGTGTTTAAGTGAATATAAAGAACACAACTGGAATTGAAACTTGGCTCTCTGGTTAACAATTTTAAGTCATTATGCATTGCACCAACCACACATCCAACTTTACAGTACCTGGTATTCACAAGTAGTTTGGCAATAAAGATGAGAACAACAGTTTGAATGATGTAAATAGTGTAAATAGTTACAATACCACATCTCAGAAATATAGACAGATATTGAAGGAATATTTTGTAAATTTTTATGCAGTTTTTTTCTAGCATTCTTCCATTTCATTTATGAAAACTAAGAACGTGTAATAGATATGTCTATTGCATTGATAAGGCTTGATGTTGCTTAACTTTGGTGATCATATGGGAACTGTTGTTTCAATGTGATGTAGTCATAAGCCACTTACTGGAAGGAATAACACCTCAAAAATAATTAAATATCTTAACACTTTTTTTTTTACTTGAGTTTACTCCAAGCAAGGCAGTAAAGCCACTAAGACACAAGAGTTATTGGGTATGGAAGAATTAGGAACAGAAACATTAATCATGAATGGGAAGAGGAAAGAGTAATCAGTGAGACAGTAGATAGTGATTGATATTGAATTTAAACTTTTGCAGATTAAAGTTGATTGGAAAGCATGGAGCTAGAAGAGAGTCCCACAAGTGGGAAATGTAAGAAATTGTTAGCATAGAACTGATGGTTACATTTTGTCAGCTCAAATGCAAATTAATGAGACCTTGTTGTTAGACTAGTACTGCACTTAAATTCATAAAGTTTCAGTACCATAGTGAAGAGATTCTGGAGAGAAAAATTGTCTTATACAACAAAGTGAACCAACTTTCTTAGCAACTGATATAGCAATGAATTCAGTATCAGTCAGTTAAGTGCCATACATTATACACACTTGGGTGATCATGTCTTAAAAAAGACATGACTGGGCAGAAGATTTTTCTATAGTAGGTTGCCATTACTTTCTGAGGTGGATTCAGTATAGTCTATCCATTTAATGTCAACAAAGAACTTTAACCCGAGAAGGTGAAATGAGTCATCCTCCCAGATTAATTAAAATGAGACATAAACGTTTTTGTACAAGCCATTTGTTGCTTTTTCTCTGTTGATCTGTTCTGTTTTAAAGGTAGCTTTGAATATGTGCATATGTCATAGGTTTCAGTTACATGTGAAATGTATCAATGCAATAGACATATCTTTTACACATTCTTAGTTTTCATAAATGAAATGGAAGAATGCTAAAAATAACTGTATAAAAAATTTACAAACTATTTCTTCAATATCTGCCTATATTTCTGAGATGTGGTATTGTAACTGTTTACATCATTCAAACTGTTGTTCTCATCTTTATTGCCATACTCACAACATTTTGTCCATTGTACACTCTAGTCTTCTTCATGTGATATACGCTAGAATTTGGAAACAAACTATTTATTTAGTCCACACAGGTAGATTGTTCTGATTTCCTCTGGCATGCATTTTTTGATATCTCAGTATCAGTTACTTCCCTTTAGATTCAACCCAAAGAGATATGAGTTCAATACCTGGCCACAGCAGAGAGAACAAAAACTTGGAGAGTTGAGTTTCTAAAGGGAATTAACTGTTTCCCTTTTTCCTTAAAGAATTCAAAAATGTAAAACAGATGCTAGTTAACAACGGTTTTCCTAACTACCTCATCAATCACTAGATTAGACTATTTCATTATAAAGTAACTAATAGCAATACTGAACATATAGATGAAAACAATAACATTAACATCTACAAAAGCCAAATACATATCAACTATAAGCAAAATGAATTTTCTCTTAGGAATATCATAAAGAAATACACAACTTGAGTTAACCTATCCAAGAAAATTAAATTATCAATTACAAAAAATTTAAAACAGCTAACCTCATCATCAAAAATATCAACACAAGTAAAATCAGAATTATAAAGAATCAACATTCTTTACAAGTTCAATTCCTATTAAGAAACTGTGTTTCTGATCAAACCAAACTCATAAATAATTATATTGGTCATACAACTACACACCCATCTAAATGACTTACATTACACCTACCCAGTCATAGCTCATTAAAACTCATTTAAATTCACACAAAGATCTATCAAACTACATCCAAAATATACTAGTAGAAAATACAACTATAATAGGCTCATCTACAATAGGTTTATCTACATGTAAAAAAGACTTAGAATTATGAAAGCCCTAATAATAATAAAGGAAAAACTAACACTCAGTCATATTAACTATAAACACAATCACAATGTGTTGACTGCGATTGGAAAAAAATATTCTTATAACTTTAGACATATACATAAAAAACTACACATTCAGTTCAAAATAACCCTTGATAATGGCTAAAAATTATTATAAATGCTTAATTGCAGTAGCTTGTGAGTGATCTTCAATGATAAATGTATAAAAAAAAGAATTGCTACCCAAATACACAATATACATATATACACATAAACTCAAACATTAAATATATAAAAGATACTTATATTTGATGTCTTTTGTGATGTACACACAGTTTTTTGTTTAAATGGTGTATATTATATCTGAGGTCAATAGATGTAATGGACACTGTTTAAAACAAAAGAATGGGAGAATGGGGTATCTATTTCAAATAAATGTTTTCACTAAAAATGATTTTTAAATAAAAATGGTAGATTAAAAATAGATCTATTAATTCTTAAAAAAATTTTTGTTTATGCTTGAGATATGAAACTGAATAGATATGGGCTTTTCAGATAAAAGGAAGAGTGCATTCCTTAAAAATGGAAAGAGAACCTTGCCGGTCTAAGAGGATCTTTGTGGCCAAGTGAACTAAAGCATACCAGATCAAATGAAGCTTTCCCCTGCAAAAAAATACTGCTCCTGCATATGGCCTGGTGTCCCTGCTATTTTCCTTGAGCTCCTTGATAAAATCAAAAAAAAAAAAATCAGCTATAATATTGGTCCTGGTCTAGTGGTTCAGATTCAGTCACTGACCCACTGCTGTAAGGTTGCCTCTCTGTGCTTTTTTATGGTTTCATCATAATTGTCTTGATGAGCTCTTCATTTTGGTACTTAGACATTATGAATTTAAGCAAAATACCAGACTAGTGTTGAGATCTTATCAATTTACAGTTGAGCTGGCTAGATGTAGCTGTAAGTTCTATGCTAACAGTTTCTATACTTGCACTTCTTGCTTGTAGAACTCTCTTCTGCCTCTCCAACAAACTTTAATATGCAAAAATTAAAATGCAATACTAATTGCTATCCATTGTCCTCCTGATTATTCTTTTTTTTCTGCTTATTGTTAATGGGATGTGGGATGTGTGTTGTGGTGCAGTGGATATCGGCTTGGAATGAGAAATCAGAGAGCCGAGTTCCAATTATAGTCAAATTCCTTGCATTAACGGCGCAAATACCCTTGGAAAAGGTATCAATCCATCTCTTCCCTCCAGTTATGGGTTAAATAACAGGACAGATTGGGTTCTATAGCCTTGGTTGGCAACCAGTCTACCACAGAAAGCAATGGAAACCTACTGTAAAAATAGTTAAATTTAACCTTCTCTTCATACCATAACTTTTCTCACACTTCACATTTTTGGAACTCCCTTCTGTATACTTCTTTCCTTGACGGCTATAATTTCCAAAGATTTAAATGCAATGCTAATTGCCATCTCTTATCTCCTTGACTTCCATCATTTCTTATCCTTTCCCCGACACACCCTGAATCATGTTCTTCTCACTTTACTTTCATGTAACTTTCTTCACACTAGTATTCTCATCCTTCTTCTCTTACTCATTCTATACTGATATAACCTTTTGCTTTCCTCTTATGTGGCCCCCTGTGCACCAGTGGCATTACTGCTTTGCTTGGAGTAAAATAATTAAAATTGTTAGAAGTAAGTGGATGTGTTTAGCCTTACTAATGAGCTGTGATACAGTGAAACAGGCTTGTATGTGGATGACTAATAAGTTATGCTCTCATTACGATTGAGCTCTCTAGAGAAGAAAATTTTAAAAACAGTTTCCACTTCTACTATATATATGTGACTCTTCAGAAATGAATTGAGTTCTTTCGGTAACTGGCATTTATATACACTGCTTATATACAAGACATTAAAATTTCCCTTCTCTGATTCTGTGCACCTATGGCTTAGGGAGTAGCGACTTTGACTGACACCAAATTGGTAGAGTTTCAATACCAGCCAGAAGCAAGTGAATGTGTCTACTCACACTGATGAGCTGTGATACAGCAAAACAGGCTTGTATGTGGATGACTAATATAATAATAAATATACATATTGTTCTAAATTGATGGTACAGCTCAAAGTTTCATGCATTAGGCAATCATCAGGTGCATATTACAAACTGATTGTTTAATAGAATTGAATATGACTCAAATGACGGAAATGAACAGGGCTTAAGTTCACTCTATGTTCATGGGAGTTAAATCTTACTCTTACTCTTTTTATTAAAAAGCAATAACCTAACTTTATGAGACTTAACTCCCATGAACTTTAAGTTAAATTTTTTAATATGTACCTGATGATTGCATAATGCATGAAACTTCAAATTGTACCGTCAACGTAAAACAATATGTGTATTTATTAATATATATATATATACATTAAATACCTCAATTCATACTACATTGAGCACTGTTTTATTAAAACCTGAATAATAATATCATACATGTGTGTACCATGTACACATGGTACACGCATGTATAATGTACCATGAATGCATATGTAATATCATTATTCAGGTGTTAATAATATTTTTTATTTTTTTTATAATCATATTGCCCCAAGCAAAGCAGTTTACTGCCACTGGTGGGCAGGGGGTTACATAGGAGGAAAATTATGAGAAAGAGTGAGAGGTTACAGGGGTTGTCAAGAAGTGAGCAAGAGAAGGATGAGAGTGGAGTGGACTGAGAAAGGAGCATGAGAGAAAGGATGTAAGGCAGTAAGATAGGAGATGAAGTTGGAGCCCAGACTAAAATATGTCAAAAATTCAATTGATGTGATTCTGATGGCTACCATACCCAAGTACCTCGTGTGGTACAACTATGTGGTGTGGTACTACCAGGGGTGACTCACAGATGCGGATCTCCCAGTTGCTGTGTAACTATCCCATGATTTGTAAATTTCTTATTGTTTTTATTATAAATTTAGAATGGTCATATTTTTTTTATTAATTTGAGTGGTCAGAAGATTAATTTGAGAGGGGAGAGGTGTAGATTGGTTAATAAACCTCACTGTTTTAGTGTTGAACTAGCTTGTTCTATTCTAAAAGTTTCTTTTCTTATACTCATTGCCTGTGGACTTCTCTTCTGCTTTCTTGCTTCTCTGCAACCTACGATCTTCAAAAAATTAAATGCAACATCAATCACCATCTTTCTGAATACCATTGTTTTATTTTTCTTTCTCCTCCCTAAAGTGTTCTCACTCTCTTTCACTCCCAGAAATCTCTTGTGTCTTAGTAGTATTAAAATCTTACTTGGGGTAAAATGATTAAAAACAGAAGAAAGTAAATTAAAATGAGAGCCATCTGCAAGTTAAATGACGAAAACCAAATTTTCATAAATTATTAATCTTCATTACTCTTTCATCTCAGCAAACCTGTAACCAGAAAAGTTTATCAAGAGCAAACTGGGAACAGAGAATCAAGGTTCCACAGGATAATTAATTTGGCCATGATGTTTGAGTGTGTTGGCTAATTCTGTAATTATTAGGGTTTCTGCAAGAATATTTTACATGAATTAATGATTGAGAAAAGGTACCTTCACAAAATAACAGAGGCCAATTGATTTGCAATACAAGATAATATTTATTAAACAAAATAACAAAAGTAAAGTTTAATAAGAGTTTCTTTTCATACAAATTAATTGAATACAAAATGAAAATTACTCATAAATGTATTTGAGTGTGACTTGCCTGTGTAGGTGTATTTTTTTGTAAGTGTCCTTTTTTGCTTTGATGTGAAAAGTTAATGGTACACACTTTGAAAGAAGGGAAAACTGGAAGAGAGTTACTTAAGAGTTCACCTGTTTTTTACCCTCAGAGTTGCTGCTGGTAATGTTTATTAAGGCACTATCAATATCAAAATCTAAACTTATTTATAAATGGAACTTTGTCCATGTGTGTGTGTGTGTGTGTGTGTGTGTGTGTGTGTATCCGTTACCTATAGACGCCAAGACAGCTCAACCAATTTTCTTGAAAATTTACACAGTTGTACTATAAGCGTCTGCGAGTGTTCTTAGCTAGGTTTTGTGTTGAGGTACACCCGATAAATATCGAAAATCGATAATTGAAAAAATCCTGTTATAGCAGGAGTGGTTCAATTTTAATAAAATTTGATACACTCATAGACAAAGCCATAAGAAATGATATTCAGAAGTTTCAAGGTTGCATTTCTTACAATAGTGCAGAAAATCGATAATATATATATATATAAAAGGCAAGATGTTTTTGTGTGTGTCTGTTTATCTGTCTGTATGTCCTTTATACAAATCCACAATTTTTATCCGCTTCTCACCAAACTTCAAAATTTGACTTACATCCATTCATTTTTTTTTCAGTCTATGGTTTTGCTTTAACTGGAAACAACTATTGCTTTTAGTCGTTTGTGCCAACATCCAAAGAGCTTGAGCTCCAGGACCATGGATTAGTTTTAAACCTTTCATTACACCCAAGCAACGCCGGGCTATACTGCTAGTATATATATATATAGTGTATCAAGGCAGCAGATAATTTTCTAAACATATACTGTTAAATATAAGAGAAAATGAATGTCTATTATGTTTAATCATGAGCCATTCTATACATTGTATTTTTGCTTTAATTTCAGGTGAAAATAAAAAAGTTTTCCAACATTTGGATAATTTTTTATTAAGTTGGTTCTAAGCTTTTGGCTCTTCAGAGAGGTTACAGGTACGTTAACATAAAAACATCCACTATCAAAAACAATTTTATCTTGTGTTGACATAAAACTTTGCTAAGCAACAACAACAGTCACCAAAAAGCAAACGCAGCTTGTAAAATTATAATGAGGTTCTATGATGTCACAAATGTTGGAGAATTTTTGTCTTTATTTTCACCTTAAATTAAAGCCAAAATATGATGTTTAGAATGGCTCATGAGTAAACATAATAGACATTCATTGTCTCTTATATTTAATAGTATATATATATATATATATACCAGTCAGTCAGTTAAGTGCTGCACATGATACACTCTTGCAGAGACATACCTTAGTGAAGCAAGAAAAGGCGAGTTGTTTGCACATGTGCTTATGGACATCATAGATCTGTGAGGCAAACTTTGGCAAATCAATGTTGAAATGACACAGCACATGTGTTATTGGTGAGAACGAAGCTAACACAAGAAAGAGACCAAGGAAAGATAGTAAGAGCTGACTTTTGGTTTCAAGACAGTTGGTCTTTGTAACTCATGAAGGCTATACCCATGTTTCAGAGAAAAAGAGAGAGAGCGAAAGTACTGTTGCTTGCAGTGAACAGGAAAATAGAACCCTGAGCAAAGCATTGTTCTGGTTTCCACGTTAGCTGTCAGCAGAAACAGATTCAAGTAGAAGTTTATTTTTCTACAACCTAATTTTCATTTAAATATCCATACACACTTGGGTGATCATGTCACTTTTAAGACATAACTGACTGGGCAGAAGATTTTCCTGCAGTAATTTGCCATTACTTCCTGCAGTAAATTGATTGCCACCTAGTTCTATAAAACCCAATCTGTCCTGTTATTTAACCAATTGCTGGTGGAAGAAAAGATGGATTAAAACCTTTCCCAAGAGTATTTGCACAAAAGTGAATGCAACTAGAAATCAAATCTGGCTCTCTGATTTCTTGTTCTGAGTAGTATGCCCAAAAAATGTGTTTACACTGCAGGAAAAAAAAAACGTGTATAAATATTATAATACTAGATTTATTCAGGTATCACAAGATTAATACAAGTTACCTTTGGACTCCACAATCACAAGAGATGCTCAGAATGGTGGCCTTTGTTTTCCAGACATTTATTATTGGCAAGCTACTACTTGGACAACATTCACCAAAGTAACCAATAGGATTTCTGCACATGCATTTTCAATTTCTTGGGGTTGACAATGTAGTAAGTTTTCTGTGATACATAAATCCTTTAGAGTCCCCTATAGGTAAAGTCTGAAAACTATGACAGACAAGTTTTTTTTTCTTGAAGTGTGTATACATTTTTGGGGGACAAATTTTGTATATATTTATATATATATATACACTTCCAGGATTAAAATTTGTATTAAGACATTTAAATTGAATGGTTGGAAAATATTATTTTTCAATCAAGAAAATCAACATCAGTAACTGTGTTTTCAATTTAATGCAAATCAAAAACACATATTAAACAGGATATAAATCCATGGCAATTTAATGCCAAAACTGATAAAATTTTGAATCTTTGAATCTTCAATTTCACATCAATTCTGCAAAGTAATCATCCATCATATTGCGATTTATTCATCCATTCATTGCTTTGATTTGCATCTTTGCCACATCGCTTTCAGACAATTTATGGTTTTACCAGTGTTTGTGAGTACTAAAATATAACAGTGCTGATAGTAGGTTTCATACAGATCTAAACAAAAGGCAACCATTTGGATAAAATGTCCTGAATTTTTAAGTCTTAAATAACCATGTTGTACAATTGAAGCTTCAAAATGGTTTGTAAGGCTGATTGATACACAAAAATGATCTGCAGGTCTAAGCAAACTGGAAAAAAGTTCGCTAAATATCTTGAATGATTTGGACGCAGGTCTGAAGGGAGATTTTATGATATTATCTTAGCATTCTGTGTCTTTTTTCTTTTAATCATTTCATTCCAAGCAAGGCATTTTACTACCACTGTTGCGCAGGGGGTTACATAGGGGAAAGGGATGAAAAAAAGGGGTTAGTTATAGGGAATGTCAGGAGGAGGATAATAGACAGATGAGAATACCGGTGTAATGGGGGTAGAGTGGATGGAGAAAAAAGCTTGAGAAAATGGATGCGAGTTAGTGAGTTATCAGATGTCTGTTGACCTTATGGGTTATTTAATGCTGATAAAACTTTTAGGATAAGGTCATATGAATAGAATATGTATTCTTTGTAAGAAATCAGTTTGTATATCAGGTGTCATTAGCATATTTTTGTAAAGAGGGTTTTTGTCATGAAGCAGATTAATTTTTGTCAATATTTTTTTAATGTATTGCTAGTATTTTTACCATAAAATTATATTTTTATACTTAAACAGTGTTTTGATGCCAATTTGGGGGTTAACTATTTAGCCATAGCTGTGACCCTAACAGGTGCTACTACTCTAGATCAGGGTGGACCCTGGAACAACAACAATCAAGTGGTGGTTCCATGCTCCTCACCCCCCCCCCCCCAATTAAAAGCCTTGCTGCCAGATGTTGTTTTTCATCATATACTGGATGACTCTGTCTTGTCAGAATTTTATAAAAATCCAACAAACTAAGAAATTCTTATATATGAGAAAGGACACATTTTTTCTTTTTTCATTATGTTCCTACTTTGTTTTTTTTTATCTAAAGATCTACTAATGTACATGAAATATTATTATCATCATCATTCTTGTTTTTTAATATATCAAATTTCTTTCATTGGCCATATCTATCTATCTATCTATCTATCTATCAATCTTTATATATATATATATATATATATAAATAAATATACATATTTATATATATACAGATAAATATACATATTTATATATATACAGATACTGTTTCATACATTATAAAATCATCAGGTGCATATTTTTATTAACACCTGATTAATAATATTATACATATGTGCACCCTTATATGCATATTTATTAATTCAAGTCACTATATATATATATATATATATATATATATATATTCAATCATTTCACCCCAAGCAAGGCAATAAGGCTATTAAGATGCAAAGGATTACTAGGTGTGCAAAGGAATGATTCATATCTTTTTTAAACAATTACTTGCATTGTTGCAGTCTACACTTTTTTATCAATTCACCCCAAGCAAAGTAATAGTGTCACTAAGATGCAAAGGACAACTGAAAGTGAAAGAGATGGAAGATTTTAGAAAGAACTTGAAAAAAAAAAGGATAAACCTCTGAGGAGTGTGTACCAGATGAGAGATGAATGAATCTAATATTAAGGGAAAAATAAATAAATAAATAAATAATAAATAAAATTTTAGAGTTTAGATGGAGACATTAGATATATCAAGGAACTGAAAACTCAATCCTAAACAGGAAAAAAGGGATACATCTGTACTCCTGCTCAAAAAAGCCAGGGAACATGATAGGTGGAATTATCTATTCCTATTAAGGAAAAAATAAATAAGTCGATAAATAAAAAAATAAATAGTAAATAAATAAATATTAAATAAAATTTCAAATTTTAAGTGAAGACTTCAGAAGTATAGCGTTGAAGTAGACTTTATAAGGAACAAGAAACCAAATCCTAGACAGCAAACAAGAGATAAACATTTAATCCTGTTAAAAAGGTGTGGAAGAAATGTCCACCAGGCCATATATATATATATGTGTGTGTGTGTGTGTGTGTGTGTGTGTGTGTGTGTGTGTGTGTGTGTGTGTGTAATGGACTTGTAAGGGACTTCATTAACAATTTCAATCGCATCTGGCACAAGGATAATAAATGCAAGACTTACGCTGATCGGGTCTCAAAATTATCTTTGTTTCCCCCACAATATTTATATTTATATGATTTGTTCAACATAAAACAATTCTTGACTCAAGAAATAAGGAATAAAATAACGATGACAACAATGTAAACATGTATTAATGAATGTGCAAATATTAGAAGAAAAGCATGCAATTACAATTGACAATAGTTTAGTAGGAGAAAGAGTTTTCTCCCATAGACTGCAGAGAAAGTCAAATGTTCTTTGAAAAAAAGTCACTTGTTGAATGAAAGTTTAGATTCAAGTTGAATGAAATAAAGTCTGTTTCACATGAAATAATTGTTACACAATGTTCATGAATTTGTTGTAGAATGAACAAGTGTTCTTGTATCTAGAATAGATCAACAGTTCTTATCAGAATGTTTAGCATAGTGTCCAACTGGTAATTTAAACAGTTGTAAGTGTTGTGTCTGTGTGTGCATTTGCCGTGTGAGTAAGATATGGAATCCACTGACATGGAGTCCAGGAGCAACTAAATCTTACTGAAGAATCAATTAATTTTCTGGTTTATATACACTTCAAGGAGGCTCCAGGAAGCTTTGCGGGAAAATTTCACATTTATTCACCTTTGCAATAAAAGATCTGATTGGTCATAAATCGACCAATTAGATATTGTGTACTGAACTAAATATGGGAAGATGTTAGAATTATTCTCAGCTGCAATTTCCCAATTGTCTTGTAATGCAGTATCTCTCTCACCGGTGTGACATGGCTTCCCTGTGCCTCTTCTATAAATACTTTCATGGCTTCTGCTCTGATGAACTTAAATCACTGGTGCCCCCTAAATGTGAATTTGCACGAGATACTAGATGGGCAACTAGGTCCCACCCTTTTACAGTGAAACTGATGAAATGTAACCGCAATTTCTACTCCAACAGCTTCTTTCCTCGCACTTCCCGTCTGTGGAATTCCCTACCGCATACTTGCTTCCTCGACGGCTACAACCTCCAGGAGTTTAAATGTAAGGTCAATAGACACCTCCTAACACACTAACTCACACCCACTCTCCCAACTCTCTCCCTATGTACATCCTAAGTCATTTACTACCCTCCTTCTGACATTTCCCATACACAATCGCTCTATTTAACCCCCTGCGCTATAGTGGCAGTGGAATGACTTGCTTTGGGTGACACGATTAAAAAATAAAAAATAAAAAAAAATAGTTTGTACAGCAATTATTAAACAATCGCTGCTGAGTAAAATGCAATGCTTTTTGTGGATGGGTGTGAAACTGATAATGTTTTTCCATGCTGAATTATGTGTATGTATGTATGTAGGTGTGAAAGGTATGAACATAGTGAAGTCCCATAGACATTTGAGGATTCATTAGCTCAGTTCTTAGAAGCAAACACTCAGACTACCCATACATATATGCATGGCCGTATCTAACTACCGGGTACACCGTGCACGGGTCCGAGCTGATCCATGCAATCATAGTGAAAATATGGGCAAGGAAAATGTCTTCGTCGGAAATCAAACTAAACAATTCACAAAGAAAAAAAGAAAGAAAGAAAGAAGAACAAAGAAAACATCTGAATGAACGCAGTAAAAATCTGTTTATTTATTAAATTTCAGAGAAAAGACTGGTTATACTCAGAAAGTCTGAACCCAATTTCCTGCTTTCATTCACATTCTGTGCCTAATTTCCATTGGAATAGCTGAAAAAATTCGCAAAAATCATAGTTTCTAGAAACAGATGACATTGATGACGTCATCACGTTGTCAACTAATAAATCCGGGCAATTTTCTCTGTGCCTGGTGATTTTTTAGCATCAGCTATGGCCCTGCATATATGGTTTCATACTTTTTCTAATCATTTCACCCCAAGCAAGGCAGTATTGCTACTGGTGCACAAGGGGTTACATAAGAGTGAAGAGAAAGAGGAACAGGCAAGGAATGTGAGAAAAGAAGCTGCTAGAAAACAGAGCAACAGAGAAATTGGATCACTGATCTTTGTTCCTCCTTGGTGTACACTGTTACCAGAGTGGCCATATTTACACTGTAACAGCAGCAAGAAAACTAATATGATCAAACTCAAACTTGGATCAAGTGACCATAATTGTAGCAACTATAAGCGCTTATGAGCAGAAGACACTTATGACAAAAGCGCAGATAATTTTTTACTTACCCTCATATATATGTAGAAGAAATGGAAAATATAAATAAAAAACATTATTCACTAAAAGAAAATGATTAATATTACATCAATAAGAAAATTATTTTTTTTCTGATGATGTCCTTTTAAGGTATGAAATAATTTCCACTGAAATATGTTTTATTTTGTCATTCAATTACTCAAGATTTGAGTATTTAATCCAACAGAATATAATGGCCCTTATCAAAATAGGTACAACTTTTATTAGTATCCATATATGCATACAAAGCTTCACCTAAACATACCAAGCAGTCCGCTTTGAACATTCATAATTATGAACATCTTTACCAATAGAGCTATGCTTCCTATCCACAAATTTTAAATTAATAAACAGCTCAGGAGAATCTGGCAAAGTATCTACGGGTCAATATCAGTACCCTTGGCTTTGTAATCAGCCTACAAAGAAGACCCCTGCCAAAACCTTTGGCAGGTGCTGAAAGCTCAGAGCAGCAGGGAAATATGATCTATGAACTCATCATTTGCCGATACTTGAAGACTAGGTAAACATTCGATGACCTTTGTCCTGTTTTTGGACTCATATGAACCTACCAATGTTTCTATTCTCTGTTCAGTGAATACAACACCTCCAAATCGAGCATTTGTATGGTTGTTAGCCAAGACAGGAAGGAAATAGAGAACACTGAGAAAGGAATTCTTTTAGAAGAAAGGTGAAAATACTGGTAACTTTGTCTTTTATGATTCAAAATAAGAAGATGTAGCAAAATCTGTGAAACCTTTTGCTGTGCCAATATAGAACTGGTTTATACATAATAGACAAATATAAACTTAGATTTTTCTTCATTAATGAGTAATTGGTGAACGTATGTGTTGTCTGCTGCAATCAATCAAATTTTGGTAGTTATAAATACATGAATAGAAAACCATTAGGAAAAATATTGAACTAAAAAAATATGTAATTGTATGAAAAAATGATGAAGAAAGGCTTTCCTTCTAATTCTGACCAGTATTTCTTTGCTCATCATAAATACTTTTATTAAAAACTTTTTAAGTTATGGAAAAAAAGCATAATGGTTGGCTGTGGGAAAATGGTATCAAAGACAGTTTAGGTTTACTTCAGATTAATTCCCTTTTGAAAACATGAAACCATCTCTTCTTTGCTTCAAGTCTATAAAAAAAATAACAGAGCAGACTGAACTCTCTAGCTTTGCTTGGCAACCAGTCTATGAGAAAGAGAACAGTTTAGAATTTAAAAGTGTGTAGAACACAACAGGAAACTACTCCATTATCTTAACAAAGAAAAGTAAGTTTGTAAGCTTATCTTGTATTAATCACAATAGTATTTTTTTAAATTTTTGTATCAGCACTTCAGTGATCTACTTACAAACTGAGTTAATTTCATTATGATTGAATCTATGATAAAACCCTTCAAGAAGAGAATGTCCTTCTGGCCCAAATTGAGTAAGTTAGTCTCGAAACAGGCATGCAACCCTGAATTTTATAGGAGACTCTTTGAAGTCCAGAGGGTGTCCCCAAACTTTTGTCCTATAATGTTTTAATGTAACACTTTTTGAGTTTTTAAATAATTTTATGACCTCCCCTTTTATTAAGAACCCCTATGTGTTGAATATTAGGAAAAATTTCTAATTATTTAAAATTCATTATAAGGCACTGATAAGAATGTCACTAATTAAATACAAAAGTAGTCTCAGTATATCAAAATGATGGAAAATAAAATTTGACCAATATCTCTTCTTGCATTTTCATCTAACAGATTAAATGATTACTTTAAATTTCTTTGTAACAGAGAATCAGGTCAACCTGACAAGAGACATAGAGTCGGTTGCATGTGACAGAGTAAACACTAGAAGGTACATCCTCTTCCATAAATGACTATATAACCTGCTTTTTTCTCAGTTGTGAGGAAGTGCCCTCACTGTGTGAAGTGTTGGTGTTGGTTTAGAAAACCAGGCAAGGCAAACACACATGTATTTTTTTTCTTCTTAATATGTCAGTTAGATGGATGACTGCTTGGGAACATTGGGAAATGTAAGCTACCTCCTACAATACAAAACATATTTCAACTCTAAATAATGCTCAAAGGGTTGATAAGTCATAAAAAATCAATACTTTTTCATATGCCATGTCCCTTCAGGATGTAGGTGATCATAGTCCTCCACATGGCTCTGTCTCTTGCTACTTTCAATATTTTATTTTCTTGGTATCTCTTCTAGTGTCACCAGCCATTTGCTCAGGTTAATTATATATGCCTTGCACTGCCTTTGCCTGTCTCTCTTGCCTTCTATCCATCCTGTGAGTATTAAATTCTCCAGGTCCTCTTTCCTCATTGCATGTCCCAGGAACCTCAGCTGTCTCTTCCTGATGTGAAGTATGAGTTTTCTTCTTGTTTGCATCCTCTCCAAGACCTCATCATTGTTCATGTGCTCAGTCCATGGTATTCTCAATAACCTTCTGTAAAATCACATTTCTACTGCCTCAAACCTCTTCTTCATCCTTGATGAGATCATCCAACATTCACTTCCATACAAGACAGATATCACATAGCAATCCAGCACTCTTTTCTTTGTTTCCAATGAAGTTTTCCTATCTCTCGGTACTCTGGTTAGCTTTTGAAATGTCTCCTTAGCCATATTCAGATCATATTTCTACAGCAACACAGATCAGAAATAAGGAATAAATACTTGGCTATACTCAAGCTAATTATTTACATTCATATTAATGTCCTCATCTCTGTCATTATCACAACATTTAAAATGTTGCACACTCTGGCCTACTTCAGATGTCTATCAGTTTGAATCAGCTTTAGTGAACTTTGAACTGATTCTTTTATTCAAGTCATTTTATTCATTTCTCAGATAAAGAGTTCAGTTCAACATTCCCTGAAAGTTATAAAGATTGGCAAGTACCTGAAGAAGGCCATTAGAGCACAATAGATGAGGATATTAGTTTGAATGTATTGATTTGTCTAAAAAATTCATACCAATTTTTGGTTGTTCATGTTCCAACACATTAGAACACATCAAATTTATGAACAGATATACTACGCTTACATTTCCAATTAGAGCGCACTTCAAGCTATCTCTTGAGTAAGAAAGTATAAAATTACTTAATTCATGTCAATTTCACATCCTTATGAAAATAAATTATAAGGTGTATTTTGGACACTTGATACTTTTTAATTGTCCTAAAGGCCTTGCAAGCAACAAAACAGATATGTGTTGTGTACAGTGAAGTTGCTTTAGCTAAAAGAAGTCAGTGAAAGTGGTTCACTAAGTTTAAAGTTGATAATTGTAGCCTTATTGATAAAGAATACTTAGACAGACACCCACTTCCACTACAGATGATGACCAAATCAAGACATTGAGTTCGAATAATCTACATTACACAGAAACAATTAATTTATTATGAGCACTTAAAGAAGTTAAGGTAGTCAAATAACTACAATGTTTGAAAAACTGAGTGAAAAGAATCTTTTGGTTTGCATTTCTATCTGATTTGCTACATAAACAATGTAAATGCACACTTTTTGTAGCAAATTTTGACAGGTTATAAGAAATGAAATTTTTACAACAATGTTCAGTGAAGAAGATCCTGAGGTAAGTAACATGAACCAACTTTAGCTACCCCAAAAAGAGGTCTTCATCCTAAGAATGTCACACTGTACATCTGGTGGAATTGGAAAGGAATCCTGTGCTATGTGCTTTTGTCAAGTAACCAGTCAGTTGATTCTGAAAAGTACTGCTTGCAAGTGAATGAATTAAAGGCAGCAATTCAAGAAAAATTCCCAGAATTGGTGAGTTGGAAAAATGTCTCACATCAGGATAATGCCAGACATCATGTTTCTTTGGCAACCTGGCAAAAATTGTTGCAGTTTGGCTGGGATATGTTACCCCACCCATCATATTCATCAGATATTGCTCCTTTAGATTTTCATTTATTATTGAAAAAGAATCTAAATAGATAAAATTTTAATTCTTTGAATGACATAAAAACCCATGTTAATGAGTTCTTTTCTTAGAAACCACCAAAATTGTGGAAAGATGAAATGTTTAAGTTGAAGGAAAAATGGAGAAAGGTTGTGCAACAAAACAGCTCATATTTACTTGAATAAATATTTAATACCATAATTTTGTTTTGTATTTTAATTTCTTTTGAAAATTAGAATCAACTTTCTGGACAATTCAATATATATATATATATATATATATATATACTTTTAAAATGTTTGTACATAAGCTCTGTCTAATATTATTAACCACTTCATGTTTTATCAATATATAAAATAAATACTTATTGCATTTAAAATCTTATTTGATGAATGATGGTGACATATACAATCACATTTAGGTTGAAAGCCAGGTCATCCTATGGAGATGTATATAAAAAGCTCTAAGTAAAATTCTGAATTTCAAAGTCTCAAAATCATAGCTTTATTTCCAGTTTAAAAATTTAAAAAGAGTTGAATGTCTGATTTAATAAAGAGAAATACTTAATAACTTCAAAGCTTTAAAAAGAAAGACAAAACTAAAAATTTTAAAATATCAGCAGATATCAGCTGTATTTGCTTTTGAAGAGTATTATATTTTATTATTTACTGTTATGTCATATGCAGCCAACTGATGTGTTTAACCGAGATCAGTGATCCCCAAATGGTATGTTGTTGAGTGCCTCATAGATGCAGTAGAAGAGGTAACCAGGTGAGGTGGAATGTTTGAAAAAAAATCAAAGAATTAGAAACGGTTTTAAAAAAATTCATATGCCAAAAATAAATGATTTTAAATACTTGTAATTGCACACATAAATCTCAATATAAATAGTTATAAATAATTATTGACTGATTTTATTGTTGCAAGTATTGAGAATATAGTAACTATGTTTCACAAATTGGAGAAGAGTTATCAGTGATAAGGTTCTGACTTTGAATCAATGGTTATCTCCCTTTAATCCCCTCTCTTGGTGTTTTGATTTTTTTTTTTAATTTTTAAATGTACTTTTTATCACAAAGAATTTGGTGAGGCATAAGTAAATTTTCACTCTGAAAATGCAGCTTGGAGAAAAATGTTTAGGAACCAATGACCTAGATAATCAAGAACAAGAGAGATATTAAATGGAAATGATTATATTCTGACTCCAAATACTACAACTAAAAAGAGGATCAGATATTTGAGGAAGACAATATGAGAAAGTTTTAAATTAAAAATAGCATTTATTAAACTTAATAGATGCAGTATTCCTAAATGAGCCATGTCGTAAACAAGAGCAATAGGCAATAGAACATCACAAGAGAAAATTTAAGAAAAATTTGCAACCAAGAATTAGGCAAAATTCCTTTCTGCAGCAATGCAAATTGATCGAAAATATAAATTTCAAAATAACGAATGTATTTTAATAAATCTTCTTTGTAGGAAGAAGGAATGTTTATTTTACTAAAACTCAAATATAAAAAGTGCAAATTTATTAAGAAATGTGGCTAACTGTTGTGTCTTTTATTGAATAATATTTGAATTTGTTCAATCAGAGTGCAAAGCAGTGACTGTATAATAAGTTATGAAGAATTTATATAATAAGCAAATCCATGAAATTAAGACTTGTGGAGCATTCAGAAGAGCATGGTTTACATTGGTGGGTAGTAGATTGGCAGTGAATTGGAAATTTGGTATATTGGATGCTTTGCAGTCTGGTTTTTATGAAGATAGTCAGTTAAGTGCCATACATGATAAATGCTTGGGTGATCATGTCTGGAAAGAAACATTACTGACTGGGCAAAAGATTATCCCACAGTAGGTTGTCATTACATTCTGTGGTAAACTGGTTGCCAGCCAAGACTATAGAACCCAATCTGTCCTGTTATTTAACACATAACTGGAGAGAAGAGACAGATTAATACCTTTCCCAAGGGTATTTGCACGTAAGTGAATGTAAGGCATACAAGTGGAATTCAAACTCAGCTACTCAATTTGTCGTTCTGAGCCGATATCTAACGCACCATGACATGAGAACAGCTCACAAATTTAATGAAAGAATGACTTCTCAAACTAGTTTCAGATATGGAGCATACATTTCACATTTAAGTGATCTTTTTAATTTTTATCATTATTACAATAGGATTATCAGTTTTTGTTCAAAATTTTTGTTTTTGTAAATTTTGCTCAGATTTGTACTTACATTTTTCAGTTATATATTTCTTAGAGTTTTAATAACATAATTTGTTCGAGTTTTCAATAAAATTGGAAAATCCAATAAAAATGTACAAAACTCTTTCCATATAGTATGAATGATATGTACTCTACCATGAATTTTTTGGGAGCTTCTAAAATATATTGAGTATGTAATGTTTATATACATACATTATATATATTCCAAAGGTTGTCACAGTTGGAGGTGATAGTCAGGACAAACTCTCACTGTTTAGAAAATGTTTCCATAGATTGCATCTCAAATAGCTCATAATCCACTGCTTTGAGTAGATGGAAAGTGACAGCCAATGAAAGTAGTCCATCTAGAGGAAGGAAAAGCCTGATTTTAAAACTCTGCTGCCTTGTTATCAAATCCAAACATGGAAAAGGCCGTGGGAGTAAATCCATCGAGAAAATCTGGAGAGAAATTCTAAAGGTAGTTGGCTGTCAATGCTGATAACTTTCCAGCAACTCCTATAGCCAATCCAGGCCCTGGATTCCTTTGGATCTTGTTCAAGATCACTCCAGTCTTACTACCCAAGTACTGAATTTTGACCAAAATGGGCACTACCTTAATCTTGCAAGATAAACAGATGCCTTACTTATATGAAATATCCAGCATATTAATAAGGGCAATATCTCTGGAACTTCCTTCATTAGTTTTTGATTCCCCTCATTAGCTTGACAGAAATTAATATTAAGACAGTCAAACACTAAATGAAAAAAACTGGTTTCTGAGCCAGTGGATTTGTGCATATTTCTGGTTAAAAATTAATCCTTTGAAAATAGATATCTAACATTTTTCAACTAACTG
The DNA here is from genome assembly GCA_037127315.1 of Ascarosepion bandense. Taxonomy (NCBI): domain Eukaryota; kingdom Metazoa; phylum Mollusca; class Cephalopoda; order Sepiida; family Sepiidae; genus Ascarosepion; species Ascarosepion bandense. The sequence continues at coordinate 563,587 of JBBBDQ010002085.1, forward strand.
ATTGCATTCCCACAGACATTAAAAACATGTTTTGTGATCCCTTTGAAATCTATTTAAGTGAAGTTTCTTGATCAGCCAAGCCAGTAAGGAGATACATGCAACAACAGTTCATGACAGTTGCTTACAAGAGATTCCCTTTCTCAATCACCTGTACTCCTCAGCACTTTTACACTTTCCTCCTCATTTTCTGCATTGTCTATTTTTTTATACACATGCCTGCAAAGAAATCATTTTTCTTTTCATCTTAAGCAACTACAAACAAGGTTTTGTAAGAAGGATTGGTCTGCAAAGTCATGTTTTCCCGCTAAATACATGAGAAAAATCATAACTAGTCCTTTAGCTATTATTTGCCACCAGCAATTTCCCAGTGAGTAGTTGCCAGTTTTCTAATATTTACTTCTTTTAAACAAAACAAGACAAATACAGGATGAAAAAGGGACTAAAAAATCATATATGAAACAATAAAAAATCATATGCTAAAAAAATGAAAGATGTTTGAGGAATACACAAAAGACAGTTATGTATGATAAAAATATAATTTTAAGGCATGACATGTTTAAGGGTTGAAGTAAAAGTATGTAAATATGAGAGTCGACATTGAAGCAAATACCCAATGGAAACAGTCTGTTTCAGGCTTAAATACAGTTGTCAGGCCATTCGATGCTATCGGTAAATTGTTGACATTTATATTTTTTGATTTTAATTGTAATACAGGCTACAAAATATCTAGTCGTAAAAATATGAAAATAAAAATATCTTATATTATTATATTTAAACACCTTTCTCACCTTTCTCTTTATTGTGGATTGATTCAAATCTGAAACAAGTTCTTTTAAAAAATTAAAGGTGGATAATAATGTAAGGCACTTTCCTTGTGGCTTCTTTTATGTGCATTGTGGTGCAGTGGATATCGGTTCGGAATGAGAAATCGGGGAGCCAAGTTCGAATTCCAGTTGAATTCATTGCATTCACTTACGCACAAATACGCTTGGGAAAGGTATTAATCCATCTCTTCCTTCCAGTTATGAGTTAAATAACAGGACAGATTGGGTTCTATAGCCTTGAATGGCAACTAGTCTACCGTAGAAAGCAATGGCATACTACTGCGGGATAATCTTCTGCCCAGTCAGTCATGTCTCTTTCGGGACATGACCGCCCAAGAGTGTTTCACGTATGGCACTTAACTGACTGACCCTTTTAGGATGTAGGCAATCATGGCTCTCCACAACTTCTTGTCCTTTGTAGTTCTTAGTAAGGTTTTTCATTTTGCTATCTCTCCTAATCCCTGTACTGCCAACTATTTACACAAGCTTGTTAGTTAGGTTATTCTCTGTTTTCCAATGTCCCTTTTGCCTTCAGTATGTTCTGTGAGTGTTAAATTCTCAAAACTTCTTACATGCACTAAAAATTTCTATTGTCACTTTCTGATTCTAAGTATAAATATCCTTTTTGTTTACATTTGTTCCAAAATTTTGTTGCTGCTCATATGTTCTGCCAGTAGTATTCTCAGCATCCTTCTGTAGAACAACATTTCTGTTAAATCAAGTCAAACTCACTGAAAGCTTATACATCTCTTATAAATATATATATATATATATATATATATATATATATATATATATAAAATTCTATACACACACACTCACACACACACACATATATATATATACCAAGAGAGAGATAACTATAAAGAGAGGAGGAATAGGGAAAAACTATGGTACTTGAAAATATTGCAGAACTTGTTTATACTTCTTCCTAGAAATGTGCACATCTGATCGCATTTGTATTTTTCTATTTTTGTGAATATAATATACAATGTACATACAGGATGCGATGGATAATTTTTGTCTAAATTATACAAAGATATAAAATAACACTGAAATCTCCTTTTAATAGATATATTTACCAAAATTACACAGCAATTTCTTGAGATACTAAAGAGTAAATTTATTTCATAAAATTGCCATTGGCTTCCACCATGACCATAAGAAAATTTCTTTTTTCCTTGTTTAAGTTGGTGAATGCATGCTGCTATAATCTTTGCCTTCGGTTTATCTTTTATGTTACAAAGGGTTTTCTCTCATTCAACTGTGCCCAACACATAATAATCAAGGAGGTTATAGCATGAGGAGTTAGGTGGCCAGATGTATGATATAATGTGGTCACAGAAATTGTTTGACAGCTATATCTGGATTCTTTTGCTGATGTGGCATGTGCTGAGTCCTGTTGACAGGCATATATATGATTGCCCATCAGCCACCCTCTTGCTCCAGAGTAGCATTACCTTCACAAGGCACTTAATGCAGGCTTCAGTGTTGAATCTGAGGCCCTGTGGGAAGATCTTTTTTTTTTTTTTTTAATCATTTCACCCTGAGCAAGGCAGAAATGCCACTGATGCGCTGGGGGCTACATAACTGTAAAAAGATTAATTAGAAAAGAGTAAGGAGTACAAAATAGTTAGAAAGGAGCAATAGAAAGCTGAGAATGCAGGTGCGATGAGAGATACATAGATGGAGAGAAAGGGAAGGTTATACGGGGGGTGGGGAGAGAGCTAGAGTCCAGTGGTTAATAGATGAGTATTGACATTGCATTTAAATTTCTGGAGGTTGTAGCTGTCAGGAAAGCAAGAATACGGGAGCGAGTTCCACAGGCAGGAAGTGCGAGAGAAGAAGCTGCAGGAGTAGAATTGTCGTCTGCATTTGGCTAACCTGACTGTGAATGGGTGGGACCCAGTTTCCTATCTGGTTGCATGAGTAAACACCTGTTGAGGAGGCACCAGTGACTTACGTTTGTTCGAGCAGAAGCCATGAAAGTATTTATAGAACAGACAAAGGGAGGCCACATTTCGACGGTGGGGAAGTGGCTGCAGTCGAGCTGCCAGATTTAAGGGAGGCATAACATTGCCATCAGTAGTGCTCACTCCAAACACCTTTGTAATCACCATTAGACTCAAAAAAATATATTGCCAAGTTTATTTTCATTAAAGAAAATATATCAACAAAAAAAAGGTTACAGTGCACTAGGCAAAAAATATCTCTGCATTTTCATGTAGAGGGTGGAAAGATTGTTGTCCTTAAAAATACTGTTACCAGAAATAGGGTCTTCCAGTTGCCATTCTCTTGATCCAGGGCAGCATTACCTCTTCAAGGCACTTGATGTAAGCTGTGTTGAGTCTGAAACCTTGTGGGAAGATGAGTGTAAGCATAACATTGCCATTACTCTAAACACCAATTATTGCAAATCCTCTCCACTGTCATCTGATTGGCACCCAAACACTCTGAAATGTTCATATGGAATTTTTTGGCATGAATGACAAGCTGTACAGCATTTCATTTCCAGTGGAGTGTATTGCATCATGGTCTTCTTGTTCTCACAGAGGGTGTTCAATTCACCCTACTATACTGTGCAGTCAACAAAATTAAAAACAAACAACACATTTGCATAAAATGAAAAAATATAAAATGGCAACCCATATCATCAGCATTGAGTGGTCTGACAACTGCATTTAAACAAAAACAGACTGTTCCAGCTGGGTGTTGACTTCAATGTCCACTTTCATATTTACATACTTTTACTTTAACCCTTAAAAATGGTATACCTTAAAACTATATTTTTATCATATTTCACTGTATTTTGTGTATTCCTCAAACATATTTTAGTGTTTCACATATGGTTTTTTAGTCCCTTTTTCATCCTTTATCTGTCTTGTTTTATTTAAAAGAACTAAATATTAGAAAACTGGTAACCACTCACTAGAAAACTGATGGTCACAAATGATATAAATGAATGACTATACTGTCCCCAGAACTAGTTATGTCTTTCTTCATGTATTTAGAGGGAACATATGACTGTGTAGACCAAGTGTTATAAAACATTTCTACAATTTAAAAAATGGAATGTCTCATCAGTCTTGCAGCCACTATCATGACATTTGAAATTCTGATAATTCACATGACTTCACCATGGACTTATTCAACCCAGATTGTGTTTGTACTGACTCAACAGATATCACTGTACAAATGATATACTTGAAATTTTCAGTAACATGAAGGTATGATGTTGCAACCTACTACTACCTATACACCATATTGTTTGTTTTTATTTAAAAATAATAATAATAGATTTCATAATCTAATTTTTTTCTTTCATCATATTTTCACTACTTTTATTGTAATTCATACAATCTATCACTGCTACAAATAGATTGGTAACAAAGGATTTTGTTGTAAGCTAATTCTTTTATGGGATCCATAGTGTCACAATATATAAATGACCTAAGCATTGTAAAAAAGAAAAAAAAAACTGAGCTAGAGAAATAAAATGAAAGAAATACTAGAGAAAATTGAATAATTATTGACAAAGTATCTCTCTAAGTTAGAGAACTTAGAGAACTTCACTACTGCTCTATCCAGGTATTGAACTCACAACTCTTTGGGTCAAAGCAAAAAAACATCTCACTTGTTACTAAGGTAGCTTAACCTGGTCAAAGATCACAGTAGAAGAGCACTGAGTAGGGACTGTAAACAGTGTATGAACAAATGAATGAAGAACACAATTATCTGTGTATATTTCTGAGATGAGGTATTATAATTATTTACGCTATTTACATTGTTCAGACTAATGGTAAAAGTGTTGATTAACGTGTTGAACCAAAGAGTTTGTCTTTCTCTTTACTCACCCCCTATCTAATCTTTTTCTCTTAATCTTTTTCTCTGTGCATCAGTGGTGTTACTGCCTTGCTTCGAGTGAAATGATTAAAAAAAACATTTGAGAAATTTGTCCATTTTAACAGCCATGTAGGAGGATTGATATTACATAGCCGTTCACCACTTTTCTTTGTTTCTATTGAAATATTTCTGTTTCTTAGCTTCTGGGAAGCATTTTTCACTATTCCATACCACCTTTGGATTTCAGTGTCACATTTTCCATTTTAAGATACTTCCAAGATATTTAAATTTCTGTACTTGTTTGATTCTAATATCTCCAACTAATAGCTCACATCTTACTGACAACCATACATTTTGTCTTCTTCTGGACTGTTTGTCAGTTCAAAGTCAGGCTAAGCAAAGTTTATTTAGCAAAAAGATACTCATTTGTTATTATGGTAGCTTCATCTGATCAAAGATCACAGTAGAAGACCACCGAGTAGGGATTGTAAACAGTGTATGAACAAATGAATGAGGAACACAATTATCTGTGTATATTTCTGAGATGAGATATAATTATTTACGCTATTTATATTGTTTGGACCAGTGGATAAAAGTGTTGATTTAAGTCATCCAGTAACTTCAACCAAAGAGTTGTGAGTTCAGTACCTGGTTACAGCAGTGGTGAACAAATAACTTAGAGAACTGAGTTGAAAGGGAGCTAACTACATCACATTCAGAAGTGGTATTGCACATGGAATGAGAATGATGTACCTCAGTGATTGAAATAAATGGTTCGATTCAAAATTCTTAGCATCTGAAGAAGACTGGAGTTTACGACTGAAATATAAACATGACAATAAAGATGAGGACAACAGTCTAAGCAATGTAAAGAATGTAAACAATACCTCAGCTCAGAAGTATAGATAAACATTGATAAAGCTTTATCTAGGAAATTCAAATGTAAAAATTTCATGGTTTTCCTATCTGAATTTTCTGATGAATGTTAATTCTTATGTTAATGATTGAATAGACTCATGACAAGTTCTATGAAAATAAAATATCAGTAGGAATTTTCCTATAACATCATTAAATATTTGAGCTTAACAACTTGCTATAATGGAATATCCCAGCACACTTTATGAACACTAGAGGGGACTAAGTCTATGATGAATAAATGAGCAAGAGCATTTTCACTAGTGAGTCTTGCTTACAGATTGAGTCACACGATCATTGATCAGGCTCTCTCCTGTTAAGCTCTCTCTTGTTATACTCTCTGCTTCTGAGCAGAGAGTGACCGAAACGAAGCTCTGCTGAAGGGTAGAGTCTTGTTTGGGGGTGAAAAAGCAAGAGATCAACCTAGGATATTTCAGAGCCTAAGAGTTCAGAATTCTTACATTAACTGACCTTGTGTTGCATCTGCCTTGGTGAGAAAGTAGTAAATACCGTCTTGTATATAGAACTTGGTTGTACTATTGTGCTGAATAAACCTTTTATTCCATTACTTGGTAATCTTTCCATTTTTTGAATGGATCTAATAGTGCTAGTTTAATAAAAAGCATGAAAAATAAGATGAAAGAAATATGAGACAAAATGCTTCCTTTCAGAAATTCCAGTAATGTTTCAAGATGTTCTTTAGTTTGGCCATTGGAATTTTTTTAATGGATTTAATACTACTAGTGCAATAAAAAGTAAAAAAAACCCATGAAGAATTAATAATAATTAACAATTCTTTGTTTAATGATAAATTTAATGCCACAACAATAACATTTAGCAGTATAAAAAATACACAATTTTTTTCTGAAAAATTGTTTTAGAAATATCAGCACAAAAGTGAAACCAATATTAAATTTTCATTTTGAGAAGATGAAATTTGTTTCTTCTGAACATATAAAGCTGAATTTGGGGTAATTCTTTTTTTTATAGCCTTTCATGTGAAAATACCATCAAAATAAGTTAACACTATACAAATGGAATAAAAAGTGTTTATCAGTTATCCTGTCTCATTGATGATTTTGTTTCAATATAAACAAGCTTTTTCTATACATATATTTTATGTATAGCCAAATTCTCAATTTATCTATTTGCTTTTGTCAATCATATTTATAAACAAATGCATATAACCATACTGGCAAAACAGGCAACCAAGCATGAAAAGTTCCATGGGCACATAGAATAAAAGCAGACTATTTGTTTTAACAATTCCTTTGTGGTCAACGATTCAAAGACTCTAATCTGATCAGTCTGTGAGCCAAAATTTGAATTACTGCCTTATTTCCCACAATTTTTCCACTCTAAAGTTCTAACACAATAATCATGTGACAGTCTGATGAGTGTATTCATTGTTAAATGGCCCAGGATGAGTCTTTTTGAGGAATATAAAAATATTATGTACAAGATAAGTCTCATTGATTGCTTGAGTGTTATTGCACTGAACTGGAATTCATCAGGGCCAGCTTTATTTATTTATTTAAAAAAAAATAATTTCACCCTAAACAAGCCAAATGCAGAAGGTTACATGAAGTAAAAGAGATTTTAAAAAATTATTTTACCCAAGCATGCAAGAATGCCACTAGTACACAAGAGATTCTTCTTTTTCTTCTTCTTCTTCTTCTTCTTCTTCTTTTTCGTCTTTTATGTGTCATGTCCCTTCAGGACATAAGCAATCATAGCTCTCCACATCTCCCTATCCCTTGTGACCCTTAGCACTCTTTCTCTTGTTACCTTACCCAAGCCCCGCTTTGTCATCCACTTGCTCAGGCGTGTCAAGTACGTTATCCGCTGCTTTCCCCTGTATCTCTTTCTCTCTATCTGACTTGTGAATATCAGATTCTTCAAGCCCTCCATCCTCATTACATGTCCCAAGAACTTTAGCTCTCTTTTCCTGATATTCTGTATTAATTCTTTTCATTTCCATCCTTTCCAAAACCTCATCATTGCTCACATGCTTGGTCCCTGATATCCGCAGCATTCTTCTGTAGAACTACATGTCAGTTGCTTCAAGTTTTTCTTTTATCTTTGATGATATTGTCCAGCATTCTCTGCCATACTGAAGAATGGACATCACATAGCAATTCAGCACTCTTTGTTTCTAGCAAAATTTTCTTGTCTCCCAATACTCTATTCAGCTTGATTATAGGATTGAAGAAAAGACAAAAGATGAATGGGAATCAAGAAGACAGAAGATGGCTAATGATGGTGCATTTAAATTCTTGAAGATTGTAGTTATTAGGGAAGCAAATAAATGGAAGGGAGTTTCTCAATTGGAAAGTGCAAGAAAAGAAACTGTTGAAGTAGAAGTGACAGTTGCATTTATCTATTTCAATAGTAAAAGAATGAGACCTAGATGTCAATCTAGTAACACATTTAAATTCATTTCATAAGGGTGCCAGCGATAAATGTTTGCCAGAGCAGTTGCCATAAAAATACTTGTAGAAAATATATTGGTGAGAAAGTGACTGAAATCGAGATGCAGTGTCATGGTTGATTACATTATAGATACTTTTTTGGATTTTGTAAAGAATCTCGAGATGTACAGCAGGAGCACCAGGTCAGACATGGCAACAGTATTCAATGCATGGATGAATAGTAAATTTGTAAATGTGCAAGACAGATTCTGATCAGAAAAAATTTTCTGGTACGGCACCATGACAAACTTTTCTTGCAGTAGATACAGCTATTTGATGTAATTGCTCTACACTTAAGACTTTTTTGAGAATAAATGGAGAAAGGATAATAAAAGAAAAAGGTAGATGTTGATTGACATTGTATTTAAAAGTTTTGAAGATTGTACACTGCGTGCCAGAATTATATGCAAATCGATATTTTTGTTCTAACTTCGATAGTTTTTAATAAAAATTTTTAATAGAAATTTTCTAAAACTTTTTTGCTAGTTTCAAGAGGGTTACGGTGGACTTCTCTCATAGCTCGATGCATTGCAAGTGCTTCCTTACGAATTTTCCCTTTGTCAGAACGTTCGTTGCAAAGTTCAGGGTTAGTAACAAATTTTTTAATTGCATGATGATCAATTCTTTAGCTGTTTCTAAGGTAGATATCTTATTAGGAATCCTTTGGACAATTTTAGACTTCTCAACTTGACTCAAAGCACCTTTACGTCCCATCTTGCATATAAAGTTGGCACGGTGAAACAGGCTGCAAGTCACCAAAATGGCTGCTGTTTGTTTACTATTGCACAGATTAGCTTAGAATTTTAGATCTGCATATGTGTTAGTATTGTAATACAATGTGCTAAGTTTCACTAATTTTTATTAAAAACTATCGGAGTTAGAACAAAAAAATAGATTTGCATATAATTCTGGCACGCAGTGTAAGTGGCAGGAAAGTAAGAAATTAGAATTGAGTTCTACAAGGGACCACTGACCAGATACTTTTTCACCTTAATTCATCCAATACAAGACCTAAAGTCTACACAAGACAGAGGCTTACTGAGGGAGATTATTGAAAAGGAGGAGGAAAAGTAGTAGTAATAAGAGTATATTATGAGGATATGTAGGACAGATATCAGTTGTCCCTGGACTATTAGTGGTCAGGGAATTATCCTTTCAGAAGTTTGATCTACAAAATCAATGTTCTTAGAAAGAAGCTGTCAGAGTGGAACTTACTTCTTACTGTTGTGTTGTGGCTCGTACCATGTGACATTCGGTTGCCCTGATATATAAAAGGCAATGTGCGCTTAGCACGGGGGGGTGTTCTCATTATTATGGACTTCGGGAAGTTATACCTACTACTGCGAGAGACTGTAAATATTGTATATACATCTTTTTTGTACCACTCTGTTAATAAAGTAGTTTAGCTACATTTCTTGGTGTATCTCTTCATTCCACAATACAACACTTATAAAACCAAATGGAGATGATTTGCCAGTATGAACATTGCAGGGCATGTCCTAGCTGTGAAAGACCGAAGTGGTAGGAATAGGGAATGTAATTTGTTTAAATATTTATCATAATAACAGTGATATAGTTATGAAAAACTAACAATATTTTATCTGTGAGATAGGGGTTGCATGGTGGAAATTAATTCATTGCCCAAGAGGTTGTGTAATAGCTTTTGAACTCCGTCAAGGCTGGACAGGGAAGTTTGGGCAGCACCAGCCCAGAAATGCTAGTACACTGTAATTTCATTGTAAAGAAACAAAATTTCAGGCAATAGTTGAAATTTGAAAATTAGTGTTCGGCTACAATTTCACTGTCAGCAACTCAGGTGTTTGTTGTGTTATGTTTGTACTTACTTCATGCTGTAATGTGATGTCAATTGAAAAAACACAATGTGGATCAGTTTTTATCAGCTGAAACATAACTAAATTTATATAATCAGACAAATTAAGTGAAATGAAAATTATTTGACAATAAGATTTAATAGTTATCCCACATTGTAATAGCAGTAGTTTAATATCAGATGATATCCCTAGATATAGGCAGAAAATGAGAACAGTATACCCTTATAGATTAAATAAAGGGTTCAGTTCAGAATTTCCTGTAAACCAATTGATACCTGGGGAAAACTAAAGGTTGTAAAAGTTGAAACATTTTCATAACAACAACAAACATATGTACAATTGTCCAAATATAAATAATGTAACCATTACTAGTTTTGTGAATTTGAACCTCACTGGTAGCCTTTTTTTCATGGTCTTGTGGCAGACTAATCAAATCTTTGTTGATAATTAAGTCCACTTGCCACAGTGCAGCTGTTGAGAATGCTTGTCTCATATACTAATTTGCTCAGCAGTGCTTTTAATCTTAAAGGGCCCGGGATTATAGTTTATGCCAGGCTTATGACATAAATAGTTTTTCCATTGCTCGATTAAAACAATCAAGAAGAAATTTCACCTATTTTTGTATATAAAAGGGAGGGAAATATTTTATTTTTATGGATAATCTGATATTGTACATAATATGATCTCATATTTTAGATGTAAAAGCTATTTTATCTATTTTTCATGTATAATATGTTTTTTTTATATGTGAATCAACTTTTTTTCTGTGTAAATTGAGCATCTCATCATAATAACCAAATTTCAAAGGGAATACAACAAATGATTATAGGACTAGGTTGTGGAATTCTTATACATATGACATACTTTCCAGACTTGTCACAATTATATATTACTTGTCTGGATAGAAATTCCAACATTTTTTTTAATCATTTCACCCCAAGCAAGGCAGAACTGCCAATAGTGTGCAGGGGGTTACAATGATAGAAAAAACAAGGTACAGGGAATGTCAAAGAAAGGATAATAGAAGGATGGGAAACAAAGTAATAGAAGATGGTAGTTGACATTGCATTTAAACGTTTGGAGATTGTAGCTGTCAGGGAAGCAAGAAAATGGAAGGAAGTGCAAAAAAAAAACTGTTAGTGTAGAAGAGGCAGTTACATTTAACTATTTTGAATGTAAAAAGGTAGGATATTGATACCAATCTAGCAGCACGCATAAATACATGCGGTTGGAGCATAAGAGAAAGAAGCTCCTTAGAGCTGTATCCATGAAAATGCTTGTAGAAAAAGACAGAGGGAAGCCAGATCATTTTAGTGAGAAAGTGACTGAAGGTGGGCTGCCAAGTAAAGATTGATTACATTGTATATCCTCTTTTGGATTTTGTGAAGAACCTCATGATGAATAACAAGAGCACCATCCCAGATATGACAACAGTATTCAATGCATAGACAAATTGTAGATTTATAAATGCGCTAAATGGATTCTGATAAGGAAAACTTCCTGGTCTGAAACAATGACCCAACCTTCCTAGCAGTAAACACAACAATAGATTTGATGTTGTCATTCTATCTGAGATCATTTGAGAGAGTAAAGCCAAGAAGACAAAATACATTGCTCTCTAGGAAACTAGCATCATTCATTCTTACGATAGGTAAGAAAGTTTCTCTATCGTGGTTAAAGGAGAGCAGCTTCATTTTGGAGGTATTAAAATTTATGAGCATATTGCAGATAATAAAATAATACTCATGAAATCAAAACCAGGCTTGTTCTTTTAAGATAGAAGAAAAAGTTTAAGCGAAAGGTGATCTAAAATCTCATTTCTTTACCAGTACAGAAGACCTGCAGGTCTCCCTAAAAAGTACTTTTCTCCCTTGTAGAAATTACTATAACCAATAAGAAAAAAAGCTGCTAACATGCAAATATAAGATTTTCCAATTTTTGTTCTATATTAGTATAGCTAGAGCAGAAGAAAAGAGACAATGCTATAAAAACAAAGCTTCATCTTCATTTACCAGATCTCTTGTAGCCATTGGGGAAAAACTTGCTTGTCCTATAGGAATCCCATTGGTCACCGACATAGTACAACTGTCATCATTGCTAATCAATCCAGTATAAAATCAGAAAATGCAAGAAAACTTTAAAGAAAAAAGAATGGTGTCACATTGTTTGCTAATTATTATCAATAGTATCTGAATTACACATTCAATCAGATGCAAATGGCTGCCGCAGGTACTTCAGCTTACTTTTTAATACCCAAAATACATCAGTAAGAATAATACCTGAACAGTTTTAGCTTGACAACCAACCAAATTACAACAAATGATAAAACTAGAATTAATTTCTATTATTCTTGCATTTTTATTGAAGATTATGACAAATTTCAATAAAGAATAGAAATTTCTCATGATTGTCTTCACACAGAAAAGATCTTTTGTCAGTTATTTGCACAACAGATTTAAACAAATCTTGTGAAAAAAAGTTAAGATTTATTCTTTTGTTATCATTAATTTAATGACTACTGCTAAAGATGACTATTTAGCCAGGAATGTCTGAAGGCAGATAATTTTTATTTGTATGGTTGGATCAATATCATAACAAAAGAGGACATTATTAGAGAATTATTAGAGAATACAAGAAAATGACCAAATTTATAACTCAGATATCTGTTGTAGTTCTAGGATGCACTATTCCACATTTTTCTGATTATCTTAAGCTATTGATTCCAGAAAATAATGTTTTGGCTAACATATTCTTCTATCTACCACTGATGGACAACAGTGTCAGAAACATTGTTATAACTTTATAAAGTGATTTTTGAATGTTATATCCTTTCAGAATTTATGGTGATAATGACTCTTAATAGATTTTTATTATCCGTGAATTATGGAGGTACCATGGTATAATAGATAGCAGCTAAGATTGAGGAATCAGAGAACTGAGTTTGAATTCCAGTCAAATTCATTACATTCACTTATGTGCAAATATCCTAAAGAAAGTTATGAACTAATCTCTTCTCCCCACAGCTATATAGCAGGGCAAACTGAGTTCTATAGCATTCAGTAGCAACCAGTCTATGAGAAAGAAAACTTTGGATTAAAACACTGAGTGGTGAAGTGGTCAGTGACTAAACCAGCTCCTTCACCAGACCCTAAGTAAATAAAACACCAGCATAAAAAACAAGAGCTGATGAAGGGTGAATTAACTCCTCATAGTCAATGGCTACTCACTCCAGCTATAGGTTAAATAGCCTCACCTACCTACCATTAGTAAAGTGCAGTATGTACAGCTACCCCTCTAATGACATAATTAATCAGCGAAGGGTTTCTTATTTAACCTATAGCTGTTGGGCAGAAAATATGAATTCAATTTTTTCCAAGGGTATTTGTGCCAAATCACTACTCACTCCATCCAGAAAAGACTCATTGTGTCTTCTCTGATTAACGTTCTAAACCAACATAAAGTGGAAAAAATATATTGAAACCATTGCTATGTCAGCTGCTAAGAAAGTTGTTTCACTGTGTAGGGCTCAATTCTGGAGAGAAAAATTGTCTTCCTTGCATCTGAATCTATAAACCTATAATTCAACCATGCTTACAATATTGCTGCCACACATTGTCCAGTGCTTCTGCTATTTATCTTGAGCTTTTTCATAGAATACAAAGACTAATCAGCAATATTACTGGTCTTGATCTGGCAGCTTAGCTTCAATCACTTTTCCACCACCATAAGGTTGATTCCCTGTGTCTTTTCTATAAATACTTTCATGGTAATTGTGTGGATGAACTCTTTGATATGGTGGCTAGGCCCTTTGAATTTAATCTCAATACTAGACTGGTATTGAGATATCATCACTTTACAGTTGAGTTGGCTAGATGTAACCATAAATTATATGCTAAGAGTTTCTCTTCTTGCACTTTTCACTTGTGAAAATCCCTTCACACTCTATGTATTCCTGCCAATTTTAATCTTCAAAAATTTAAATTCAAAATCAATTGCTATCAACCCACTTCCTCCTAACTCTTCTTTTGTTCTTGATCCTTAGTAATGTTTTGTTTCTAATTTTTCCACACCCAACAACCTCTTGTGTCTTAGTGGCTTCACTGCCTTGCATTAAAAAATGAATGGCATCGATTGTTGATTTTCTCTTGACAGTGGAAGATATAACATCCAATAAAATATAATGAGAATTGTTGGAAGATTAGAAAATAGGACGAAAATAAATACATTTTGTGCATGTCAATTTTATGGTTTAACACAGAAATAATTGTAAAATGGCATCAACTGTGTTGTGAGATCTGGCAACAGAGGGTCAAATGATCAGGATATTCGCTACAAGTTATTTTCTGTTTTCTGATCTATTGTTTTGCTATCTTACATTATAGGTCAACAATTTTTAAAAAAATCATTTAACCTCAAACAAGGCATTACTACCACTTGTGTACAAGGGGTTACATGAAAGTAGAGTGAAGAGAAAGAGGAACAGGTTCTAGGGGGTATCGTAGAATGGGTAAGAGAAGGATGGAAACACTGGTGTAAAGAGAGCTGCATGAATGCAGAGAGTAAGGGGAGAAGAACAAGATACAGTGGGTGTCAAGGAAAGGATAGGAATCAAGGAAATAAATGGCAAAAAACAAGAAAAAGAAAAAAATTAAAGTTTTGGAGATTATAACTATCAGGGAAGCAAGTATATGGAAGGGAGATCCAGAGGTAGGAAGTCCAAGAAAAAAAGTTTCTAGAATAGAAGTTGCAGTTACATTTGGTTGTTTTCACTGTAAAAGGGTGGGACCTAGTTGCCAGTCTAATAGCTTGATTAAATTGTGGAGCACCAGAGAGCTAAACTCGGAGCAGAATCCGTGAAAATATTAGTACAAGAGAGAGAGGGAATCCAAATGTCATCAATGAGAAAGGGACTGGTGTGGAGCTACCAGGTGAGGATTGATTACATTGCAAATTCTTATATGGATTTTATCGAGAACCCCAAGATGAATAGCAGAGGCATCCAACCAGATGTGACAGTAGTATTCAATGCACAAAAAATTCTTGAAAGAAAGTAAAACAAAGAACACTCCTGTTCTTTATCTAGAGATTCTATATATGAGGAAGGCCAGAGAAAAATATGCTGAAACACAGTGGTAAGAAGAAAATGGATCAGATCAATAATCCAATCAACTCTTGGAACAAAGATTAAATTAAAATAATTAAAGATTCTCCAGCCATCATTTTCTTCTCACTTTCTTGTTTTATTTCTTTCTCATTCACGGTCACTTCATATTTCTCTTCCTCAAAGTCATCTACTCCGGTTCAGTTGTAGAATCAAACAAACAGCACATGATGAAAAATAGACAGAAAAGTCATTTTGTTATAATTTTTCCCTTTCATTTGTTTACCAGTTTTAGTCTAATGGCTGTTTGTTTAATAAAAATAAATGAAAATGAAAATAAAATAATTCACTAATACAAGATATCATCTAAGAATGAAAAGAACCTTTTGCAACTAAAGATTAAAAAAAAGTTAAAGAAAGTTAGAAATTCTGAACAGATTACCAGGATATATATATATATATAAAATAAATCCAAACTTTTGATATTTAAATCCGTTGGATTGATATTTTTACAAGGAATTTACCTATCTGATCATCCTTTTGAACTTAAAATCTGCTGGGCGCGTAATATGATATGCGCTAAAAAAGACTGCTTTCTTCCACTGAACGCCCCGTGGCCCAGGGGTAGAGTCGCCGACTGATGCCAATTTGGTCGGATTTCGAGCCTGGGTTAGGGAGCAATCGGAGTCTAACCGTACTGATAAGCTGTGATACAGCGAAACAGATCTGTCTCCGGATGACAATATATATATATATATATATATATATATATATATATATATATAACATGACACAATAAGTACTGGGCCTGACATATAGAAAACACCACTAATAAAAAATCCATCTAATTTTTATAAAGTACTAACCTTCAAATGGCATGTGGCAAAATTTAGGCCCAGTCAGAATATTAGTTTACAAAGTACAGTTATTTAAGTTAAGCTACTGCTGCAAATTTTCAAAACAATGTAAAAAACTGAATTTCCACAAACTCATTTTGGTCGATCATAAATTGAAGTTGCATGAGATAGCAGAGGAGATGAACATATCAGAAGGCAGCGTACTTACCATTTTGCATGAACATTTATCAATGAGAAAGCTGTGTTCAAAGTGGGTGCCATGTTTGCTCACAGTTGATCAAAAACAACAATGTGTTAATGATTCAGAGCGTTGTTTGCAACTGTTTCAATGCAAAAATAAGAAAAGATTTTGCATAAATATGTGACAATGAATGAAACATGAATCCACTACTTCACTCTGGAGTCAAAACAGCAGTCAGCTGAGTGGAAAGCAGCAGGTGAAAGCCATCCAAAGCTACCAAAGTTGCAAATAAAATGCAAACAAAATTTTGGCCTCCATATTTTGGAATGTTCAAGGTATTTTGTTCATTAATTACCTTGAAAAAGAAAGAAACATCAATAGCAAACATTATATATCATTATTTGTGCATTTGATATAAGAAATCGCCAAAAACAGTCACAAATGAAGAAGAAAAATGTGATTTTTAACTAAGACAACGCAAATCAATCATAACAATGGTAAAAACTACATGAATTGCACTTTGAATTGCTTCCGAATCCACCCTTTTCTACAGATCTGGCGCCCAGGTGTTTGCAGACCCCAAAAGAATGCTCCAGAGAAAGAGATTTGGATCCAATAAAGTGATACTGGAAATTAATTTCCAGTGATATTGGAAACTGATGCGTATTTCGAAGCCAAAGACACATCATTCTACAAAATCATTGAAGAAGTTTTGACCCTAGGAGAAGACTATTTTGATGAATGAAGTCAAATTTTGCCTAAAAGTTGTTGTTTTATTAGTTAGGCTCAAGATTTATTGAGTGATGTGTTATATATATATCGTGCATTCAGTAATGAATTTGAACACTCTGGATTTTAATAACTGCTCATGCCTGTGACCTACTGACATCACTAAACTGTTGCATTTTTCATTTGTAATGCTTTTCCAGACTTTTAACACAGTTTCTTTTCAGTCCTTGTTTGATTTGCAGGGTTTCTTCCTTCATTCTCCTCTTTAGAAGATGAAATGCATGCTCGATTGAGTTATAGTCCAACTATAGCCTGTCTAAAACTGTCCACTTTTTTTTTCTGATCAAATACACTAACAGCATGAAAACCAAATACAAAGTACAAACTAGGAAAGGACACTCAAAATGGGAGTTGCTAAAGGAAGCAATACTGACATCAGCAAACAACATTGCCCTAAAAGAAAATAGGAGCAGAAAGAAAAATAAGTGGATGACGGAAGAGATTCTGGGCATGATGCAAAGGAGGCAGAAAATTATATCAATACATGGAATGGAGTACAGGGAACTACACAAGGAAATAAGAAGAAAATGTAGGCAGGCTAAAGAGAAATGGCTCAATGACAAATGTGCAGAAGTAGAGAGATTGAACAGGAATAATAAGGCAGACATGCATCTGGAAATAAGAGAACTGACAGGACAAAAAACCTGCTCTTCAACAGGATGTCTAAAATCTAAGGACGGAACAATCATTTTGGAGAAAGAGGAAATACTTCAATGATGGGAAGAATATATAACAGATCTTTTCCATGACAAGAGAGAGCAACCAATATTACGCAAAGTTGAGGACGGACCGGAAATATTAAAGTCTGATGTGGAGTCTGCAGTAGCCAAACTGAATAGAAACAAAGCAGCGGGACCAGACGGTATAGTCATAGAGCTGCTGATAGCCCTGGAAGAATTTGGTATAGAAAAATTTACTGAAATAATAAATGAAATATATAATAGTGGGGTTATACCAGATGATCTCAGCAAGTCTATCTTCATAGCATTGCCTAAGAAGCCAGGAGCAAATGAGTGCAAACTCCATAGAACCATCAGTTTGATGAGCCATATAACAAAACTGATTGTCTGAATCCTGATGAATAGAGTGAGAAGCAGAATCAGGCCAGAGATAGTACAAGAACAGTGTGGTTTTGTTAAAGACACGGGAACAAGGAATACCATATTTATGATTAGGATGCTCTCCGAAAGGGCAATACAAATGAAGAAGGACTTATACCTGTGTTTTATTGATTATGCGAAGGCATTTGACAAAATACACCACAAAGAACTGATGGAGATGCTCGGCAGCCTGGACATATTTGGGAAAGACTTGAGAGTAATCAAGAATCTTTACTGGCAGCAAACCACTTGCATACGGACAGGTAATGAATTGAGTAGATATACAAAGATAGAAAGGGGCGTAAGACAAGGATGTGTCTTTTCACCGGATCTGTTCAACCTGTACAGCGAAAATATTTTGAGGACCTTAGAAGTTATGCCTGAATTCGTAATTGGAGGTCACAATTTAAACAACCTAAGGTACGCAGATGATACAGTGATGATAGCAGACACGGAAAGGAAACTACAAGACCTCCTACAGAAGGTAGCAGAAGAAAATAACAAAAAAGGACTAGAAATAAGCTGCACGAAAACTGAATGCATGGTCATCAGTAAAAAGGGCAGCCCAAAATGCCAAATACAGGTCGGGGATACCAGAATCAAGCAGATACAAAAATTTAAATACCTGGGAAGCAGAAGACAAAAAGTGCAACACAGAGATCTGAAGGCAAATTGGCATGGTGAAGGAAGCATTCCAAAAGTTGAGTAAGGTATTAAGAAACAGGACAATTTTGCTAAAAACTAGGAAGTGAGTACTGGATTGCTGTCCGTCCTTCAATATGGCAGTGAATGCTGGACAATACCATCAAAGATGAAGGAAACACTTGAAGCAACTGAAATGTAGTTCTACAGAAGGATGCTGTGAATCTCATGGATCAAGCATTGAAAAATATGTTGGTTCAAACAAAAGGTATATTTATAAATAAAATAAATAAATAAATAAATACCAGGAAATAAAAGCTAAAATTTTAAATTCTTGTCGCATCTTTTGATTTTAAACCCAAATGAATTCAGTGAGCAACAAAAACAAAGGAATTAGACTTGGTGAACCAATACTTTTGGAGGGGTGTATAGAAATGTAAAGTTTGTCACTTAGCTGATTAATGTTACTTTCAGTCGTCTGATTCCAGAGTTTCATAGACAAACCCTCCAGCAATCAATTTTTCTACTCATCAGGGGTATCGGCAATAGAGTGTTTATATTTCACATTTTTTTTTTCTTTAATACATGCACTTTTCATTGGTGCAGAGTTCATTTTTTCACTTTTATAGTGTGCATATGTGTGTGTTTATTTGTGTGGAAGGTGGGGGGCACACTTATGTGCCCTTCTGTGCATATATGTGTACATGTAAAATGCTGTGGTTATTGCTTCTTTTTGTCATTTCTCTTGTCAGTTTATACTCACTTGCACAATGGGCGCTGGTGGTCATAAAAATGCTCAGTGTAAAATAAGAACTAAAATTTATATAATTAATATTAAATGTACATTTTTTTCCTCACTGTTTGGTACAATTCAATGTATGTATATCGTCAATTGAGTACTCTAGGGAAATTGTAGATTTTAAAAATATTAGCTACTCACTGCTATTTATGCATCATTCTCCAGCAATGAATTGCACACTATTGGCTACTGGCATTTGTTTATATTGTATATATATAACATGCTAAAATCTGCCTTCCTCTAATGTGCACTGATAGCTTAGAATCTCTGAATCTCTGACTGATGTCAAATCTGTTGGGTTTCAATCCCAGCTGGAAGCAATCTGATGTCTAGCCTACTGATGAGCAGTGATACAGCAAAACAGGGCTGTCTACAGATAGATAGATAGATAGATAGATAGATAGATGTGTGTGTGTGTGTGTGTGTGTGTGTGTGTGTGTGTGTGTGTACATCATGTATACATACACACTAATAATAGAGAATATTGTCACTTAATAAGACATTGACCAGTGTTTTATTAGAGGAAAAGACTTTAAATAAAGTGCTTAATACTAAGAAACAAAAGAAGTAATAGAAAATTAATTAAAATAAAACACTCAAAGGAAACACTTGCAGAAATTACATTATTTTATGTAACATATTTTAAACCAGATATTTTATTATTATTATTATTATTATTATTATTATTATTATTATTTGTGTCAAGTTAGTTCAGATATTCATGAGTTTATCTCACTAACCATCATGGTTCTGCATGAAGATCAGAAAGTCATAAGATAGCTGGTCAATGTAGGTGGTTGCTGGGCAACCAACCTGTCTTGTGCTATAGTTAGGTCATCAGAGCAGTAGAACACTTGCAAGTTCTTCTTTTGCTCACTAGCAGTGTCCTGCAAAGTGTATTCTGTATTTGCTAAGATTGTAGAAATATCAAGAATGGGCCCAGAGAGCTGTGATTTAGTTGGATATTGTGTCCAAGATATATAAATACAGCTCTCAGCATTCAAGTGCAAGTTACATCAAGATTAGACTCAATGGTTTCAGTTAATATCCAAGCAGTAGTATTGTACATTAAAACTGCCTCTAAAGTTGTGCAAAATTATCTCTGTTTAAAGTTGTCTGGTAGATCAGATTTCTGGATTACATTTATTTTGTTCAGGGTGGCCCAGGTTTAGCGATGCCAATTTTCACAATCTGGTTTCTACTGAAAGCAGATATTCTGGGTATGACAATAAACTGCGTCTGGCAGCAAGGTGTATGATTGGGAAGTTTTGAGGAGCATGGAATCTGCTCTTAATTGTTGTTGTTCCCAGATTCATCCTGACCTAGGGTGGTAGCAACTGTTAGGGTCCCAGCTATGGTCAAATAGTGAACCCCCAAACTGGAATCAAAACACTATGAAAGTATTAATATACATTTTTATTTATTTCTGAGATGAGTAATTTTTGAAAGAGTATGTTGAAACATTGAGTCTATATCAACCGAATGAAAACAATAGTTTGAAATAATACAAAGATATTGAAAAATACTCATCTCAGAAATAAATACAAATTATGACAAGTGGCTCAAACCCATGATCCAGTTGTCAAAAAAACATCTGACACTGAATATAAAAGGCTTCAATTATACACCACTAATGTCCCTTTGAGACAGTGACATAGTGGATGTAGTAGTTGATTATACATGTGTTAGTATCATCTGGTGGTCATAAGTTTAATCCTTGGATCTGGTAGTGATGCATCAAATCCAGCAAGAAATAACAATAACTGATTTCACAGGATATATCACAACAATCAGCAAGATAATCTATAGCAGCGAATCAATGGATACCTGATGATGAGCAGAGTACTTGGTCAAAACATTGTGTCTGTAATAAAATCTCTATCAACCAAGATTCAAACAACAGTTCAAAATAATACCAAGATTTATCAATATACATTTATTATAGTAAAAATTTTCAGCAGTAGATTATAAAAAAATATTTACAGCAACAGATTAAAAAAAATACCAAAGCTCCAAATGTAATTAAATTTCTGCATTAAATGACTGATATAGAGTTGATATGCTTTTAAACAAACCAAAATAAACCAGACATGATATTTATTAATAAATTCAATTGATTTTTCAGTTGATTTTAAATATGAAGTCAGGAGATAAGTTTTAAAAATTTATTATTAATAATATAGCCAAATCTCACTTCTGTTGGAAGAACCCCTTCCTGAATGACCATGACCTCTAGGGACATAGCTGCACTAACCATGTCTAACCAGTTGCAGATTGGTAAGGCTATTTAACCCATAGATGGAAGTTTTGAATTCAGAGTTGCCTTTCACCTAGACTGGTTGCCAACCAAAGTTATAAGAATCAGTCTGTCTTGCATTTAACCCATAGCTGGCAGTGGAAAGAAGAGATCGATCCATACCTTTCCCAAAGGTAATTGTGCCTAATTCATATCTATATATACATACACAGATATATATCAGGTGAAAAAATTCAATAAATAGCACTATAGAGTAAGCAGCTACCTATTAGAAGGCCATAAATTTCACTTCAAAGATAGACTCAAATTCATATATATATATATATATATATATATATAGCAAAAAAACAGATAACTCTTGTAACTAAAAGTTATACAAAATTCATAATCCTGATCCCCAACACTCTTTCTACTAAACTCACAAACAAATTAGTCATCCATCATACTAAAATTATTACCACCATCTTCAAGATAATCGGAGATATAATTAGGAAGAAAAATAAACCCAACACCAATTCAAATGTCATGATTTATCAAATAAATTGTTTATCATGCAAAAATGTTTATGTGGGGCTGACATCACATGATCTAAAAGCCTGCGTCTATGAACACAAGAAAACTTGCATTTGGACAAATGATCTAACTCTCTCATTTTGCATTGAAACAATGCTAGACATAACTTTAATTTCACTAATGCCACCCTAATTAAAAAAAGAACATGATTCTTTAAGGAGAAAATACATTGAAAACTTATTAATAACATTCATATCAATTATGAACACATGCCTAAAACATGAAATTACATTACCACCTTTCTTTGAATTAACTCTTAAAGAATCTAACTTATATTTATCTAATATAAAGAATACATGCTTAAAAAGACCAGCCATGAATTAGAATGATGTGACACCCACTGGGCTGACTTGACCACACAATGGTGAAGACAGAACTTCTGCTAGACATGCACACATACACAATTACAAACATGCATTATAATCCAATTCCCACTTAGATATACAAGAATTCCCACAAACATATGTACATATAGAATTATCTATGTTTTTAATGCATGTGATACATGACTGACCAATGAGAACTGACCCAAACAAAACTGAAAATACCTGAATTTCTGTCTGTCTGCTTTCTCTCAATCTCTGATGAAGCTTTAATAAAATGAAACATGTTAGCTTGAAAAATGTTTCCTATTTTTTATTTTATCTTATATATGATTTTTTTAAATTTTGTATATATATATATATATATATATAGGGAGCAACTGGTAAATTGTCAGCATTTTATATTTTTAACTTTGTGCATTGTTTTTGATTTTTTGACTGCACCGTATAGAAGTCAACAACAACCAAAGTCAGTAGAAAAAATACTAGCAAGTGCAAAACTGCAGACTATAATTAAAGAATTTTAATAGCAACCAAGCAGAGTATACAGCTACATATGAGAAAGGCATGAATTTCACTTCAAAGATGGATCCAAATTCATAATTCAAAATACATACTCATGAAACTCAGAGAACTTAATATACATTATAACATGCAAAAGTTGCCACTAACACTAGACTTTTTAAACTATCTGGACACTCTGGCAAAGTATGACAGTTGATTGCCCCCAAATTAAGGAGCTCTACACAAGATAAATACCCCTTAGTCAACATACAGAGTAATGTTGGGAGCAAAATCTAACAAACTTTAATATTTTCATATTCTACTAATGCGCCTACAAAATCACTGAACAAAAACACATTAATAAGTAACATTTTTATTAGCAAATTTAAACCAAAATACAATTCATGACACAAATGAGACATATGTCCCTCAATATCTATTACATTTTCCTTACCATAAGCAACAGATAAAATTAGTTACTCACCATTTTTCTTTTATTCTTCACTTAAATATTAGCCCATGGTAATCTAATAGACATATACAAACTTTTTGAAAAGCTAAAAGCAAAATTGGCTAAAGTAAATGATTTTTTCAAAAAATACACATGTAAGTAAAATAATTCTAACAAACCTACATGTACTACAAATGTTACACATATATATATATATATAAAAACATCAGGTGTTTCCCAAATCCTATTCTCTCTCTTTCTATATATATATATATATATATATAGAGAGAGAGAGAGAGAGAGAGAAAGAGAAAGTGAGATGCTATTCCAAAGCATGTTATTTTCTTTATCGAGCAAGTTTTTGTACCAACCTTTTATGTTGTGGGTTGTACCATGTGACATCCAGTTGCCCGGATGCATAAAAGACAATGAACGTTTAGCACAAAGAGTTGTCATTATCACAAACTTCATGAAGTAACACCTATTGCTGTGAGAGACTGTAAATATTGTATATATCTCTTGGTTGTACCACATTGATAATAAAGTTATTTATTTACATTTCACTGCGTATCTCTTCATTCCACAATACAACACTTTTTAAGACAGTCACTTTTTACCTTTATAAATACACACACACACACACACACACACACACACACACACACACACACACACACACACATATATAAACCATCCACAGACAGGCCTGTTTCACGGAATCACAGCTTTTCAGTGCAACTAGATTAACAATTTGCCTTAAGCCTGGACTAAAACTCAACTGATTTGACAGCAGTCAGATATTCATCCACCAGGCCATTGGTACACATCAGAGAAAGGCCGATTACATAGCATGTAATGTATTTACGAAATGTAAATAATGCCAGCAGCAAGAGTGTTCCATCTGATAACCGCGTCATAAATAACTGCTGTTTATGAAATTTTCCCCTCTCTATAGTACTCAAATGCAAGCGAGAGCATACATATGTCCTGGCTTTATTTGACCCAACTGACTATCACTGATACCAGTCATAATAAGTCAACCTCCTCTGCTACTAAGCAGATACAACCTTGAAAATCAGCACTTTGAAATCTGATATGTCCTGGAAAGGGATATATATATCATTTGAGGTAGTTAAGTGGTTTAGGCAAATGTAACCGAGTAGAACAATGTAGTATGTAAACATAATGACTGTACTCGTCGTATACAGTATCCTGAGACGTAGACATACTCAATAGACATAGACCAATAGTCCTAGATCTCTAGTGGAAAACCTGTAGACATCTAGTGGTAGATCTCTAGTGGAAGACCAATAGACCTCTAGTGGTAGACCTCTGGATCTCTGGACATCCTTGCTTTATTTTATATTTATGGCAGACACCAACCAATCACATTCCAGTGAGGGGAAACCAAGGTGTATACATATTCATTACCTATTCATTACATCAAAATCAATAGTTAAAATGTGTCCAGAAAATTCTCTCTTTTACTTATTGATCTAATGCTACTTTGATTTGCAGTCCCCCAAAACGCTATTTGATGATGTCTCCTGCTGTCATCCTCTACTCACAAAATTCCTTACAGTTATAAAGGAAATGATTTAATATTTCTCTTTTCTTCATGTGCTCAACAGACAAGTTGAAACTCAGGACATTTTCATACACAATGAATGTGACACAATATATATGACCTTTTCAAAATTTACAACATTTTTTTAAAAAGATTATATTTATTGCAATCCTGTTCAAGTAAATCTATATTTTGAGATATATAATGAATGAATGTATTTTATATTCATGCATAATCTGATATTTTATATAGTGAGATCTCATTTTTTATATGTAAAAGACATAATTGTATTTTAGGATCATGTATAATACAAAATTTTGCATAAAGTGATCTCATGTTTTTATTTATATAAATATATACAAAAACTAGTAGTATAGCCTGGCATTGCTTTGGTGTAATGAAAGCTTTAAAACTAATCCATGGTCCTGGAGCTCAGACTCTTTGGACATTGGCACAAAAGACTAAAAAGCAATAGTTGTTTCCAGTTAAAGTGAAACCATAGACTGAAAGAAAAATGAATGGATGTAAATCAAATTTTGATTTTGTGGTATTGATATCAAATAAGTTTTTTTCATCGTAAACTGAATTTTGAAGGCTAAATAAGTCCTCTGAGTAAATGGTATCATAGCTGAGACTAAGAACTACAATTATACCTACTTAGAGCCAAACCTGAAGCAAAACCTAAAATAAAAGGGCTGAAAAAAATACAAACATACAGGCAGATAAACAGTCACACACACAAACATCTTGCCTTTTATATATATATATATATTATCGATTTTCTGCACTATTGTAAGAACTGCAACCTTGAAACTTTTGAATATTGTTTCTTATGTCTTTGTCTATGAGTGTATCAAATTTGATTGAAATTGGACCACTCCTTCTATAACCCGATTTTTTCGATTATTGATTTTTGATATTTATTGGGGCTTACCTCGACACAAAACCTAGCTAAGAACACTTGCAGATGCTTATAGTACAACTGTGTAAATTTTCAAGAAAATCAGTTCAGTTGTTTTGGAGTCTATAGGTAATGGACACACACACACACACACACACACACACACACACACACACACACAAACACACAGAGACAAAGTTCCGTTTATAAATAAGTTTAGATTTAGATATGAAATATATTTTAAATATTCATATATATAAGTGACATTCTGTATCATGTGATATCATGTAACATTTTTTATGCAGAAAATTGTGAATATATTTTTGTATGTATAATGTGATAGCCTGAAGTAATATTTTTATATAGAAGTCATGAATATATTTTATTTTTCTGTATAATGTGATTTGCTATTTTTTATATAAGATGCATAAATACATATTTATATTTATTTATCATGTGATCTTATTTTTGTATGCAAAATGCACAGAATATATTTCATTTTCATGTATAATATGATATTGTGTATAATGTGATCTCAGTTTTCTATATAAAAGGTAGGGATACGTTTTATTTTTATGCATAATCTGATACTGTGCATAATGTGATCTCATATTTTGGATGGAAAAGGCAGGTATCTATTTTATTTTCATGTAAAATGTGTTTTTTTTAAATGTGAATCCACATTTTGTTTTTCATGTAAATTTAGCAACTCTTTACACTGACCAAATGATTATATGACTAGGTTAGGAAGTTCTTATATGTAGAGGGTGTTATGGATGAATTGTTGTTTAAATTATACTAAACTGAAAATAACTGTGTCATCTCATATATTTACCAAAATTATATAAAAATATTTTAAAATACTAAAGAGTAAATTTATTCAGTAAAATCCCCATTGGCTTCAACCACAGACACCAAATGACTTCAGAATCTCCTGCAACTCTTTTGGCTGGTCTCCTTCTTTAAGTTGGTGAGTGATGCCATAATCCTTGCTTTCAGTTCATCTTTGGAGTTTTGTTAGTTTTGTTTACTTAATAATCAAAGGCGTTTCAGTCTGGGGAATTAGGTGGCCAGATGTAAGGGGTGATGTGGTAGCAGAAATTATTTGACAGCCATTACTGTTTCTCCTGCTTGTGTGGTATGATGTAGAGTTTTGTTGCTATAGGGTCTTCTCTCTTGGCACCACCTCAGAAAAATCAGAATAAATTTTTTGAGCTGCTGTATCTTTGTATTCACTATTAAACTCATCCAACTCTATTCGAATATCATGCACACTCTTCAGATTCACACCCAAATACACTGAAATTTTTGTATTAGTGCTTCCAGCATGAATACTAAGCAGTACAACATGCTGTTTCTATATTTCAGATGTAAGGGAGTGTTGTGGTCAATGAAATTATCTGGATTTTCTTACTTGTGTGGTATGGTGCAGAGTCATGTTGCATGATATAGTCACTCTTTACTTAGGGCAATACTACCTCCTCTAGGCACTTGATTTAGACCTCCCTGTTGAGTATGATTCCTTGCATTTACTTATGCACAAATACCCTTGGGAAAGGTATTAATCTGTCTCTTTCCTCCAGTTATGGGTTAAATAATTGGACAGACTGGGTTCTATAGCCTTGCCCAATAAGTAATGTCTCTTTCCAGACATGATCACCCAAAGCGTGTGTTACATATGGCACTTAACTGACTAACCCTCTGGGAAGATGAATGAAGGCATAACATTGTCAATCACTAGTGATCACTCCAAACATCTTCATAGTCACCATTAGACTCATCCATCTCTTTCTGAATGCTTTGGATTATCCTCAGATTGACACCTAAACACTCTGAAATGTTTGTATTGAAGCTTCTCGCATGAATACTAAGCAGTACAGCATGCTGCTTCCATATTTCTGGCAGAGTGAATTGTGCTCCTTTTCTCATAGAGAGTGCCCAACTGAATCTACTATACTATGCAGTTGACAAAAGCAAAAACAAACAATATGCCTGTGCAAAGTTAAAAATATAAACTGGAGACAATTTACCCATCGCACCCTCTAAGATAAACTTTTCAGACTTATTGCACTTAGAATATTACTCGTTTCAATCTATTCAATATTTCTTATTTGGACAGAAATTCCAACATACTGAAGATATTAGAGTAATCCTCAAAGAATAAAAAATAGACTTGTTCTTTTAAGATAGAAGAAAAATTTAACTAAGGAGTAATGTAAAGTCTTTACCAGGAGAGAAACAAGGACTTAAAAATACTGTGAAATAATCAATATTATTTACTTCAATATATGATATTTGTATATCAATTACATAATATATGCTTTTTAATGTACAATAGTAACTGAATTGCTATTGTTATTTATAAAATGAATGTACTAATTTCTCTCATGTATAATGTTGCTCCTTTTTGTATCTGCAATAGATTTTTTTTTATCTATAATGTGATATCCACTTAGAATGCATGGAAGATATGAAACCATCAATCTTTATTTTGTGCAGTACATCATTGTACAGTGCAAGAAATTTTTTAACAGAACAAAAAAACTAATGTGGTTGTTTGCATTATACATAGGTCTAATATTTTATTTTCTCATATAGTATGATCTACACTTTAGTAAAAATATGAAACTTTATAAAAAATTTTATATCAGAAAACGGAAATGGTGATTTGCATTATACATGGGAGTGATATTTCACTGTGAGATTCCTTTGAAGCTAGTTCTTTGTCCCCAATTCAAACAGTTTGAATGTTGAAAAATCTGCTGAAACTAATCAAGATAATTAAAAGAAATTATGCGGAATAATAAAAATCCCCAATTTCAAAGAAATACAGAATTCTCTTTTCTCTTTCTTGTTTCTCCAACAATGATTCAAGATGGAACAATGTCTGACTATTGAAATTGTTCAATAAGTGTTCAACCTGAAGTAGCCATATTGAATCTTAAATGACTGAATTTGAAGTAGCCATATTGAATCTTAAATGACTGAATTTGAAGTAGCCATATTAAGGCTTTAGTCTTCCATCATTTGTTTCACAATGGCTTGATTTTAATCTGAGATTTATAAACAAATGAACAATCTCCACTTCAAATCTAAATCGATCATAAATTTAAACCCCACTAAATCTGTGAAATTCTTAACAGTTTTTGGCAGTCCCTTCCATGATCATAATTTTAAGGAGTTCACTTTGAATGCTCATTAACCAAAACTCACGCAGAATGTAAGCATTTCCCTCTGGTTACTGTTCTCTTAATTCTTACAAAATAGAACCAGACTTTAGCATGAAACAAGAGATTCCTTTGTTCTTCAAACAATTGGAAAATTGTACCTAATTTATCTAATTGTGGGATTCACAGAGAAACAGATTTATTTTTTGGTTTGTTGGCATAGCATTATCATTATATTCTTTGATCTAATTTAAAACATTACAAGGCTACAATGTTTGTCTTCAAGGCAGGGCATTAAACAATAGATTAAACACAAAATGATTTACACCATTGATACAAATAATGAACTCTTATACAAAGATGGTAGCCCTACATCATAATTTAAATATTCTTCCATCCTAGAGAATACAACATGAACTTATGAATAGTTTCTTCAACTTTGTTATTCGAATTTAAGATATATTATTAGTGACGACAACACGGCATCACAGTGGGCTTCCAAGATTGAAGTCAACATCCAAAGCAGTAAGTTCTGCAGGTAGAACAACAGACACCTATTCATAACAAAGATGGGCCATTAAGTTAGAGGATACTGGCTGTTGTTTGACCAGGAGAAGAATGGGTGCCACCAGGTCTATTTGCCCAAGACATGCTGCCCATGAATGAATACCACCCCAACTTTCAACCCAGATATATGGACAGAAGCGATTAGGTGATCTAATGACCAAACCTGGTTATGGAAGTGATGATGATAATGATTTCTGGGGGCAACAGACATATGTTCATTGTATTATGCTTATCCATATACATTCGTGGATGTGCATTGTGGCACAGTGGATGTCGGCTCGGAACGAGAAATTGGAGAGCCGAGTTCAAATTCCAGTTGAATTCCTTACATTCACTTACACACAAATACCCTTGGCAAAGGTATTAATCCATCTCTTCCCCCCAGTTATGGGTTAAATAATAGGACAGATTGGGTTCTATAGCCTTGGTCAGAAACCAGTCTACTGCAGAAAGCAACAGCAACCTACTGCAGGATAATCTTCTGCCCAGTCAGTCATGTCTCTTTCAAGACATGAGTGCCCAAGCATGTATCACGCATGGCACTTAACTGACTGATATACACTTAAAAGATTGTCAAATTAGGTTGAAATTGTTAGATAAAAAAGGCAGCTGACTTGAAGAAAACAGTTTCTAGTTTGAGGAGATAGTATTTGCACAAAACTGTAGAGAAAAATATATGCTCTCCATGAAATTCATCTTTCACAACAAGATGTCTTTCTTATTCTTCTTTTTCTATATGCTGTGTTCCTTCAAGACGCAGGCAATCATGACCTTCCACATTTCCTTATCCCTAGTGGCTCTTAGTATGCTTTCTCCTGTTACCTCACTTAAACCTTGCTCTGCCATCCACTTGATCAAGCCCCTCAAGTATGTTACACCTAGCTTTTCCCTGTCTCTCTTTCCCTCTATCTGACCTGTGAGTATCAGATTCTCCAAGCCCTCCTTTCTTATTACATGTTCCGGGAATTTCAGCTGATGTTAAGTATTAGCTTCCTTTTTATTTACATCCTCTCTAAAACCTAATTGTTGCTCACATGTTCAGTTCATAGTATCCACAACTTCTGTAGAACCACATTTTGATTGCTTCAAGTCTCTCCTTCATCTTTGAAGAGATCTTCCAGCATTCACTGCCATATTGAAGAACAGACATCACATAGCAATCCAGTTCTCTCTTCTTTGTTTCTAGCAAAATTTTCCTGTCTCTCATTACTCTACTCATATTCTGGAATGCATCCTTGGCCATGCCAATTTGCCTTTGGATCTCAGTGTTACACTTTCTGTTTTATGTTTGAACACTTCCCAGGTATTTAAATTTCTGTACCTGCTTGATTTTAATATCCTCAACCTGTAGTTGGTATTTTAGGCTCTTATTTTTGCTTATTACCATGCATTCTGTTTTCTTGTAGTTTATTTGAAACCATATCTTTCCACTTTGTTCAGCTACCTTCTGTAGGAAGTTTTGTAATTTCCTTTCCCTGTCTGCTATCAGCAGTGTATCATCCGCATATCTTATTTCAATGAAAACTTCTGATACGAGCAGTATATTCTTGCTAACTTGACACATTGGATCTATCCTGTTGAATTAACCCCCCACACCATGATTTTATTGCACTTCTTTTGTAAATAAAGTAATTGCAATTCTAAAATATGAATGAATTTCTTAATCTTATATAATATGAGAAAAGAAGTAAATTCTATGATTAACTCAATGAAAGAATTCATTTATTTGAAAAATGTAAGAATAGTTTTTCTAATTGCAAACAATTTTGCACACATAAACATAGTTTAATAATTCAAATGACCTTAGCATGTCACTAGGATAATGAGTCAAGTACACACTTGTACTTTAGCGAGTTTGAACATGTTCCAACTTTTGTTTTCTTCAGACACACACTAACTTAGGCTAATTTCTGAGCAGTAGAGGAAGTTTTATATGTTCATGTTATATTGTTGGTGGAAATGACTAAAAGAAACCTTGAACAGAGAATCAACATTAACTCTTCTGTAAAAGTTTGTAAAATTGTTAGTGAAACATTAGCCCTATAAAACATGGCTTATGTTGAATATTCTCTGAATTTTCTTTTTGGTAGCTTTTTTATAGCAATATGAATTGTCTGTAAATGTGTATATATCATAGATTCTTTTTAATTAAGTTACTAGTTACTTAGAGAATTTACTTCTTTGTAGATCTTAAAAAATCAGTGCAAATAAACTGAAAGTCATTCATTTTTATAATTTAGGCTACCAAGCTGCTTAGTCATCTTCAGTGAATTTGCTGCAGCCTTTTAGAATATAGATATAATTATATGTGCCTTTAAAATATAAGTACAATTATATGTACCATCTATGTATGGAAATATTCAGCCAGTCAGTTAAATGCCATATGTGATACACACTTGGGTGATCATGTCATGAAAGAGACATGACTGACTGGGCAGTAGATTATCCTGCAGTAGGTTGCTGTGTTTTCTGGTTGTCAGCCAATCTGTTCTGTTATTTAACCCATAACTGGATGGAAGAGATGAATTGATACCTTTCCCAAAGGTATTTGTGCGTAAGTGAATGCAAGGAATTCAACTGGAATTCGAACTCAGCTCCTCAATTTGTCATTGCGAGCCGATATCCACTGCACCACAATGCACATCCAAATATTACCAAACATAAAAAATTCAAATTGTTAGCTGCTTCCTAAAGTATAGAAAAATTATATATCATTTGATATACAGAAAAATTAACAAACATTAAAGTTTCATACTTTTAGCAGCCTGTTAAGGTATAGATAAAATTGTATATGCAATTTACAGTGCACAAAATTTACCAAACCCTAAAAATTCAAGTTTTTAGCAGCCTGGTAAAGTATAGGTACATTTATACGTGTCATTTAGGGTATGCATGAATTAGCAAACACTAAAAATTCAAATAAACCTGCAGATAGATTATGACACTATTTTTATACAAGAAAGCAATAAAAACAAAATACAAGAACAAGAGAGCTCCTATAACAGGCTGCATAGAGACAAAATTCTCTGCTGTATATTTTTATTTTCCTGCATATATGTCAGTAACACGTGAGTTGAACAATTTTATTTCTTGGGGCAATGTGGCATTCTATATTTATCAGGAAACATAAAAGAAGCCCAATGCAAATTTTCGACCCTAGCACAAGGAAACCATTCATCATTTCAGCAATATAAAAGACACTGCTTGAATCCAGGTGAATATATCTCTTCTCCAAGAGTTAAATCCTGTCACCAGAGGTAATTTGAATTTTCTTCAGGCAACAATCAATTGCTATATTTCAATAGCAATACATTGTGATATATCAATACTTTTGTTTTGGCAACACCTTTTCAGATGAGAAGTATTTCCTTAGCCTGTGTCTTTGATGGCTGCCCATAAAGCCTCACCATGGAATTAAAATTTGATAAGCTGAGTTCTTTCCTTAGGCAGTAGTGGATGATAGAAGAGAAACGTGTTTAGTCGCAATCTTTTCCTTTGACCCTGGCCAATTTCAATGTAATGTTAGCCTTTTATTTGGTGTATAATGTTGACATTTTCTAACCAATGTTGAATGCTAGAATTTGATTGGACACCTACAATTACTGATGAAGTTATGATACTGTCTGGCACAGTAGAAGATTATACTTGAAGTGTCTCTGGGCTGTATTTTCAGAATTAAAATTTGTTTGAACTGCACCAAGTTTTATGTGATAAAAAATACATCTAAAAATAAGAATACAGAGACAGGGTTAAAGGGAGGTAACCACAGATTCAAAGTGAGAAATTTTCACTGATAACTCTCTCCTCTAATCTGTGGATACTAGTTGCTATATTCTTAAAACTTGGTATAATGCATCTACCATTCACCTGTGCCATGCATAGTGTTGCCATATCTGGTTGGGTGCTCCTGCTATTTATCTTGAGATTCTCAACAAAATCCAAAGAAGGATCTGCAATGTAATCAATCCTGACTTGACAGCTCACCTCCAGTCACTCTCTCACTGATGTGATGTGGCTTCTCTCTGTCTTTTCTACAAGTATTTTTATGGCTACTGCTCTGCTTTTCTCCTTGGTGCCCAACCACGTGTATTTACATGTGCTACTAAATTGGTATCAAGGTCCCATCCATTTACTGTTGAAATAGTCAAATGTTATCTCCTCTTTCTTCATGTGAGAAATGAAACTGCTAGAATAGAAATGGCTGTTACTTATAAGTAGTTCAATAGTAAAATGATGAGACTTAGTTGCCAATCAAATTTAAATTTATGTAGTCGGGGCGCCAGGTAAAAAAAAATAAAAAAAAAATTATTGGAACAATTTGCCATGAAAATATTTGTAGAAAATACAGAGGGAAGCCATATCACATTGGTGAGAAAGTGATTTAAGTCAGGATGCCAGGTCAGAACTGATTACATTACAAATCCTTCTTTAAATTTTGTCAAGAATCTGGAGATATATGGTAGGAGCACCAAACCAGACATGGCAGAAGTATTCAATGCAAGGAGAAGGTCAGAATTTTTTAAATATCTAAACAATGAGGTGTGTCAGTCAGTTAAGTGCCATACGTAATACACGCTTGGGCGATCATGTCTCTTTTGAGACATGACTGACTGGGCAGAAAATTATCCCGCAGTAGGTTGCCATTGCTTTCTGCAGTAGACTGGTTGCCGACCAAGGCTATAGAACCCAATCTGTCCTGCTATTTAACCCATAACTGGAAGGAAGAGATGGATTAATACCTTTCCCAAGGGTATTTGTGCGTAAGTGAATACAATAGATTCAACTGGAATTCGAACTCAGCTCCCTGGTTTCTTGTTCTGAGCCAATATCCACTGGACCAATGCACCAGAAAATAATTTAAAAGATCAAAAAGCATAAAATTTATAAAAATAATAATCTTCATAAGCTTAAGTGAGGTTCAAAAAATTTCCTAAAAAAAACAATGCCCTTCACTATTCTCTTAGGTACCTAAGAGTAAGTAGTCTAAGTGAAGGGAATTATCTTAAAATATCTTTTAAAACATGTAAATTCTTAAGAAAAACATTTTCAGATTTTATTAACAGGAAAAGATTAATATATTAATTTATCACTTATAAGAAGCTGTTTTATGTTGTTGATTTGGCTAACCTCATTTTAGAGTATATCAAATTTAAAATTGATTAATACATATCATGGCATTAAGAAATGTTTGCTGTTGGATATCATTCAGAAGAAAAATTAAGCTACTCCCTTGCTTTTGCTCAGTTGACAATTTTTAAAAACCATTTTGGTTTCTTGAATTGAGATTCTATGATGAGTTTTATACTGAACATAATAATATACATCAAGGAATGCTAATATCAGTTGTTTGATTATAAAGAAACATTTGGTATTCACTGATTGATCAGTCAGTACAGCTTTCTGCTAAAATTTTAAAAATCTTTCTCTTAAAAGAATTTTTCAGGAAAATAGGTTTCTAAAGTCTAATAGCTATCATCACTCTTTCCAGTGATGATGAGTAAAGCTCTTTCTAAATTTTTATTTCAAGTAGTGCTTCAAGTAATGTGAGATATCAAAAACTTGATTATTTAATTATTTTCTTTTCAAGTTAAATGTGCTATCCATTTTAGTTGTTATTGCTAATCAAAGTCCTCAAGTGATGTGGCTTCTTCTATTTGCTATAGTTCTATGCTTGTGATTCTGTAGTGCCAGTCCATGACATTAGACAAAGGATAGTCTTAAAACCAAAACCCACAAGCTTGACTCATTCAAAGTCATTTAACTATTGATCTGAGAAAGCGGTTGTATGCAGCTGTCAGTTTAGATATATTTCTGAATGGGTTTGAGCCATACATGGTAGCCAGTCAAAAGTTTCGATCTGACAACAATGTTTATTTTTTTAATCATTTCACCTCAAGCAAGGCAGTACAGCCACAGATGTGCAGGGGGCTACATAAGAGAGTTAAAGTTTTAGGCAGGAGGAGAATGAAGAGAAAGACGAACCAGTTACAAGGGGTGTCAGAGAAAGGGCAAGAGAAGGATGTGAACACAGGAGTGAAGAAAGTTACGAAGATAGAGAGAAAGGAAAAGAACAAGATACACTGGGTGATGTAGAAAGAAATGGAGTCAAGTGGATAAGAGATGGGAATTGACATTACATTTAAATTCCTGGAGGTTGTAGCCATCAGGAAAGCAAGTATCTGGAAGGGAGTTCCACAGGCGGGAAGTGCGATAAAAAAAGTTGCTGGTGTAGAATTGTTGCCTGCATTTGGTTGATTTAACTGTAAAAGGGTGGGACCTTGTTGCCAGTCTGGTTGCATGAGTAAATTCTCGTGAAGGGGGTACCAGTGACCTAAGTTTTTCAGAGCAGAAGCCATGAAAATATTTGTAGAAGAGACAGAGGGAAGCTGCATCCCATTGGTGAGAAAGTGATTGAAGTTGATCTGCCAGTTCGGGACCAATCACATAACAGATTCTCCTTTGGAGCCTGTTGAGAACACTGAGATGAATAGCAGGGGTGCCTGACCAGATATGACAACAGTATTCCATGCATGGTTGGATGGTTGATTTGTTTAAGAACATGACTCAAATTTTCAGGTTAATGTTTCAGTTTGTGGCCAGGTTTCATCTAATACAAAAAAAAAATAGCTGTAACTCTTTGAGTGGTAATTTTGATTGAAAGATTATCCCCCCCCCCCACACACACATACACACACATATTTCTGAGATGAGGTATTGTAACTATTATATTGTTCAGACTGTTATCCTCAT